>CM076582.1:1378117533-1378535461 GCA_034641835.2 Pinus albicaulis
TTTCCAGTCATAACAATTGCCCCCTAATGTGTGAGGTCTAGGAAGAACTGTATAGCCAAAATACATTATAGTTTCTTTTCTGTGTACTGTGTGGAGAGAGAGAGAGAGCTGCGTGTAGCTCAGGGTTGGAGACACCCTGCACTGGGTTGAAGAGCGACCATGTCCTGCGGGATCCCTACAGGTAAAGGTACAATACAATATATACAAATTTTCTACGAGGTGGGCATGTCCCATGCTCGTGATGCTTTGGCTAGTTAAACAAATCTATTTGACATATACGGATTCTGTCTGTGCCACTAGTATGGTAGTGATCTATTGGTTGATGAAGATGACTGCTGATGCCCGCAGGGGCATTTTTTCTTTGACTATAGGTGGAAAGTGTTACCCATATGCATAAAATTGGTATTGCATATAAATGCACATTGTACTCATAGGAATTGGATCGGACCTTCCCATGTAAGCATTGTTGAGAGAGACATTTATAGATGCATAGGTATTCGATGAATTCGATGAAAGTTAAATGGTTGTAAGGTACAATGCCATCTTGACATGAAATCTTGTGTTGAAGTCAAATTTCAGGGGGATCGATGACATCTGTGGGAAATGATGTATCCCACAGTGCCACCTGAGGATGTCCCTTTTATGGAGAGGGGTGATCCAAGGTACTGCTTCCTTTTTGGAAAAGAGGTGTTGATGTCGACAAAAAATAAGCCTCAACCGAACATGAGAGTCACTGATGCAGGGGATCAGGATCCTGGATGTGATGGGTTTAACATAGGCATGATGGTGAGGGGTGACTGAATACTGATGATGGGGATTCAATGGCCCAAGGTTGGAGTATAAAAATTAGCTTGGCGATAGTCATAACTATTTCTGACGGGGAAATCCCTGGAGTCGGTAGGACATCCAGGGTGGGTATATTTTGGTTATGAATTTCATGGTGGCTTATGCATGAGGTTTTGGTACTCCAACCAAGGGTGACGAGGGATTTCTACCATGGGAGAAAAAATGAATGGGTGGGTGGGGGATGTATTGCGTCGTTTGCGGTCTTTTTACACTTACCGAAAGAATAAAATAATGGGGTTTGGTTTGTACAAAACACAGAGACAGATGCCCCAAAACATGAAAGTGTTTGCTCACTAATGATGTGAGGAAGGTGTTTTGAGCAAGGGTGGGGGCCCCATTGGTTGCTCTCATGTGTGAGGTTGATGAATCGGATGAAAAAATATCGCAGATGGGCTATGCTGATGGAGGTATGGTAGGCCAAATGCAAGGCGTGGTAGTGCACTTTCAATCTGCTTGCCCAACCTGGTCGTCCGGGAAAGGGGTTTTATTTTGATATGGTAAAACTTGACCTGATGCATGGCGAGTGAATGGGCATGAGGTGCTTCCCGGACTATAGTGGTATGGCCATGGCGTCACTTTTGTTGTGATATGTGGTCTACTTTAAGTGACGAGTGCCATGGAGGGGAGGCTCTACCGACCAACGGGGATTCTTATCATGTGTAAGGTGAGGTGATGATAAACATGGTCAGGTGTTTGGAACCTATGGTTGATGTTTGATGGAGAAATGATGTCAGGATATGTAGAGTTTTTCTGGGACTCTATCATGCTGGGGGTAGAATGATACCTGCTCTTGGAACTTTCAGTGGATGGAGCTGCGGATGGTTTTCATACTATCTGCAAAAACAAATACCCCAAGTGAAAGCATCTTCTTTATTAAAAAATTTATTTGAAAGACATGTGCTTAAAAAAACAAATGGGAGAAAGCATATGGGAGAGGGCATACTTGCCAGCGCTGAAAACTTATTTTTTCGGGGGTGCGAATGTGTGGCACCACCCTTGGACATTATAGAGAGTTGATCACAGTGTTGATTTCGATCCGATGATTAGGCCTTCTGAGCTCTCGTTATGGCCCTCCAAAGTTTCTGAAAAGGGCGACATATAGGCGAATATGGCTCAATTTAGTTCTTTTATGTCTGTTTGAGTGTTGAGAGGTCAGAGGCTTTTGCGGAGTATTTATTTCCATTGCGGTCAGCCTAAGCACCCAAGATTAGTGATTTTTTAGCCAGGTAAACTCTATGATGTCCTGCATTTTAATTTTTTCAGTATGTGAGTGCTGGGGTTCATACAAGATTGGTTTGTATGGATCTTTAGCTAGTTTCTCCCTTAACAGTACGGGTGATCACGGTATTGGCGCGCCTTTTGCATGCAAAAAGGAGGTTTTGCGCACCTGTCCTAGCTTTAGGAATTCCTTTTGCGCACCTGTGAGAAGGACACGTGCACCCTCCTCATGCTTGTCTGAGGAAAAGGCGCACAAAGAGCCAAGGCAATTTTTGTTAAAAATTTTGGAAATTTTGTTTATTTTTGGTGTTTCCAGTGTGGCTGATGTGTTCCTGTTTTGATGACAGGATGTTGTGGAGGGAGTGGAACTGGCCCAAAATCCGAGCTACCTTGGCTGCTGAAGGTCAAGCATGCCAACAGTTGGCACGATGGGGTCTCCTAAAATTTCTGGAGAATGACCTTCCTTGATCATAGGATCGACTTTTGTGCTACCTGATCTGATGCTGGAACAGGCAGTGCAAGGTGATGGTGCTACGTGGGTGTGACCTTACTATATATCCTGAGACATATATTTATTTTGTGATCGGATTGCTGCCTCATGGTGAGGCGCTACGATATCCACTTCCATCTGGGAGAGTGGATCTCATGAGATTTTCAGTAGGCCATTGCGGCGAGGCGCCCCTTACGAAGGGGTGCATATCTATCTCTTCAATGATATATTTGGCTGAGCGGTGTGCTCTAGCGGCCATTGTGAAATTGGTGAGGTCATCTACTCCTCATCAGGCATTGGGTCCGCAATTCGATGTCTTGCGCCGACTGAGGGCCGGGAACTTCTTTGACTTTTCCCGTTTCTATTATGACGGGATGCTGACACAAATTTACAAGGTCCAAGATGGATCGAAGTTGTTTACCTATGCTAGCATCTTATGCAACATTATGTACGAGCGGGTGGTGCTGCTAAGACCTGTGGTGGTGGTGCCTACTAGGGGGCCACAGGAGCCTCGCATGAGGATGTGGGCTCCTATGATGCCTTGAGGAGGTGGGGGTAGGCTGGGGCGTTACTGGAAAGCCACCATAGAGGCTTGGTTTGAGGCCAATCCTTAGATGTTCCTACCATTCCCTTATGCAGGGATGGACTTTCGGGGAGATCTAGACATGGGTTTTCCTGTTCGATACGTTTGGGGGCCAACAGGCATGTATTTTTTTTTTCTGCATTTACTTGAGTATTTATGTTTATATTTGTATTATGATGACATTGACATAATTTTGGTTACTCGTGCAGATGTTGGCGAGGTTGGTCGTCCTATGGCTCAGTTGGTTGGGCACCAGCCGATTCGGCAACCTCGAGGAGCTCTCGGGGGGTAGGGAGGAGCTCTCGCCTAGCCTCTAGGTGGAGCACCGGGTGGTGAGGCTGGCCCTTCGGGGGAGGGAAGCAGCCCGGTTGCCGCCGAGACTGCTACTAAGCGAGCTCGTGCTGATGCGGCAGAGGCTCGTGTTGCTGAGCTAACTGAGAAGGTGGCAGCTTTAGAGGATGCTTGGGATTGAGTGGACCGCTTGAAGCAGGGGATGCCTACTCGAAGCTTTTTGGATGACCTCGAGGATGTATGGCTGGAGACCTTGATGGCCCAGGAGAGGGGTTATTGGTCGGTTTTACGTCAGGTGGTGGTCTTTGTATTGACGACGGCTCCAGTAGTGGTACTAGGAGCGACAGTGGGTCCATGTGCCCCGCCTTGGGGAGCACCGCCCTAGAGTCTTTTGTACACGGGGAAAGCACCCATTATGAGGATGCTTTCCCTATTTTTGATGAATTATATGTGTATCTTCTGGGCTGACCTATGGGTCAGAGACACTATTTTTTGTACTCAGACAGATACATTTTGGTATATATATGCAAAAGATATTTTTTGTGGTTCTATATGGTGTGCCCCCTATTTTTGCTTATGGATTATGTTATTTTGATGGATATCTATGTTTTCTATGTTTTTTTTTTATGTATGATGGTTTATCCAAGATGCATTCCAGTTTAGAATATTGTTAGCGATCATTTGTTTGGTTTTGACTCCTTGGTACATGTGTGAATGTAATGTAGTCAAATTGTCTGCTTAATATTTTTGCATGCAAGTATTTTCTAAATAGACGTGAATCTCGTATCTCAAATGTTTGGTTTAACTGTGACACTACTAATTGGGAATCGAGGTAGATGTGTATATGGCATATGCCCTGGCTGAGGGCATTGCACATAAGTCCAATGACAGCGTCATACTCTGCCTGATTGTTTGTTGTTGAACTGATACAAACACCATTGGTGCGGAGTGGTGATCGGTCAGGGTAATAGATAACACAAATGGCTATTGCTAAACTTTGAGTCCATCACGATGCTCCATCAGCAAATCTAAAGTAAGGGTCAGATTGATAATCCATTGTGACACTACAGCATTTTTTGTAACAAGTCTTTTGGTCAAAAATTTACAGTGGTTGGGTTTGTGTACGTTGACTCTAGGGTAGGGCCTCCTTGGCCCTTATGGGTAGAATTTCTTGAGGTAAAGGCCATTGACGGGGTTGCTAAGGCATGTCTTGTCCAGTTCAGTCGATATGTATGCCCTCTTGAGAAGGAAATGTTTTATGATTTAGGATCATTTCCACAAGGTTTCGAACTTTCCTAGCCCTAGGGCTTCTTTTGCGACATTGTAGCGAAGGACTAGTTCTCCCTCAATGAATGAGCGAGGGTTGATGTGGCGGTCGAATGATGCTTTTACCCATTTCTTGTGGGCCTCGTTTTGTTGTAGCGACTGTCATCAGCTTTCATCGACGAGCTCTAGTTGCACTAGACGTTATTCTAGAGGATGGGTATCATCGAGGAGTTCGATGGTGGCATGTAAATTCGGGATCTCACGTTGTATGGGAATCACGGCTTCGACCCGTATACCAAGTGGAAAGGAGTGAAACCAGTGGATTTTTTCATGGCTGTGCGGTATGCCCACAGGGTGGAGAAAATCATATGGTGCTAGTTGGTTTTATGGTTATTCACCATGCGTTGTAACATATTTTTGAGGATTTTGTTCACAACTTCTACCTGTCTGTTGGATTGGGGGTAGTATGGTAAAGTGAATTCATGGGTGAATTTGAGGTGGTGGGATAACTCCTAGAAAAATTCATTCTCAAAGTGTTTCCCATGGTCATAGACTAAATCCTTGGGAACGCCGAACTGAGAAATCATGTGGTTAAACAGAAATCGAGCAGCGATTTATGTAGTGTTGTCATATGTAGGCATGGCTTCCTCCCACTTGGTGAAATAATCGATAGCCACTATGTTGTCTTTATGATTGCCGAACAATGCGGGGTTGCAAGTCATGAAGTTGATTCCCCATTTACAAAAGGTTTTAGTGACGATGATAGGGTGTAGAGGAGCGAGAGGGGCTCTTGCTTTATGATCGAAGCACTCGCATCACTCGCATCTCTTGACTGTTGTAATGCAAACACAAAATAGGGAGGGCCATAAATATCTTGCTCGTAGGACTTTTTGGGTGGTGGCTATCCTAGAGAGGTGGCCACCGCAAGCTCCTCCATGGTAGTCATTAAGGACTTGTTCCGCTTGGTCTTGAGTAAGGAATTGACGTAAAATGGTATCAATGCCACATCGGTACAAAGCTTCTCCCATGAGGAGATATCGTGGGGCCTAATGGTGAATGCGTCGACGGTCGTCTCAAGTGAGATGAGGTCTAAACTTTTGGGTTTGTATGAAGAGGAGAATACCTCCATACCAAGGGTCGTCGGTTGCTACAAAGAAGAGATGTTCATCTAGTAGTGAATCATTTACTGGTGATCCCTTGGTATCTCTTGGGAGGTCCGTAATGAACTATGCTAAGATCAGCGTCTTTTTTCTTTTAGGGGAGCGAAACTGTAAGTCCTATTCGTGGAGAATGACTATCCAACAATCATACTTGTGGTTCATTAGGCAGCACATGAACAAATATTTGATGGGATTAATATCTACGATGACCGTAGTGGTCTTTAAGATGATGTAGTGGTGAAGCTTTTGGACTGCATGTATTAGTGCTAGGGCAGTATTTTCTTCGGGTTCATATTTTAATTTTGGGCCTGCTAAGATTTTACTGACATAATAGATTATGAGCTCCTTCCCATTCGGGCCTTCCTGGATCAATACTCCAGCCAAGGCGGTCTCAAAAGCTGATAGATACAAGATGTAATCTCAGTCATAGTCTGGGGGAGTGATGAACAGTGTTGAAGACAATGTTTCTTTCAGCGCATCAAAATCTTGTTGGGCATGATTATCCAATTTGAATGGGATGTCCTAGTGAAGGAGGCGTAGGAACCCTTGCGCGCAAGTGGCATAATCTGGGATGAAGCATCTGAGAAAATTGGCCTTCCCCTACAGGCTTTATAGTTGCCTGAGGGTTCGAGGTGGAGGTACCTCTTTAATGGCTTGGACCTCGAGGGGGTCTACGCGAATCCCTTACTGGGACATGATAAAAACTTAGAGTCTTCCTGCTGTGATGCAGGAGACACACTTGAGGGGGTTCAAGTGTAGGTTTTATTTTCGACGTCGTTGGAATACCAATCGCAGATCCTCAAGATGGTCTGAGTGCTTCTTGGAGAGGACGGTAAGGTTGTCCAAGTAGGCGAGGATAAGGTGTGCCAAGTCATGAAATATATAGTTCATGGCCCTATGGAAGGTGGCTCCAATGTTTTTTAGGCCGAATGGCATTACCTTGTATGCGAATGTACCCCAAGGGGTAGTGATAGCGGTTTTATACCAGTCTATATGGAGGATTTGAATTTGGTTGTACCCAGAGAATCTGTCCAGAAAGGAGAGAGCCTCATGACCCGCACAAGCATCGATGACCTGGTCGATGAATGGGGTGGGATAACTGTCCTTGGGACATGCTTTGGTCAAATCCAAAAAATCGGTGAAAACATGTATTGTGCCCTGTTTTTTCATGACGGGAAGAGGGTTGGAAACCCAAGATGTGTAAGGAATGGGGTACATAAACCTGGCTTTGTGAAGCTTATTTATTTCTTGTTTTATTGCTTCTGCCTTTGATGGGTGCAGTTGACGTTGTTTTCTAGCATACTAGAAGTATGTCAGGCCAAGTGTCAATATGGTGCTCTACGATAGTGGGACTAAGCCCAGGAATTTCTGAGTAGTCCCACGCGAAGATATCTCTATACTCTTGTAGAAATTGGATATAAGAGCTTATTTCTTTTGGAGAGCATGCTGCCCCTAGTGAGATTTCTTTGACCTTTCTAGGATTTTGGGATATGTTCACCTTGACGGTAGGTGAGATGTTTGACATATTTCCTTCCTCAAATGCATCGGGCGTCAGGATAGGATTCTTGAACCAATCGACTTTCCCTGATGGAAGGAAATATTTTGATTCGATTGCATAGATCTCTTGTTCTTTTTTCTTGTCAGGATTGAACATTTTTCTTGTGGAGAAAAAGCAAGCGGTGATGCATTTCATCCCATGGATAATCCGACTTTGTCATGGCTTCTAGGATGTCCTCATCTGAATGAAATAGGGACCCTAAGGGGGATTGATCCTGTGCAAGGTTGTGCCAAAGAGGGTCAATCCGCATGGAGCTAGTTGATAGACACGAGAAGGATTCCATCGTCCATGTGGTGGAACCAGACGCGGTCGAGAGAGTGTAGACAGATTGGGTCTGCACTTTCATAGGTACAACTACTCTCGTAGTTGCAGCCGACTCGACACTTATGGCAAATGAGAAGATAGCTCGAGTCATAGTTTTGATACATGATGATATGAATCATATGTGGTGTATCGTGTCGTCGGCATTTGGTGGGGGGAGAATCTCCGTGATGGGAGTTTGTGTAAGCGCAAGGTTGGGTCTCCTGTTAGGATGGTCAATTTCCTGTCGGTGGAAACTATGCCTAGTGTAGAGGTGCCTGAATGTTTCCACTAGCGAGCATGCCTCTGGTTCATGGTTATGGCCAGTGAAAATGGTGCATGGTACTACTCTGCGAACTGAGTATATTGTGTGGGAATCAATGCTACTCTTCATCCCAGATGTGGATTCTTGGAAAGGATTTGTGATAGAAGATGAGGTCTTCTACTTCCATTTCCATGTCTTTGGCTTGGGTATGTATAACTCTTTTGGGGAGTGTAGACTTAACGCTGCTCTTGTTGCTTTAAGCTGTGGGAGATGCTCACATTCTATTGTATGATGGAAGTGTGAAGAAATCCGACAATAATTGTGCGTTATCTTCTCTTGGTTAGAGAGAATTTACTACGAGAGAGGAGATACTGTGAAAAAATTGTTTATGAGGTGCTTTAGTTCTTTGCACTGATTGACCTGGTGGTCGATCAGGTCACATAGTCTGCATGTTATCCTAGGTGGAACTTGGGTCATACTTGGTTGGTGCATCATTCCAGTTTTCCCATTACGCCACTGTGGGTGTGGGGTTGATGGCCTGGGGGTGATATACTTTCTATATCGTTTGAGGAGATCATCTTGTTTCTTCTCTAATGTATGTAGCATATCAATTAGAGGATGAATTGTCAAAATAGAATTGCAACGTTGTTCATGGTGTTTTCCTTGACATACTAGGCAAATTAGCCTAGATATGGGGTTCCCATCGTGCTTAGTTGGTGACGTGACTGGGTACCAGCGGCGTAGTGCTTCTAAGTCAAGGAAAGTGGCGACCATAGGATTGGGAGTTTTACATAACACACATGTTGGTCTTCTCTGCAAAGAGAGGTTGGAGGTGACTAAAGGTTACTTGATTGATCGCTTTTTAGCTAATAGGAAGAGGATGGATCTGCTTGTCACATCTTCTTAAGTTGTTGAGTTGTTCATAGATTCTGAGTTAGAGCCATCTTCTTGGGAGAGGCGAACTATGGTTGATCGCATACAAGCGAGTGCTGCACGGAATCTAGGGATGTAGTGATAATGGTGCACCAGGTGATTTCCACTGCATATCTAACATGCATACTGGGTATCAGGGTCAGTGTGATATACTACATGAACTGGATACCATCGCTGGAACATTTCCAGAGCTAGGAAATTGATGATTAAATGATCGCGCTCATCACAGAGTACACAATGTTCGATGGGAGGAGGGGAAATGGCTGGGAGTCTTTCAGGCGATTGTCGTTCCTCCTGTAGGTATATAATAGTGTGAGGTTCATCTCTAGAAGATTGGGTGGAGGGATCCTCTTGAAAGGATTGCTCGATGGCGTGTAAGGTTTCCCTATATCATGGGATCTCTGGGTAATGATGGGTATAGTGTCCACAATTGCTGCAGATAGCACATGTGTGATTGGTACGCAATGCTTTTCCTTGACTTTTTGTGGCAGGTTCCTTCTTACGGGAACGCGGTGTTGCGATGTCTGTCGTAGAGCTATGGAGCGGTTTTAATTTGCCTAGCTCTGGGCAGATGTGGGTAGGGTGTCCTACTACATCACATATGGCACATCGTGGTGATTCCCGTTGCATGGTGGGACTCTCCACCTTTTTTCCTCTTCTCTCGCTTTTCTTATTCGTAATCATTAGTTTTGCAATGGGGATTTCGTTTGCAGGGAGTTTGTGACAGTCTCTTGAACGGTTAGGGCTAGTTTAGGAATGATGGGGATTAACCCTGTAGAGGTGATGTGCGCGACTCCCATTGGAGTGGCTGGGACTAGGTACCAAACTGGTATTGAAAATGATAATTTTAGTAGGACCATCGTGGTCATGACCTATTATGACACGAAACCAGCTGGGGGGAAGAGGAAAGGAGTTTGGGAGGCGGCGTAGGCTAGAGAGGCTATCGTGGTTGAGGACTTGGTGTCTTTATCACTCATCTCTATGTCTTGACTAGCTTCAATGCTTGATGTGGACATCATTCACACCAGAGCCCCTGTGACATCAGGTGATGACTTAGGTATAATAAGGGGATCTCCTAGGAATGACCCTAGGATGGACGACGGTTTGAACTAGCCATATTCTTGGTATCGTGTAAGCACATCAACAGATGTGTCTACATAGGGTAGAATGACATTGGTATTTGTTAGGGACCACTTTTTGCTATGTGTCAACTGGTCGAGAGTAACGATGTGGTCCTCATGGGGGAACATCATAGTTTGGAAGACGGAGGAGGCAATGGCTGACATAGTGTACATATAACTTCGGCCAAGGAGTATATTGTAGTCAAATTGGGTGTCCAAGACTTCAATGTACATAAGGATCGTCTTTCCGGCTAAGCAGACCGGGACATTTTGGTAGACACTGACGGGGGCTGAAGGGTGACCATTGCATGCTCTAAGCGTGATGTCTGATGGATTTAGTTCGGGAGACCCTACATTCTGCCAAACTTTCTTTGACATGATGCATGTGGATGCACCTTTTTCAATGATACATTAGTGAATGGTAATGTTTTGGACCGATACTGGTATCTAAAAGGTGACCATTGAACGAATCCTAAGGGTGGCTTTATTTAAATCTAAAGCCATTAGGTGTGAATCGGTAGGGTCGATGACGCCTAATATGGAAAGTAAGGTTTTCTGCTACTTTGGGCATGACTGTAACACCTCCAAAGCTAACATAACGACGGGAGATTGAGCTAGATCATCCACAATGCTATAGTTCTGGGCTATTTTGGAATATTTTCTTGTCCGCCTAGTTGGTCCTTTAGCCATTTTTGGCAAAGGTTCAATAGGCATCTTTGATATGGTCAAAGGTGTTGTTGGTGCACTGGTACTAGCCCTTAACACGTTGGTGTCTATTGGGGTGTCGTAATTTCGATTTCATGTATGAAAAAACATTTCTTTTCCAGTCATGTAGATTTCGTGGTTGTTTTTTCTAGAATCGTCGGGAGTTTGTTGCTGCGTGCTAACTGTCCCTTGATGGGGGAAGGGCTCTTGCATGATTTTTGTCTACTAGGAGGATCCCCCCTGTCCACGGTTACTTTGTAGCTTCTTCAGCTCAGGGATGCTGGAACAGTGGTGAGTGTAATGGTTGTACTCACCATATATCGAACAAGAGTGGTTTGTTCAAAGAATTGGCCTTTTGTTCTGCCTCTGGGAGTTGCTTGGCTCCTGGTTTTGATTTCGGTTGGAATTGCCTCTAGCCTGAGACTGTGGAGGGCATTTTTGGTTGTTTCCCCCCTGTCCAGGATTTCCTTTAGACTTGTTTTTTCCTTTTTTCTTAACTGTGTTAGGAGGATAAATTGGATTCACTTGGCTGTATGGTTGGCACGGTTGGTTTTGAGAGGGTTGCACAAAGTTCACCTGTACATTATTTTCCATGGGCGGGTCTTGTGTTGAGGATTAGGCATATTGCAGTCCCTGGTTTGTAAATTTCTGTTGGGGGGTAGCTCTTCCGTCAGCATTTCTATCTACGTACTGGGTCCCCTGAGTTGGAGGACAAGGTCCTCCATGCTGATGGTGATACAATGACGCCCTATTGGTAAAATTTTACAAAGGCATGTGATGACTTTGGTAGCCGGGTTGTGGTATGTTTTGGGTAGATTCATACATGTATCTGGGGTATTGAACGTTGTTTCTTAGGTCATTTTGGGTCAATGACCCAATTAAACCATTTGCACAGTTTGACACGCTTGGAAATTCTTTGTAAGTTTGTAGGGGTGGGGCGTTCGGCAGGATATTGTAAATATACCCTGACTGCATATAGATCAGCTCGAGCTATTGGCCCTTACTGATGGTGTCCTCTTTGGATATGGGCTTTTGTTGTGCCACATCTTTCAAAATCTCTACAGTGAGAGTTTTCAAGAATAGGTCTAATAGAACTCGATTGTTGAGTTTGGCTTTGCACAAACTATGGCATCGCCGCCATTCGTGGAGATGGTTCGAGATATGGAAAGCGGGGGTTTGCCTAAAGTGGGTCAGTAACTCCATTCCGAAATCGTGGTGGATGGGTAAGTGAAAATAGGTCAGGAATGCAGTAATGAGGGTGCTAAAGGTTCCATTTGTAGCATAGGGTTTCTCCACATACCATTTTGCTGCTACTCACATTAGAGTGCATTGAAACAGCCTTAGTCGAATGATATCATCAACGATACTGTTCAACCAAGACCACAGGTGGAAAGTCATAACATGATTTCCTAGGTCTTCCGCTTGCTTTCCTTTGAACTTTGGAATGTCTACAGGGAGCTTCGTGGGCATGGGAGGCCATATGGGGTTGTGTGAAACAGGGTCATTTGTCAACTTGGTTAAATATAGTAGATTTAACGAAGCTAAAAAATGTGACTGCGAGGTTGTAGCCATTGCGACTTATGAAAACACAATGTTCTGGTTAGGAATAGGGTTTGTCTTCGACATACCCTGCTTTATGTTCACCTGGCTTCCCGAATGGGTAGCACTCCTCTGCCCACTAGGGTTTGTGGGAGGAGTAGTGTGTGGTGACCCTGTGGGGGTGTTCACCGGTGTGGCTTTGGGAGACCGACTAGGGTTCCTAACTAAATATTCTCCAATAAAGGACGAACCAATAATGGTGTCCATGTTCCATATTTGACTCCTAAATGGCGAAAGACCCAGAACCCCTCCCGGTAATGGGGGAGGTCCAAAAGACGTCTAGATCAACGAGGTCTCATTGGGTCCGTTCTGGCATTAGCTAGGTATGGTTTTGGAAATATTTGAGAGGATAGAGACTATAATAAAAGAAAAAATCTGATTGCATACATAAAACAAAGCGAAAATACAATAAATTCTCCCTTTAAATTAATTCTATGTGATCAGTTAATCCTAGAAAACCTAATCGTCCTCACATGCTCAAATGTAACTGGGCCTTGAGAAGATATCTTTCAAATGTTGACACAATGCCCCAAAAGAGCTGGCGACGCTCCCAGTCAACCGAAGAAAATCCACCAAGGTAAGGGTAGAGGATCTAGTGTTGCCTACACCATCACCTATAGGGAAAGGATGCCCTAATTTTGTCCACTAAGCACCATCGTCCCACGTGAGTGTTCGAGTCTTGGGGTTATTGGTAGTTCAGCTACCAATATCGAGTATCATCCGATTTAGGTATCCCCAACTGATATCGCACGCACTGGGCCTAAGCCCAACCCCCTTTGAATCGGGTCTCTGCTACGCTCGAGTTTTCTTTGTCATGGGCAGATAGGCAGATTTAAAAGTTCCCTAAATAGTCAACTTCTATGTTTCAAGATGAAGACTGGCCAAGACGACTTATTGGATGCCTGCCCCCTTGGTCCTATCTTAGATTATAAATTCTTTTGTGGCCCCTTTGGGGAATATTTAGTGAGTTTTGTTAAGTTATTTTTATGTGTCTCTTCTTTACTTAGGGTGTGGATGTGTGTGAACAAAAGGTGAACAAGCACATAGTTTGAATGTGTGGATATGCGATGATCCTTTTCAAAATCCCCTATTTAAACTATGTTCTATTGTTCCTTGCTCAAAAGAAAAACATGTGCGGATATGGGTCGCTTTCAATTTTTCCTAGTTAATATATATGATCAACTATAGGGAGATGGTGAGTTGTCAATAGATATTGGTCATATGCTTGCCTAGGATCACCTGAGGGTGCAAAGGCAGCGGAGATTACTTGCTCTTCTACCGACAATTAGATCCTAGTTCTGAAATCCTAGTGCAAAAATTGAACTAAACTAATGACTTTTACACTAGAAAAATG
Source organism: Pinus albicaulis (assembly GCA_034641835.2). Taxonomy (NCBI): domain Eukaryota; kingdom Viridiplantae; phylum Streptophyta; class Pinopsida; order Pinales; family Pinaceae; genus Pinus; species Pinus albicaulis. Next base: position 1,378,131,223 of record CM076582.1, read on the forward strand.
AAAGAGAACTAGCTAAGCATGCACAGACTTGGGCCACTTACTTTGGCTAATTAACTAGGTTTTTTGGTACCTAAATTTGAAAAACATAATTTTTTTCGGAATGCAAGTTAATTTGCCTCCTAATTAAACTATGTGTTAATTTTGCGAAAATCAACTTGAAATCAAACTAACACCTAAACTGCTAAGAGCAGCTAAAAGTGAGCTTTAATAAGTTGTGGGGCACCTCAACCAGTGCTGGCAGATGTATTCTTGCCAGTAGCTTTTTACAAGAAAGAAAAGATGGAAATAGTGGAAAAAATCCAACTTCTGGTTTTTGCGCGTAAAAAGTTGAAACAAGCGCGAAGGCCGCGCACAGGTCACCTCTAAATGCGCGCACTAGGGCACATCTGTTTGTAAGAAAGTTGCGCAATTTTCCTGCAAAGTAATTTTTTGGGAGCTCTTCAACTTCAGCCTATCACTAGGGATGAACCAGGCAGTGAAGAAGAGAAAGGGGGCAGTTCCAACCCAACTCCACAGCAAAGACAAAGGTCTCTGCAAAAAGGCACAACCACATAAACTTGGAAATAAAAGTTAGTGGAGTCACCAATCCTGTGTTGGTGTTTTTGGTGCACGAATGTACCAAATAACACTTTCTTAAGAGGGGTGATTTTTCCCTCTTAAGTTATTGGTCACAGGCAGAAAATAGATGGAGTCAAGCAAGTTAGTGGAACATGCTAAAACATAAACATACTAGATAGAGAAATAGCATGCATATTCAAACATAAAAACTAAAATAAAACTAAAAAAAACAACAAAAAAACTCTAAATAGAGTCAGTCATCTTCAATAATCCAAACGATGACGCTTATGTTCCCTCTTATTGAGTGCTGGTAGGAAATGAGGATGAAAATTTAACCCACTCGCCAAGAGGCCCTTGGAACTATGGAGCTCCAAGTCCCGATGTAGGGATGTATTTACTTCCAAGCTGCCTTGGCACAGTCTCCCTCTCTCTACTATGGTGGACTGGAGTTGTTGGATGGCCAAAAACTGAGTCCCCTCTATCTCTGCTCTGGATCACACACTGCTGGTATTTCTTGGGGAAATTCTAGCCAGCATAACAATGTGCTCTCCTATTTTTCATCTCTTGGTGGTCTTTTATAGGATAATTAAAATCATTCGTCCCTCTCTTGGTACATTGTGGACGGTGACCCAAGAGAGGAGGGTTATTCCATTGTGTGCCACATTTATTCCATTGTGTGCTCCCTTGAGGTCCTAAGGAGGCATGGGCAACTTTCCTTAGGCGGCATCAAGTGTGGGATCAATGTCCTGGAGTGTGCCTTGTGGTCCCAGAAAGTGACTTCCGCCACTCTTAGGACTGCGCGGCTTTTTGAGGAAAAGTCATGCAAAGGCACGCTTGTCGAAGAATTATGTGCTCAAAGGCACATTTGACTAGTTCTTTCTGTGCGCAATTTGATTTTTCCTCTTAGACCTTATATATTTTTAAATACTTCAGATTCTATAATGTCTTCTTGCCATGTAAATCCTTCTGCCTGACATTAAGTAATGTCATCTTTGCTTGTCCGATTTTCCAGTGATAAAAATACCTTTATTCAACAATTCTTGATTTTTCTTCTTGATTTCTTCACTTTCCATTATCGACATGCGATACATGCCAATTTTAGGGAGTGGTGCATCCTACTGTAGTTGTATCTCATGTTGGATTCCCCTCTTGGGAGGTAACCCCTTTGGCTCTTGAAACATCTCTCCATGATGACTTACCACATCAAACAAATCAGATTTTAATCTATCATCACAACCTTCAAAAGATTCAAAATCTTTATAATTATTTTGTTTGATCATGAGAAGCACACAATTTTTTCTTGATTTTACTAGTCTCTTCATTTTCCCATCATTAACTAAATAGAGATTTAGCTTTTTGCGATGATCTCTCACAATATATTCCAACCCATATTTGAAAAAGTGGTACTTGTTCTCATGGTGATCGAAGATTGCTTTCATGTCATAGAGATATGGGCTACCCAAAACAATTCTTGATATGTCAAGTGGTACAACATCTAACTCAACTTCATCAATAAATTTTGCAGTAATTGCAAACCGAAAATGCATTTTCTTGTAACCTGTAAATTTGTATCTTTCGTTATCCAACCCGATGGGTATGTCTTATGATGAGGTAATGTTTCAAGATTCAGCTTCTTGACTAATCCTTTAGAGATTAAGTTCACTTGAGACCCACTATGAAATAGTATGTCAATTTTTTTATGTTTTGAGATCACTCTTACATGAAACAAGTCTATTCGTGTTCCTTCACATGGAGTGTTATTGTGACAATTTGAGGAACTAGTACTTGCTATGGCTTCTTTTCCCTTTGTGACCATGGCTGAAATTTTAGTCTCGTCTCCTGAATCAGATCCAAGATCCTATTGTGTGGTAGCAGTTGTCTTTTGTTTCCCCTTATTGTTGAATTTCTTAGGCCTCAAGTCTGGATTAAGTTTCCAACAGTGGGCTTCATCATGACCCTCTTTGGAACAATGAGTACATGTGGTTTTATCCCCTTCTTTCTTAATGGATGCATTCTTCTTTTGTTTACCCTTGAAACCCTTTCCTTTTTTAGCACCCTTGAATGGTTTATTTTTACCCTCATCTTGTGCATTTTTTTCCCTCTTGTGTGTAGCTTGCACACATACCTCATCTAAAATAGTGGGATTAAACATGAGGATGGTATGTTCCAGGTAACTATGCAATCCACCTATGTACTTCAGCAAATTTTATTAGCTATGAAAATCAACTCCTAACATAATATCTCTTCTCCTAAATTCATGAGTATAGTCTTGCACACTTTGACCTTTCAATTGTCTAAAATTTTTCCAACTCATAATAGCTTTTTGCATGTAAGCTAGAGGATAAAATTTCCTTTTAATGGTAGCAATAAAATTTGACCAATACATTGAGATATTACCATGTTTCTTAATCTCCTATTGTTTCTTTGCTTCCCACCATACAAGTGTTGAACCCTCCATTCTCAAGGAAGCCAATTGAATCCTTATGCCATCTTATTGAAGGTTCTCAATTCTGCAATAAACCTCCAATTGACGAATCCAAATATCCAGCTTCTCTAAATTCACTTCACCATTATGCATTGAAATCTCATATTTAACATCAAGTTTAAGAAAGGGTGATTTACCAGCTCCTTTTGAAGTATGTGTATGAATATATGGAAGAGTTGTGGTAGTGGAAGATGATGATGAGGAAGGTGAAGATGGTGGTGAGGATGATGGTGGAATGAATGGTGGCTTCTTACCATCTCAAAGGCCTCCTCCTACTGGAGAACCCTCTCCTCTTGGAGGCCTTGAACTCTCTTCTTGCATCCTTGCATTCCTTTCCTCATAGAGGACTTTAACCATCTCAGTCATATCAAAGAATTCCTTCCTGAATGCTGTCTCATCTTCTGTCATGATAGGTTCTCCTTCATGAGACATTCTCACTTAAGACTCAACTTCAACTTGAGGATGTGCTGGTGTTGAAGACTTTAGCAACCTTGCCCTTCTTCCTCTTGACCCAACTGCAGGGCTCTCAACCAACTTCCCTTCTCCTCTTTTGAGTTTTAAACTTGTAAGCATGACACAAACTTGCAAACAATTAGATCCCTTCTTGCACAAAAAAAACTAAAGAACTCAGGCTCTGATACCAAAAATGATCTGAATGGATTTTTTTAGAGTTTTTGTGCTAATTACTCTTTCAGATTATAAATTCAATGTCTTATGTGTGCTTAAGGGTTCAAGTCTTCTTGTAAATTATCAAGTCTCATGAGTGTTTTTCATGTCAATTTAGTGAAAAATTTAACATAAAAACAAGAGCTGAACATCAGAAAATAAAGTACAGAACATCACCATACATAAAATTAACATGGATATTTGATGAAGGATTTCACCCCTCATGGGCTACATCACCTTGGTCCAGCTTCCATGGCTTGCGCCTCTATATTATGCTCAAGTTGTCAAATTGACCTGTTTACAATGCTCATTTTCTCTTGTAACCTATTCCAATGAGTCTAGAATGGATCAAAATAGCCAGCTAGCCTCTTTATGAGCCTAAATTGGTCGAAAAATGCAAAAATTATGACCATTTTAATTTTTTGCATCTATTTCAGGCCCTAAACTAGCTAACTGTAACTAGAATTGGAAATCCGCCGAATTTGGAGGTCTGTCAATTAAAATGCATTAATTTAAGTGGATTTTTAGCACTAATTAAGTGTGCTTAAGGCGTTAATCACATGCTTATATTAATCCACACTTAAATTCAGATTAGGCACGTTAAAACTGGATTAAACTTTAATTAACCATGGCTTAAGGTTAAACCTTCACTTAAGTTCTAGAGCTCTGTCAGCGATTATGTGCAGTGTTTCTATGGACTAGGGATGGCCCCTCTTTTCCCCTGCCATAATACATTATTAAATTTAAATATAAGTCAACGCCCATGAATATTATGATCCATCTGATAGGCGGGACGATATGTTGTTGCGTCGTGTGGTGGGAGGTCACGGGGTCAAACCCCGGTGCTTCCACCCGGACCTTGACCAAAAATTTTATATCACCATACAAAATTTGGGGGGGGGGGGGGCACACATGGCGACCTTAGGCTGCAACACGTGTCCTCACCCGGTTGGCCTAAAAAATTAACTAATGAAACTCTGCCACATCACCCAGATTTCAGACCAGTGTTGTGTTGCCACTTGGAAGCTTACCATTCGCTAGAGAATTTCCAAACTAAATGAGCTTGCATAGTCAAAATTCCACATCAGCAGTACATACTGTTGACTAAGCATCTAATTTTCATTTTTTTTTTAATTTAATTATTTAGCAAAGCAGAAAAAACTCGTTCCCGGGAGCATACGGCGACCATTTTTCGTGAATTGAAGTGCGTCAGATTCAAAAAAATGACGACTACATGGTCATTCAGGTTCCGAGCCAATCTTAGAATTTTTAGTTTTGAGCATAAAATTGAGCCCCTGATTAGTTGAGATATGTGCCATATGTCAAGGATGAGAAAAAAAAGATCCAAAGGTTCATTAGTGGATTTACATTATCATTTAAAGACTGTATTGAGTTTAATGAGCCTCAGCCATTGGAGGGAAGCCATAAAAAATTTGAAGCATTGCTATGAACAGTCAAAGCATAAGCTTGAGTTCAAGCATGACTGGAAGGGTAGCGAGAAGACTAAAGAAAGATGGCCCAAGAAGCGCGGAAGATCTCAGGATGTAAGAGAGAAGGAAAAAAATTCTCCGCATAAGAATTCAAATGCAGCTGAGGAAGGATAGGGGTCCTAGCGTGTGGAGCAGCAGAATAAAGGAAGTGGAAAAGAACCTTTTAAAATGTTGGATTTGTGGTAGAGATCATCATGAGAAATATTTTCCATTGTATCAGGGTGGCAGGCATCATACTTACAATACTCAGGAGTTGCAGACATTTGGGGATGTATCTCAAAGCATTCCTTGGATCTATGCAGCAGTTGATAACAGTTAGGCAGATCATTGGGCATCCATAATTGAGATGGAAGGTGGAACCAGAGGGAGAGTTCCAACTAGAGCCTCAATGCATCTTACAGTATAATAAGTTCATGCTCTGAAATAGAGAAATAGAGTAAGTTAAAGTGGAAAAGAAGAAATTTGGGGTCGATGAAGCTACATGAGAAATGGTTGATCTGATGTAGGCATAATAGCTAGTTTCCAATTATAGTTGAAATTTTCAAGGGAATTGAAATCCCTTGAGAGATGATATGTGCATGTGTATGCATAGTTACGTTATGGATTTTGAGACTTATGGCTAATATGTGAGCTGAGATATGTGTTTAGATGTAGGGCAGTGCACTTAGTAAATCAACGTAAGGAAACTGGTATATTTTTATATTTATTAATGCACTAGAAATTGTGTGTATATGGCAGTGTGATGTAGGGAATCATAGGGCAAAAGAGACTACCATAAAATATTGAAGAAAACTCAATTTTATATTTTATTTATGAACTCTTGGAAGTATTAGGAAATCGTGGGGATTAATTCATGGTGTATGTTGAAAGTTTTGTGCTTTCGGTGTTTCATTATTTATTTGTGATTGATTTACAATTTTGAATGTGATTGGTGCATGGCCATGCCACTTTGTTTATGGTGTTGTATTGTTGTTTTTATTTCTAAGTTTTCTTCTTCTGATTTCCTTTTATATTTTTGAGGGTCTTCGGAATTAGTTGGGGGGAAAAGGAAAGCTAATGGAGCTCACGGAGAGTTGAGTTGAACCCAAAAAGCAATATAAGAGTTGGATGAAGCCCTATGCATGAATAAAGTGAAGTTGAAGGCAAGAATATGACAGCTAGTTGCGTTGGTTTGGTCCATAGGGATAAATGGATAGTGGCGGGACAACCATGAGAAAGTTAAAGTAAATGGGCCTGAGGTAACATACGCCTTGGCTAAGTTGGGAACTAGTGTTCTCAATGTTGTGCATGCTTTGCACGAATAAATGAATTTATTTTAACCTTGACCTTATAAAAACTTGTCATTGTGTTGTGGTCATGATTATGCTAATTCCTATATATATATATATATATATATATATATATATATATATATATATATATATATATATATATATATATATATATATATATATATATATTCCATTGTCTGATAGGGTCATCATGGGTAATTCTTGTGGAAGAATGATTAAGATCTATGATTTTAGTATCATGTGGATATGGTTTTGATATTATGTGTTTATAATTATGCTCATGTTTTATCTATGAATAGGGAATGTTGAAGAATCAGCAGAATGAAAGTCTAGTGTGATCTACAACATGTTGGGATAAGCATGGATAATTAAAAATACCACACATCCCGGATTTTGATTGTGGATGCACACAGTAAGGCAGGGGAAAGACACTAGAGGCAAGGTTTCCTAGTAGAGACAATGTGGTATCCGAATTCTACGATACAATGTGTTGACTCATATGTATATGTGCACATGTTATGTGTATGTGGTACCATTCCATGTGTATTGTGTATGTGTTGTAACATATGTATTCTTCGTTTTGTATCATGTGTATATGTGAAAGTGTTGTATTGTACATCATGTGTATGTGTATGTGTTGTATAATGTGGTGGGAAAAGCAAGTATGGGATTGTATAGATTACATTGTTGTTGATATTAAGGGTAGAGATGGTATATTCTATGGATTCCCTTGTCGTTAATATTGAGGGTGGAGAAGGTATAGTATTTGGATTCCCTTTTTGTTGATATTTGGGGTAGAGACAATATAGTTTCTTAATTCCTTTGTTTATTTGAGTAACGGATCCTACATATGGAATAAGGAAAGAGAATAGAAGTCATTGTGTGCTTGCCGAGTTTGGAAACCAATCTATTGTGTTAACGTGGTCAAAGAGAAGAGAAGCACTGGGTGCTTTTTGGGTTCGACAATCGATTAAATGTGTGTAAATGGTCAAAGAGAAGACAAGGCATTAGGTGCTTACCAGGATTGGAAACCCATCCAATGTGTGTATGGAAAGAGAAAATAACAAAGGCAGAAGAAAAGAAAAATTTGAAGATAAGTATCAGTATTTTATTCATTTTTTAATTTCAAACTTATGAACATAATCTAAGATTTGGATTTATGATGGTTGAGTTTTGAGTTAACCGAATGTGATATTTGTATACATGATTATTTGATCAAGAAGCTAATTTGACCTGTTGTGAAAGGAATTATAAAGAATTGAAAATCTCACCTCATTGATGAGCTACCAATGAGATGTGATTTGAATTTATTACAGTTCCTTTTTGGAGAATCTAATGGAAATTATGTGCTTTATGCGAGAAAGCATGGAAAATGACTGGTTTGGGTGGTTGGAATTGGATGCAAGAGAGTTAGCACCAGCAACAAAAGGAATTGGAGCATGTAATAGTATGTTGGTAAAGCACTTCAGGAGCAAGGCCATTGTGGGACACTAGTACCCATTATGATCGGTATGATGGTTTTGAGGCAGGCATATGACTTGGTTTTAGAACCTTCCAATGCAAGGAAAAATTTCCAAGGAATGGATTGCCAAAGGGACTAAGAAGCAAAGAAGGGGATGTTTGAGCTTGGAAGGTGAGTGACTTCATGGAAGGGGGTGATTGGATCGCCTGAGGGATTGGGAAACATAATGGGCAACATAAAAGGGAAGGTCGAGGAATAAATTTGTTTTTTTCAATAACGTTGTTGGTTGGAATCATAAGCACATTGAGATTGTGCCTAGGAAAAATCAATCAGTAACTGTTCACTAAGAGAACGAGCACAACGATTATAGTGTTGGACATTGGAGGCAGACTTTGATTTTAGCAGTGGATTTTGGACTTTTTTGGAAGGAGGTGAATCCCTGGTACTGATTTTGAGGTTGGAGATATGAGCCTCTAGATTCCCTTGCTGCTGATGCGAGCATCATATCCTTTTATTTTTTGGTTGAAGAAAATTTGCATATGTATATATGTGTATATCACTATAAATACTATATCGAGGTGTCTTTATAAAGCTCCATAAGAAATATGGTTATTTTTTGGTTGAAGAACATGTGCATATGTAAATATGTGTATATCATTGTAAATATTGCACTGATTTGTGTTTATAAAGCTCCATAATTAGTATGTCTTGTCATAAGTGTCATAGAACACCGAGAACGGTGTTTCCCCAAGGTGGGTGGGGTTTGTAACCGCCCCGAATTGTATTTCCATGTAATAAATGGACATTATAAAATGAAAAAATAAAACCAAGGTCATTGGAGATGTAATCCAAGATGAATGAGGGGGAAAACATTACATTGTGAGTCACTTTTGGTTCATTATTTATTGGTTATGGAAATTGGCATTGGCAAAGGGAAACAAATGGAAATTAATTCAAGAAATGAAGGAAAATAATATAAAAGGAAGATGAAGAGACAAGAATATGCATGCAAGGGAAATTGAACAAAATGGGAAAAAAAGTAAATAAATAAGGGAGAAAACATTCTAACATACTCTTGGACATTCTAGCATTCACTTGGAGGAAAAGCGAGGAAAAGAGGAGAGAGTGGCTAACAAGTGATAGAGCACTTGGATACAAGGAAGACACAAGCAATGAACAAGCAATGAAAATCAAGGGAGTGCAAGAAGATGATTGGAAAGTAGTAAGCAAGGGCATAAATCAAGCAGAAAGAGAAACCAACAAAAGGATTTTGCAGGTAACAGGTTGCATGTGTGATTATATTGTTGGGATTTGAATGCATGGTTCATGCATTTGGTTTATTTATTTATTTTAGTCATTGGCATGGGATTTTCCTGGATTAACAATGGTGTATAACCTTTTTCTATGACATTTCCTAGATAGCCTTGATGTAGTGAGTTTCCCTTTAGTTGAGATTTGGACTGCCGATAGATTTTGGATCCTATTGAAGTGGTCTCAGAAAAATCTCAAGGGTTGAGGGTGGAGATGGTTTCTTCTGGGAAGCTCTTGACAAGTGGGTGGAGATAGGAAAATTCCTCTGGGTATGGTGAATAAATCCTGAGGCATCCAAGCTTGTATTGGTTTTGGTGATCATTGGACCGGTTTAGGTGAGATAATTGTGACTTGAGGGTGGAGGTGGTTTAACCTATGGATTCCCTGTTTGGTTATATTTTGGTTTATCCCATGAGATCCCACATTCATGTTTGGAATATGGCATGGGGATAATTGGGTTGAAAAAAATATTTGGTTCAGTCCCAAACTATGGTCGGGTGGTACATAGAATTCCCTGACTTGGTTGGAATTATGCATATGTTATTATGTGTTATTCTTTAATGATGTTCTTTCTATGAGAAAAATTTCTAGTTTAATGTGTGATTTTATGGCTGGCTTGTCATGGTATCATTTTGGTTCAATGTTGGTTACATGCATGGTATATTTATCATTATATGATGTGCAATTGCTATGGTTCTATTCCATGGTTTGATAGGCTCCTAGTTATTTTATATGATTGCATGAGCTAATATGTGTTTGTTGTAGCGAGTAAGAGAGGTAAATAAGCCTTCTTGATGATCATTAGATGAAATTAATGAAACAAGGAACAATTATGCATTCATGAATTACAAGTATTATAGTCACCAAGTGTTTGAATAAATGAATAACGTGTGCTTGGAAAGTATGAGCCATAAAAAAACTTAAGAACAATGCATGAAGACTTGTGCAGGTTATTGACATGGTTCTTAAGGCATCAGGGAAAATGGATGATTTTTAGCTTAAGTTTTTGGAGACAAATCCTAAAACTTAGGATCTGTTGCCACAGTCGAACTGAAGTTGGGTCATTCATGTGGTTATAGCAGTAGGGAGCATGGGTCATCCGTGTCGCTGGAATACTGTAGTGCACTAATAGGACTTCATCCATGTGATTAAGTAGTAATTTAGTTGAAGAAGTGAGTCTTGGCTCAGGGAAGATGATCACCTGGGTTAGTCAGGCTAATATCAGGGTGACCATGTCTCTCTGAGTGTTTACAGTGAGTTTTGGAAGTTGACCCCATTTCCATAATAGAATCTTGGAGTTTTTTTCAAGCATAGTAACTCTCATCGCAATTACCCTAGTAAGAAGGTTAAAGTGGGTAAATGTGGGGGTGGGGTGTTACAACTCTAGTTCAGGATGCTGGAAAGGAACACCAAATTATGAGCATAGGTAACGCCACAATTCTAGGCTTTCGATGAAAAGGAGATATGAAAATGAATTTCTCATTGCAAGAGAAGCTCATGTTTTCAAAACGAATGTTTTCTCTTGCTACCATAAATTAAAAGCACAAGAAAAATATGTGAGATTAACACTCAAGCAATGTGGGCAGAGGATCATGTATTGTTGCCCGAATTTTTTTTCCTCTCGAGCTTGAGCAGTGGATGATACCATTATATCTTTTCAGTATTGTATACAGTGTGCTAGTGTGCTTGGAATGCGACTAGAGGAGATTATGTATGAATTTCCTCATTATAGAGCACACCAGTACTGTCATGTGCGGAGAAGCATTCCAGTTTTGTGCATTTGTTTTTGTTTGGAGAAGCCACCAAGTGCTTGATCAAGAGGAGACTAATACAATTTATTTTTGTATCAATATTCAAGCAATGGTGGGTCAACATGAGCAAAAGCGAAGAATGTTCGTTCCACAATCAATCCTTTGATACTACGAATTGAACAAAACCTAATTAATCATTCAATTACTCTCTTGGTGGGTATTTTATCTTATAGTATATTACAATTCTCGACAGAGCTGGAAAATGGGTTTTATTTATTGATCTCATTCTATTTGCACTTTTATTTTTGCATGTGTTGTGCTTCGATTTGTGCATGTGTTATGTTTTATGTGTTGCAAATCCAATTTTGCTCGCTTCAAGGCTAGGTGCAATTAAGAAACAAATATGCAATTGATATCTCAATCAAGGAAATTTGTGTTATCGATAGTCGCATACGCAATTAATACCAAAGTTTCTGAGTGTAATATTTTATTCAAAGATGCACAAGAAGGAGAATGGTGATAGTAGAAACCATTGATTAAGGTGAAAGGAATTATGTTTTAAATTTATTTAGAGTTTATATAATAGTCATATTAACTTTGGTCAAATAAATATGAGAGTGTGAGCTTGTTAGAATTGACCACTCTAACGATTTCCCTGTGAAGAAGAGAAAATCCAAGATAAATAGTGAACCAATATGAAACATTGAGACACCTATATATGAACAAGGACGAGGAGACTTTTTTCTGCTGAGAAGACAATAGATAGTTTCATGATTATTGGTTTTGTTGTTGTGAGAGTTGTTAGTTAAGAATTTTTCTATTTTCTTTTGATTCTGTTTGTAAAAGACGAAAGACCAATTGATGAACAAAGTAACATAATTAAGTCAGTGGTTTTGGAAGCCGCATCAACATAATGTTGATTTAATTATGACTAAAATCTGTTATAAATCGAAATCCCCAGTTATAGGTTATTTTTAGGAGATCCATGTGTGTGAGACAGGTAAATTTGTTTGATCAACTTATGAACACATTCAATACGCAAACTGCCTTCCTAGCAACTAACGGATAGTCAAAAGCAAAATATATGATGGATGGTGATAGGTCCATAAAGTGCTTCACTACTTGATAGCTCTTATCGCGGAAGCCCCGACGAGCCAAGTATATCAATATTGTTGATGTTACAAGTTCATCAATGATGGTCAGAGATAGTGATACCTTAAATGAGTCAAGTGGGAAGTTCGAAGACTGTGGTGGAGAAAGAACATGGTATGTGATACTTCATAGTGGTTATAATTGTCAATAAAGACCATATGAGACAAATGTGACTTATATAAATGTAATTCGTGATTCATGTAATAATCTAAGCGTTAAGGGAGGGACTTGGAAATAATGCTTACATTAGTATATAGGTAGATTTCATTTGTTGGTTGGTTGAGTTGTTGAGATATTTTCTCAACAGGAAATCTCCTTGTTTGGAAATTAATTGGTCTCATAAGATTATATATGTGGCATTTAATTTGTTTTGATGGTAATATAAAAATATTCTTTGTGTGTGAAATTTGTCTCCTATGTCTACTCAAATTTTTGTGTTTAAATATATGAAACATTAAGAAAAACTCTAAATTTTGTAACAGTTTCTTGATTTCTTATATTAAGTAGGCCAGGAGCTCTAGCTCCTAGAAGCACCATATATAGATAGTTTTTTTTAATAAACCAATGAATCAACATGGTTATTTATCTTTTTTCATACAAGTGAGGTACTTTAAATTGTTTAAAAATATTAGGTTCTTTTTAACCAATTAAATATATGAAACACTACGAGGGAACTCTAAATTTTGTAACCATTTTTTATTTCTTATATGAAAGTTGCATTAACAAATGACATAAACATGTCAAATTGATATCTACTATTTATTTGCATCAATTCTATTAAAAAATATTTATAATCAATATATATATACATACATACATGAAATAGACTTTCCTAATCAATTTTCAGCAAATATTCTTAAATCCTTGAGTTTAATTTGTTTAATCTGTAAAATTTGAGTGCCTCGGGGGTTTTTTAGGGTGTTGAATCCATTTGTGCATTCAAAAAATTATTTTAAACAACAACAAAATAGAATCTTGCTTGAAATTGTATCACTGATTCCAGTGAAAAAGGTTATTTCATCTATAAATTAGACTACTCCTATATATAATAATTATGATATTTGTAATGATATAAAACATATTTATGCAAAAAAAAACACAAAATTAAAATTAAAATGCATCGTAGCATTTAAGATTATTTACAAATATTGAATCATATTTCATAATCTCAAATGATATGACAAAAGAAGAGAGACATTAACTATTTAAGAAGATTTTTTTCCCCATGGGAAGAAATTATAATCAACAACATTTTGGCAAATTAAGGAAAAAAGAAAGTGATTCCTTAATGGCAATCATTGTGATGGACAATTCAATGAAATGATTGCACAATTGAACCAAGATATGAGATAAGAAATGTGTTTTTTCGGTCAAATCACAACAATGACCACTAATCTAAGAAATCAACCTTGAGATTTTTTATATGCTCAATGTACTTAGGTACACAAGCTAGCTAAATAGGCCACACACACATGCGCACGCACACACGCACACACACGCATATATAATATATTGAAATTGTTTTTCACCATTAAGTACATTAACTCAAAAATATATTTTTTCATCATGAAGTAAGTTAACTTAAAAAGAGCTTATTTCTTACCATAGAAGTAATTTTAAAATGAAATACCAAAGAAAATTTCATTTTAGTAAACATAATATTTACCTTTAGACTTTGGTATAAAATTTTAAAAGATGCTTACCTAACATATGAATTAAGATAATATAGCTTGATTTATGGGGACATTTATAACGCTATCTACACAACCATTCTAATGTATTTACACATCTCATTGGATACATAGTAATATGATAAATGAAACACAAAGGAAGTACATGCCTTAACGACACTAGCATCAGGCTAAAAACATAAATCGTTCCAATAAATAAAGAAAAGTAAGGATTGGTATAAAACATCAAAGTGAAGTGTGTTAATTAGAATTGAGTAATTTGTAGATGTGCTAATTTTATAGAAGTAAAGATTCCAAAATATTGTTGAAATTGTTTTAGCACCCATTAATGGTGATTGACACTAGCATAACAATATCTATGTGATGTTTTCCTTTGTAGTTTCCATGAATTTATGAGTAGAAAAGGTAGAAAAGGGTCACTATTAGGCCAAGTCTTCACAACATCTAAGATTAACTGACAATTGTTTCAAGATAGATACCTCATTCTTACTAGTTCAAAACCTAATTTTCATCGTATAATTGAAATGTAAAGAAATAAAACCTTAGAGCATAACATAGAAAGAAGAGTATTTTAGAAGTAAAACCCCAATGAAATGTATATGGCATGGATTTAATGCTTTTCACATGGGTAAGTGTCTTCCATAAATCGTTATAGGTAGAAATGCAAGCCTTCAAAACATTTTCTGAGAATATATTTTTTTTTAAGAAATTGGTGTGATTTTAAAAACAAATTATGAATACCTTAAAAAGGTTAACTAAATAATTCCTACATTAAATTGAAATCCAATACCTTAGAAAATTAATACATTCCTTAGGTATTACCGTGAAATGATAATTACACTAAAGGTGTTTACTTTTGAACCATGTCACCCTCACCATAGTCGACCTTTTGATTTTATGCTGTTGATTCAAGTAAGCAACTATCACGTTGTCCATCGTTGGATCTGTGTAGCGTTAGAAATGGAAACTAATTGCAAGCCAACTTGAAACTAATTGGAAACTAGTACGTGAAATGGAAATCGCAGCACATGAAATGGAAATTAGTTTTGAGTATAGAAATTTTTTAATTTGATTGTTAATAGAAATGGAAACTAATTGCAAGTTAGCTTGAAACTAATTGGAAACTAGTTCATGAAATGGAAATTGCAGCACACAAAATAGAAATTAATTTTGAGTATAGAATTTGTTTAATTTGATTTTTTTCTTTAATAATTTAAAAAGCTAAAAAGCTTAGAGAAACTGGGTTAAATAACTAAAGTTAATTATTTTAAGATTTGGAATTTTTAAGAATTTGATTAGAAATTTTTTTAAGAATTGGAAACTAAAAAGAAATTAAGAATTTGATTAGAATTTTTTTAAGAATTGGAAACTAGTACGTGAAATGGAAATTGCAGCACACCAAATGGAAATTAGTTTTGAGTATAGAAATTTTTTAATTTGATTGTTTTCTTTAATAATTTAAAAAGCTAAAAAGCTTAGAGAATCAGGAAAGAAAATCTTGAATTTGAAATTTTGAAGTTGTTTTTTATATAGATTGTTTAGAAATTTTTTAATTTTATTGTTTTCTTTAATAATTTAAAAAGCTAAAAAGCTTAGAGAATCTATGTTAAGCTCTTATGGCCTGAATTGTGTGGAAGCCATGTTCAAATGAGAAACAGGAAGCCTCCACTTCCACCTCTAGAAGCGAAGGATTACAATGACAAAGTGGATGTGTGGAGTGAAGGGGTGATCAGGTATATAATGCGGAGTGGTATTTTTTCTTTTGCTTCATATTTTTCTTACTATTATATTTTTTCTTTTGCTTCATATTTTACAGCTGTAGATAAACTGGTTGAAACATAAATGCAGGTACAAACGGCAAAGGATAGAGTTGAGCATTCCCGATACGAGAATATAGAATCCTCAAACATACTTCCTTGACTGGTTTCTCTAAGCAGCACAAATCGCAATCAGATTTTATTTATAATTAGTTTTACTATTGAAGGAAATAGTGGGTCATATCCAAATAACCAGAAACTGGCAAAGTGGACAAATTGCTAGACAATGACTGAAATTAAAGTTACTGGATCACATGGTTGTGTTTTCCTTCTTCAACGATTTATGAATGTAGGCTACATTGAGGGTATTGAGTATAGAGCGTGAAATGATATCGCGAGTAATCCATAGTCTTCAGTGCTCTATTACCTCTATCAGCAGTGTTGTCCCTCACATTCCATAGTAACTTTGAGAAAAAAACCTACAATTTTAAAATGTATTTACACTATGTATGAGGTTGCATAGTATTCGTTGTCAAAGTTTTAAAATTAGTTCAATTATATAGATTAAAATAACTATTTACATACATCATATTAATTAAAGTTAATTATTTTAAGATTTGGAATTTTTTAAGAATTTGATTATTTTTTTTTTGAAATATGTTAACATACCTATATTATTTTTAAATACATAAATAAATCTATTTACGATTAAAAAATATTTGAACATGTAAAATTCATAAAGTTATATGCAATTTCAGAAAAAATTTCAAATTTAACAACATCCCAAACATAAATAAATTAACTATGGCATAACAAGCACCCATTGATTCAAATATAATTTGTGTTCCATGTAAATTTATAGTGTTGGACAGGTCAAGCAGCGTTTGATTCATTTATAATTTGTCTCTGGTGTATATTTTAGCATACTTACCAAGTTTGAATTCGGATTCGGATTCAATTCGATACCGAAAAAAAAATAAACATCTAAAATTCAATATCTAAAATTTTTAGAAATTAGTAAATTCAAATGTCAATTCCACTCAATATCTGAAAATTTTAGAAATTAGTAAATTCAAATTACAATTTTGGGACGCACCCAATTGACATATTTTGGTTATAATTCATTCAGGATGCATAACCACAAGACAAGATTGCTACTTCAAGCACAACAATGAAAGACAAATCTTCCGAAATCTTGACGAGAAACTGCTAGTATACTTATGTGACAAGTACAAAAGTAGATTAAAACCATTTCCACTTTTAAGGGAAACTGCTAGTATACTTATGTGACAAGTACAAAAGTAGATTAAAACCATTTTGACATATTTAGTTAAGGATAGAATGATCAAATCACCTATCGTGGAAACCAATTAATGGGGAAATGTATACATAATTTTATAATGTATGTAAATACTTTAGATCAATGAAGATTACCCCATTCACAAAAGAAATGTGTGTGTGCGTGCATAGTGTGTATCAAATCCATTTATGCTTATAGAAAGCTCGATTCTCTTATAATTGGAAAATTTTAACTTTTTGTACATGCTACATTCTACACATTGTGTGAGGTAAAGTCATGTTATTGAGATATTGCTAGTAACTGGAGGATGTAAACCTAATGAATATTCCACATGCTAGTTGAAAGTGGCATTCTTATTATTTTACAACTTCCTTTGACATGTAGGAATAACTATACATGGTATGGAAAAGTGGAAGAGTGTAAAAGAGATGGTTGCATTTTCTTAAGTATAAAATAAATTTCTCTAGGAAAACATATAGATGGGTGCAATGAATATAAAGAGAAGAAATCTTTCAAATCATGTATCATGAGAAGAGACAAATAGTTTATTGTAGATGAAAAAGTTTTGATTTTCATACACAAATGCATTGCAAAACACTAGTTTGATTAGCATAATTATATCTTTTGGGAGATGTGCCGAATAAGATAATGAAATTCTTATAGCCATTTGATATGTTTGAAATATGTAACCAATTGCATGTTGCACTATGATATTGCACAAATATTGTCGGCTTTGCAAAAAAAATGGCCATACAAAATTTGACCTACTTTTTCCAAATTTGTCTTGAGGAAAGCTCAGGAAACTCATAGAAATCAATTTCAATCCTAAGAAAGCTTCATACCTCTAAGGATTAATTTTAAACTCAAAATTTTAGGTTAATTAGAATAGAATATTTCTCATCAAGTAAAGCTATTATTAAAATGAATTTAGAATTGGTTTGATCTATTTTTTCTTTCATCCTTTCATGGAGTAGATTTTTTTCTTTTGTCTACTTTTTAGCATTGAATTTAGGAGATATATATTACTAATTTTATCAATTCAGCGGTGTCATATATTCTCTAAAAGTAGCGCTATTAATTTATATAATTATGTGCACTTTTGATTCTAAATGCACCAATGATTCCAAGAAAGGAATCATGAGAATTTAATCTTTACTTTGAACCTTAACTTTCTTCAAAGGTAGCAAAAAGTTAGGCTTAAGAGAGACATTATTCTCATGAACTTACTTTTGATTGGAATGTGACTATTTTTCTCATATGAAGAATTACATCCATGGTAATATGTTTTTCTACCAACATTGATTGGGAGTGAATCAAAATTTGATGTGGGTGCTTCAAACCTAATAAAGTGGACTCCAAGAATGCAACTAATTCTGAGATGGTAAGTGGTTGTTTTGGTTTGTGACTTACACCTCAAAAGTCGAAATAAAAGCTTGATTTGGATCTGATTGGAAACTGATTGCTCTCCTTATCATTGTTTTTTGTGAGAATGATGCTATTCATAAGCACCAAGAATTGTTGTTTACAAGATCCTAATGTACGCTAATAAAAAGAATTGTAATGCTACTAATGAAAATGCCAACTTAGGTCTCTATATAATGTTATATTTTATTTATGTCCATTGGGTCTTGGATAGACGATGATCAGGTGCTTTGTTAAGACACTCCTTGATGTGAAGTCACTGGTTCAATTCCCAGACCCGATCGAGGTGCCCTAATTAGATTTTCTATATTAATGTTGCAATTATGAATGATGGATCTTTATGAAAAGTACACTTCTTAATTTTTGAATGATATTCACATGGAATGCTATTAGGCCTAGTAAATAATTTTCTTAATTTATAATTAATGTCTAAATTTATCTTAATCAACAAGCAAGCTTAAAACTTGCATTCAAATTGCATACCCTATTCTCATTCCAAATTGATGTAGAAAACAAAAAAGTGATAACACTTCATTACCACTAACACAAATATAATTAGTCCATTGAGAGAAAAAAAACATAAACATGTTATCTATTTACTTCCATCTTTGTTTTTCTAATAGAACCATGCCATGATCTATCCTATATTTTTAACATAACACAAATTTCCAATCAAATTTCTTAGAAAAGATATGATAATATATATTTGACAATGATATACACTATAACATTCAATTCTATTTCATAATATTTTATATTAAATATTTATATTATTATATATCACATAAACAACTACAAGAATTTCAAATAATCACGACTTTGTCGTATAAATATTTGTAATGGCCATTTGATATGAAGCTTCACTAATGCATATATTTGATATAATTACAAGCTCAACCATCAAGCGAAGCGTTTTGACATTTGGCATTGAAAAATGCATTCAAATTATTAAATGATTTTTAATTTTTCTTTGAAGTTAGAATTAATCTTGAGAAAAAATACAGTTTAAATTGATTGTACTCATATTTAGTAACAAAACAGAAATACAGTAACATTGAGAGTTGTTCAACAAGTTCATATAAGATAATCGTGAAATTAATGTCTCAATCAATGCTTTTGTCCAACAAAAACCATGGTATGTTAGACCTATCACTCTACGTGACACTTGTTGTTGTCATTATCATGTGGAATTTCAGTTATATTATCATACTTTCCTCAATTTTGGTAAAACATTTTTGAAAGATTCACCTCCTCCTTCCACTATCCGTGATTTCATATCTCAAATTCTATGTGAAAGAGAAAGCGATGAATTATTTTACGAAAAGAAATGTGTTTGTGGTAAAAAATGCGATGATTGTGGAAATTTGTCTAAATTTAAAAACAAATATCGTTTTGATATAAATGATCAATCATTGTCCAACATGAAAGTGAAATGGAAGAGATATGAATATATCCATACATCGATTCAAGGTTCAAATAGTGCTAAAAGAACTGAATTACAAGAAGAAGAAATTTGTGTCATAGATTTTTTGAGAAAGTTTGAGGCAGAAATTTATAAATACACCAAGCTTTCCCATAGAGCTCGATGGCAAGACTTGCAATTCAAAAAATCCCATGAATGTTTTCCACCAGGGAACATTTTGTCAGTAATTTATTTTGCAGAAAACTGCACATTTGTTCCACAAAAAGAAATTCAGAGTGAATACTATCATTCGGACCAAGTCTCCATGCTCGTTCATATTCTATATAGACATGTTGAACAAAACGTTGATCATATAGAAAGCACCAGTGAAAATCGACATGTTATTAAACAATATCACTTTTATACTAGTGACAATCATATACATGATACATATTTTGTACAACACTGTTTTGGAAAGATTTATAACTCCTTGAAAAGTCATGGAATAAAATTCAATGAACATTGGATATGGTCAGATGGATGCGCAGGTCAATTCAAATCTTCACGATCATTCTTTTGGTTGTGTTGTCTTCATAAGAAAACTTGCATTAAACATTGTTGGAATTTCTTTGAGACTGGCCATAGAAAAGGAGAACATGATGGTGCAGGGGCATGCATAAAACGAGCACTTCGAAGATATCAAATGAACCCCTCTGCAAACCGAATTTTGGATGCTAAAGAAGTTGTTCAATGGTGCATCGTTGCTCTAAGCCATGAGACTAACCGATCAAGGGAAGTGCGAAGGTACATTCGATTTAGTTTTTATTGGATATCTAATTTTAAATAGTGTACATTTATCACAATGATTATCTTTGATGGTATTTTGATATCATATTTACATTCTTCTTTGAATTTTCCATATATAGGTTCTTTGGCATATTGGTAACGAAAATGTAGATGTATCAATTGGAAATGACGTTGAAACAATAAAAGGGACTCAAAAATTGCATTCAATTAAAACAAAGTTGTCCACAAATGTGTTTGCTTTGGATAAAAGAAAATATTCTTGTTTTTGTCATGTTTTCATATACAACACAAAATCTAATGACGTTTGTCAAAACAAAATGTATGTAAATGATTGGAAACCTATAGAGCTAATTGAAGAAATGCAATCAGAGGAGACTACAATATCATCTTATGGTGATCGAGTTTTTGATCTTGTTAGAGAAGGTAACATTTGAATTGCTTTCAAATGATAGAGATCTAGAAAAAAATTTAAATACATAAGTTTATTAAGTTTGTTTTATTGTGAAAGAGATGTTTTTGTGTAATTGCACCAACTTACAATGATGAAAATGTGAAGTATTATTTGATGCGTTGTACTGAATGAAAAATGAAATTATTAGAAAACTATAATGATCACGAGATTCCATATGAAAGAGGATCTATTATACTGAAAGGTTATTTTTTCAGAAAAAACTAATCAAAGCGGGGATTTTGTTTACTTTTAAGACTATGAACCTGATGTCATAAGTTGTCAATATAGTCACTTGGTGTGTGCAACACACATAAATTTGATAGAGGTTCAATCAAAGAAAAAAACGAAAATTAAGAAATGGAAAATGTCAAAATCCGATCATGAACGGATCATTGAAGATGGCATTCCATTGGAATTTTTTTTATTGAACTGCCCAACAATTTCATCTCTTTGGATTCATGTTTTAGAACTTCCAGAACTCAACTAAAAATTGGGTTGCCTTGTTATGTTATCTGTGCAAGTGTTTGCACATGTACATTGTTTTGGTACATGCACACTAGTATCAAATGAAAGTAGCTTTTCTATACATGCATTGATTAATAATGTTGCATGTATTAGATATATATATATGTTCTAGAATACAATTCACTGAAAGTAGCTTTTCTATGTGCATTGATGAAAAATGTTGCAAGTACTGGATATATATGTTCTAGAAGTATTGGATCTATATATATATATATATATATATATATATATATATATATATATATATATATGTTCTAGAATGCAATTAATTGAAAGTAGCTAAATTATATTGGCATTGATGAAAAATGTTGAAGTACTGGATATATATGTTCTAGAAAGCAATTAACTATTCAAGTAGTTTTTCTATGTGCATTTATGAAAAATGTTGCACGTACTAGATATATATGTTCTAGAATGGAATTAATTGGAAGTAACTTTTCTATACATGCATTGATGAAAAATGTTACACGTACTGTATATATATATATACATTATAGAATGCATTTTTAAAATTTTATGATTGTTTGACACATCTAACAAGACCTAGAATCTTATGATTGTTTATATATATATATATATATATATATATTGTACTTCAATCGTTTTAACATATATATTCAAACATGTGTAAAATCATTTCTACAAGTACATATATTCATGTGATTTTTTTTGTTTGTTTGGAAAACGACAAGTGAATTTTAAAAACAAAACATAATATCATAATCACATGCCAAATGTAGTTCAACCATCCAAAACTTGAGTTTTAAAAACTTTTTGATTATATCACAACATTACTTCACATGCCATGCCAATTGTAGTTCAACTATCCAATAAAAATATTTAACATTATATCACATGCCAAATGTAGATCAACCATCCAAAACTTAAGTTTTAATTTAACAAAACATTATAGATCACAACATTACTTCACATGCCAAATGTAGTTCAAAAGCAAAACATTAATATAGATCACAACATTACTTCACATGCCAAATGTAGTTCAACCATCCAAAACTTAAGTTTTAAAAAAAAAACAAATTATAACACAACATTAATTCACATGCCAAATGTAGTTCAAAAGAAAAACATTAATATAGATCACAACATTACTTCACATGCAAAATGTAGTTCAACCATCCAAAACTTAAGTTTTAAAAACAAAACAAATTATAACACAACATTACTTGACATGCCAAACGTAGTTCTTGACCATCCAAAACTTGAGTTTTAAAAACAAAACAAATTATAACACAACATTACTTCACATGCCAAATGTAGTTCAACCATCCAAAACTTGAGTTATAAAAACAAAACATTATAGATCACAAGTATCAAAACTTGAGTTTTAAAAACAAAACATTATAGATCACAAGTATCAAGTAACATTACTTCACATGCCAAATGTAGTTCAACCATAACACTTTAAAAACAAAACAAATTATTTAACACAACATTACTTCACATCACATGCCAAATGTAGTTCAACCATCCAAAACTTGAGTTTTAAAAACAAAACAAATTATATATAACATTGTAACATTACTTCACATGCCAAATGTAGTTCAACCATCCAAAACTTAAGTTTTAAAAACATTATATATCACATTCACATGTACCAAATGTAGTTCACATAAAATATGTCCAAAACCTGTATATCTCACAAGTATCAAGTATCAAATATCAAGTTATATATGATTGCATCTAGATAAGACTATATATAAAAAAGTAAATTTAAGACTAAATCTATTGAAAATATAATGTTGCACGTGTGCATGTGCATCATCCATCAAATACAGATGGATATAGTGTCTTTCCTAGCAAAGTCTCAATCCTCGAGCTATCCTGCGAAGCATGGGGACCCTGTACACAATGTGTACAAACATTAAAATTTGATGTTTTAAAATTGAGTGAGAATATATAGAACTTCATGTAAAAAACAAAATGTAAAAAAAAAATCATGCAATACCTCATGAGGTTCCCTCTCCATTTGTTTCTCGTCCACTACAACTTCCCCCACGGGAACATCTCCAACAGTAAACTATACAATATACATGTACAATTATATATATATATATATATATATATGTGTGTGTGTGTGTGTGTGTGTGTGTGTGTGTGTGTGTGTGTGTATGTATAGACACACACACACACACACACACACACACACACATATATATATATATATATATATATATTAAAAAATTTCAAATGAAAATGCATATATATAAACTTATTTTTCAATAATATTAAAAAAAAAAATTAGACAACTTGTTCAAATGGTTGAAATGGTGTGGATGTTCCTATCTCCATCACTAGAGTCCGTGGAGAAAAGAAATCCTCTATAGCAACCTAAAATTCAAAAAATTTAAAAGTATAAAATAACTCAAGATCAAGATCTCAATTTATAATAAAACTTTTAAACTTCAATTTATAAATTATAACTTAAAAGCATATATTTAAGTGAAAATCTGAATACTTCTGCTGGTGGATTTGGCACATCTCCTAAGAGAGGCTCCAAAAGAAAATCTCCAAAAACCTAAAATTCAAAAAATTTAAAATAACTCAAAATCTCTAGATCTCAATTTATAATAAAACTTTTAAGCTTCAATTTATAACTTATAAATTAAAAACATAGATATATATATATATATATATATAAGTGAAAAATTGAATACTTGTGTTGTCGGATTTGGCACATCTCCTAAGAGTGGTTCAGAAAGAAAATATCTAAAAACCTAAAATTCAAAAAATATAAAATAACTCGAGTTGTAGATATATCTCATTTTTTAATGGAACTTTTTGATGTGGAATATATATCTCCTAAGGAAGTAGAAGGTACATCTCCCAAGGAAGAAGAAGGTGCCTCCATCCCAAAAACATGGGATGGAATTGCAATCTGTTAAAACATTTTATTATATAAATGTACATGTACATGTGTGCACAATTATTTATTTTAAAAATATTACTTAAAAAACACTAACATTTGCCAACATATCTTGATAGTGATAACCATCTTGATTGTTTGAACCAGGGGCTCCGAACGTGATATTAATATTTTCTTCATTCATCAAGCGTGACAACTGCAAATGGTGTTAACATATAATGATACATTTTTGTTAGATTAATGTACAAAAATAAATGTATCTATATATGTATTTATTACAAATTTTACGTGTTAAAATAATTGAACCCTAACCATTAACACATATTGTTCCTATGCCCTCTTCCTCATGAACAATTAGGTCATGCCAACCATTGTGACAATTATTTGCATATGTTTTGAGATCTTCAACACTCATGTTGTCAATCTCTTCATCTGTATAATACACAAAATTAGCGCGTGCAATCTCAAGTGCTCTTTGTCGATTCGGAAAAACATCGACTCCACCCAATCCACCGTGAACATTGTTGATGATGGCATCCCTTGCTTCTCGACTAATTTGAGAAGTAGCTTCCATCTCTGATAACAAAGTTTTGACAGGAAAAGGTCGACTAACCAATGGTGGCTCAGGGTGAGGCAACTCAACATCATACTTAGCGCCCCTACGATCACGCAATCGACCTTTCCTAAGACCAAAAAATTCAGAGGGAAGGTCATTTTAATTGGGTTTCATTTGAAAAAATAATTCTTCATAAAAGAATTTTTCAAAATAAAGTGGAACCTCATCGTTCTATGGGAGTCTTCCATAGGCCGCAAGGTGTCTATCATACAAATAGTGAGCTATATCAGGGTGCTTAAAATATTACACCTTCAACATCTTTCTTTTCGGCCCTTCTTTGCAATCAAACATAGACTTGGCCATAATTGTTGTAACCCTTTGTTTAACAACCTCTCATTTATCAGGACCCATTACTGTTTCCTTTATTTTTGTCATGACTTCTACAAAAGTATCAGTGGTCGGCCCAAGCTTTCGGTACACATCTACTAGTTCGCCTAAAAATTTTGTAACTATTTCCAAGCTTTGTCAACTCTCAGCGGGTAGAGCCAAAGACACAAGATCTCTTTCCAATTTTTCATAAATATGTCGACACCTTTATAAGGTGCATTGTTGCGTGTTTCTTTCCCAAGGTATATCAGAAATGTTGGCCAGATAAGTCGTGGTGAGTGGACAACCTTCTTCTTAAATGACGCGTTCTATCCTATGTCTTTTTTGACCAAAATTTGGAGCATTTTTAGCCTTTACATCAATATATAAAATTTTGTATATTAGAAAAAAGACATGTAAACAAATTTGTACAAATTGAATGAAAAAAATATTCAAATTGATGGCCACCTCGATGTGGTTGGCTAGTATCTTGCCCACCCTGAGACTGTTGAGAACCAGAACGACCCTGTTGAGAACCAACACGACCATCTGTTGTGCCTCAATCTAGTCTCCTAAACTGAGTTCATTTAATTGTCAACCAGGATTTGTAAACTGCTGAAGTGAAATGTACCATATGTACCTAGGTTCTTGTTTCCTAGTGCGTTGTATGTAGTGTTTTGTGATGTTTTGGTCTTTTATGTTGATTTATGATGTTTTTGGTCTTTTGAAGTTTTATGTTTACAATGAAAATGCCTAGAAAACTAATGAAAAGAGAGTGGTAGTCAAAAACACAGTTGAGCTTAATGTATGGAATGGAAAATGTAATCAAAAACACTGAAACAACATCTAAACTATGACTGAATAGAAACAAGAGCTTGATGATGACTTTTTAAACAAATGACACAAACTAGACTTTGAGAAATGATCACTTAAATATGCAAATTTTCTAACTAGACAATCAGACACTAATCATGATGCAACATCCTATTCTAAACTCATCTATTCATGACTAATTTCTAGTTCTATTCTGCAATTTCAATTGAAGGTCAGAGTCTATTCTTCAAGAGTTATTGGTTTCTTTTCAGGGTAGTTCTGTTGAGGAAAAGCTCTGTTTATAGTGAGGAATTTGCAGAGATATGTCAGACCTTGTAATGATGTTATCTTCTGTTCCTAAAGTTATGGATCACTGATAGTTTTCAGAACAAAAAGATATTTGTAAATAATGAAGGCTGTCTTAGGAATCCTATCAACTAAAATGATCTACTGTGCAAAGGGTGACAATGTGACTATGAGATATGAATGCAATGAATTGATTTAAACATGAGCTTAAGATGCTTCTAAACTAGAACAATGTTAAACCATAAGCCATCATCAAACTTTGAAATGAAGTAGCCGGACATGAATTAAATGCAAAATGAAACTCCGGAGCATTCTAATTAACATGCACTATTTTAGGAAGTTACACAATCGATTTGTTCATCATGAGGGATATTTTGGAAGAGTTCCTTCTTGTGGAAGGGTAGAACAATTTTGACTGTGGACTTGTATGCAATTGAAAGAAAATGAACTGAAAGCAAATGAAACTAAGTTGTCACATCACAGTCATATCTTGAACTTCTTAAGGATGTCTTGGAAGAATTTCTTCTTATGGAAGAGTGATTAGGACAAGTGCAACTATGATAGTGAAGACTAAAAACTACAACTAATTCCTATGACACTATAGCTATTCATCATTCATTGTTAAGATTTATTGGAAAAATGTCTTCTTGTGAAAGAACTATGATGAATATAACTACAGTCTCTAGTTAAAAACAGATACAACTTCTATCCTACAGTACCATAGTCATTAAACATTCATTGTTTTGATTTATTGGCAAAGTGTCTTCTTGTGGAAGAACTGGAACGAATTATGGCTACAGTAGCTAGCTAAAACAAATACAAATCCTATCCTACAGTACCATAGTCATTAAACATTCATTGCTTTGATTTATTGGCAAAGTGTCTTCTTGTGGAAGAACTGGAACGAATTATGGCTACAGTAGCTAGCTAAAACAAATACAAATCTAACTGATATCCTACAATACCATAGTCATCAATCATTCATCATTTTGGTCTGTTGGAAGAATGTCTTCTTATGGAAGAACTGGAACGAATACGACCACAGTATATAAAACACAGCAACTACTAATTCAATATGCAAAACGTAAAGATA
Organism: Pinus albicaulis; assembly: GCA_034641835.2. Taxonomy (NCBI): domain Eukaryota; kingdom Viridiplantae; phylum Streptophyta; class Pinopsida; order Pinales; family Pinaceae; genus Pinus; species Pinus albicaulis. The sequence continues at coordinate 1,378,158,763 of CM076582.1, forward strand.
GCTAGGAAAAACTTATCTAGTTTACGCTAAGGAAATCCGTTCAAGGGGCAGGGGCCCTCTACCACTTGACGGCATTCAACTTCACAATTAAATCACGCCTTCAAGATAATTTTGTCTGCTCCATTAACAATGCAATAGTATGAACATAATGCTCTGTGTCTTAAAAGACGTAACACAGAGTTTTACACCAAAATCTAGCAGCAAATCTACACAAAATTTCTAACTAAGCTCTCGGCCTATTCAAGAGTTTTTAAAGTAAATGCAAGTAACAATAATTACAATAATTTAGGAATGATGTCTTCCTAATCCAAATCATTTTAGGAGTCTTTAAGGTGGCTGCGTAAAAGAGAAAATACACCTGGACTGTAACAGTCCTAGTAGGAGTCTTCTTTCACAAAATGTGTTCCCACGTGCATAACCGTACACAGACTTCATTTCCTCTTCCATGACGAGCAACACACCATGTAGGCACAACGTGGATCATGCCCATATGCTTTTTTCCTCAAGAGGCCACCTGGAACATGCTCAAACATAAAGGTAGCTGCAGAATCGCCGGTTAGCTACAGAATGCCTGCATTCTGCAGCTAGTTCCGGTCAAAATGTTTAACAATGGCAACAATCACAAAATTCAACAAGTCAGTTATGTAAACCATTATAGAAGTAATTTTAACTATTTTTATTGATCAATTGGGTTTAAAATGGAAATGGACAAGGGAAAAATGAGGTAAAATGAGGTGAAGGAAAGCACAAATTTGAGGCTCAACACCATCTGTTGATTGGCCTCTGGAGGAATAAATATCACCACCTTCACGCAAATTGCTAGCACTTATTGATGGCCCTTTAAGGGGATTTGAACCACTACCAACCTCTTGAGATGAGAGAGAAGCTTCATAAACAACTATGAATTTATAATCAATTCAAAAATACATTCATACATATAAATACATGTACATATTCATTGATTAAATTTCTTGAACCATACCATGACTAGGTGAACCATGGGCATGCTCCATTGATGGAGTAGAGACCCTTCTCCTCTTAGCTCCTAAAAATTAAACAATGAAACTTATTAACAACTAATTTAACTCGCAAAGTTGATAAAAAATCAATTCCATATGTACACACATGTATGTATATGTATGGATATTTAAGATTATATTTAAATACCATGAACATCCCTCGATCCCTGATCCCCCTCTCTCACAGAGATATGGGATTTTGTTGATCCTTGTCGTTCATCCTCCATGATATATATATCTACAGTGGAAATTTACAATTATTTTTTTAATTTTTTTTTTCGAAGTAAGCTTAAATTTATTAATGTAACATATGGTACAATGAGTTCAAGGCATCAGAGCACCATACAGTCAGCAAGATATCAAAAATTGAGCCGCCCGCAAGGGGAAACCGGCCCGAGAAACGTTTGAGAGCTGCCTCGCAAGAGGAAACCAGCCTTGACTTAACAAAAGTGAGCCAAAAACCTGAGCCGCCCACCAGGGGAAACCGACCCGTACATAGATTTAGGATGACTTTAACTACAAATACCAGTTTAGACAAGCTAAGATTCGTTGGTAACAAAACCAGCAAAATGCTCAAAAGACTAGACTTGATAGCTAGAAAAAAAACAGGAGCACTAGAGTCCATAGTCACCCAAGGGAGATTCCTCTTCAATTCGGCACCAACATCCTTCCTCGTCATCAGGATCTGGAACCCTTTGAGTAGCGACATCCCCTGCTTCACACTCTCCTGCATGCATTCCAATGACCTGGAGTAGGCCAGAGCTGCTGTTACTCGCCATGCGAGAGGGACCTTTGTCCACAGGCAGTGAGTCTGGCGGAACAGAGGGTGAGGCCGGCATGTTGACAGGGAGCGCAGAAGACGGGAGGGGGGGGGCAGGAATAATCTCGGGTATCTCTTTGAAAGAAACTGTAACCATCGCAATGACCAAGGGGCGGGAGGAGCTGCATTGGTAATGGAAGACAGTGGTGGTTGGATTCCGAATTGAGGCAGCGTTAGCAGGCCGAGGTTCAAAGGACTGGAGAGAGGCGATGGTATCACGCCACGGGGAGGGAGGAAGGCGACGAGCCTGACCACTGCCACGAAGATGGCGGGGAGTGCTTTCACTAGGACTGCGAGAGGAGGATGAATGAGAAGAAGGGGAAGGGGAGCGACGACGCCTGGAGCCACCCTCGCGGCATCTCAGACGATGCCTCAGCCTCGGCATTGCAGCACAGAAATCGTGAGAGAAGGCGGAATTGACAGAGGGTCCCAGAGGTGGGAGGTAGGGGCAAAAGCCGGACAGAGCAGGGAGGTGCCGAGCACAGAACGGGCTGTGCGAGTAATGGAAACCAGGGATAAAACTAATGCAGCAAGCCAGCGGGCGGTGCCTTCCTACATTGGTGCGAAGGCTGTGCACTTCAGCTTCCGGCGAATAGCGAGAACCTATAGGCAAGAGCTGCATCAACATGGAGACCGTCAGAGCACCACAATTCCAAATCAAAGCAGCTGAAATCTCAACTGAAGATGGGGACGAAGGACCTGGAGGCTTCATATTGAAGCTCTTGGTGTCTCGGCCTCCCCACCAGCATAAATGCCGCGTAGGGTGACGGCCCATCAAATTAATTGTTCCGAGGGTGAGTAAATGCCTTCCGCAGGCAAACCAGTGGGCATGCCACGCGCCCGCCGGTCAGATCATTACCCTCAAAATGTCACTGCCCACCCGCATCTGGGGTGATGCTGTCCTAATGCACCAGCTAAGTGCATTCCTGAAGGAGTTTGCTATCATTGAGACTAGAGAGGGGGCCTGCAGAGAGGGTCTGGGCATTCATTACCCCTTTGTTTGCCACCAGATCTGCCACTTTGTTGCCAGATATTCTAGTGTGCTTGAGGTAGATAGCTTTGTGCTCTTGCAACCAGCTAGCTATGAGCTCCAATCTTGCCATGAGTCTCCAACTGTCCACTACTCGAGAAGGAGGGGAGCCTGAGAGGATCTTACTGATCATGTTGATGAGGATTTGGGAGTCACCCTCTATCTCGATGGGGAAAAAATTAAGGAGCTGGGCTAGCTGCATACCTTGCCATAGTCCTTCAAGCTCCGCCGAGTTATTGGTATCCCACCCCATAGATCCATAGTATATGAGCATAGGGTCCCCTTTGTGATTGTGAAAAATTCCCCCAAATCCCGCCTCCCCAGGATTGCCTTTGGAGGCTCCGTCAAAGTTAAGCTTTATGACTCCAGCTAGGGGGGGGGACCCACTTATCACTAGAGTTTCACTTTGGAGTACGTCTACCAATTGGCTCAGGACTTGGACTGATCTTGAACTGCCAATTGTTCCAAACTTGTTGCTCCAGAGGTAGAGTGGGGAAGTCTTCCTGCTGCCATTTTTGAAGCGCTAAGGTTTCCTTAAGGTTGCTGCAGAAATTGAACCAGAGGATTTCCGGAGGGGTGGAATGATTCTTGAAGATCCGTCTATTCCTCTCCTTCCAGATATGCCATAAGGTGAGACCTGGGATGTGCCTCCAGAGAGAGTTGAGAATATTACATCTGTAGGGAGCAGCTGGCAAGTTGCGTATGATAGTATTTAAGTCCCCTGAATTTCTGTCGTCCCTTCTACACTTGGAGCTGACACTTTCCCAGAAGAAGGCAGCCAAAGGGCAGGTCAGCATAATATGTTGAATGGTTTCCTTCTTATTATTACAATTGGGGCATCTGGAAGGCCCAATGAAGCCCCTCTTCATTAAATTGTCCCATGTGAGGATTTTATTGTGACATAGCAACCACAAGAATGAGGAGACCTTCGACCAAAGCTGCTGTGACCACAACTCTTTCCAGATGGGGTCAATGGGATCGAGAGTCTGGGTCATCAGAGCGTAGGCTTCCTGAGTGGTGAACTTGCCTTTTGAAGAGTGACCCTAGTGAAGGATGTCCTGCTTGTCCGTATATCTGATTTTCCTGCTGATTAGTTCCGCTTCCAGCGTTGGATGAGCCTGAACTTGCTGGTTGTTCAAACAGCTTGCAGCCGTTTTCCAGTGCCTATACCCCTGAGCGTGGTTTTCCTACCAGAATTGGTGAACCGTGGCTTCCAGAGGAGTGATCAAATCAAGCTGGAGGGGCGGTTTAATGGAGGAGAGAAGCTTGGGTTGTTGTTGCCACGAGTCTGTCCAGAACCGAGATGTGTGACCGTTGCAGACATCCCAGAAGCTGTGTTCTTGAATAAGAAGACGGTGTTGTTTAGCTGCATTCTAGATCAGTGAGCCTACTTCCACAATAGATAGTTGTATGAGCTCTGAATGGGGTCTATGGTTCGCATATTTGGCATTCCAGAGTCTCGCCCAGGGGGAGGAAGGGGAGGATAGCCATTTCCACCAGATCTTAGCCCCCATGATGGCGTTGTTGTGCTGAGGATCGCGGAGGCCCAGTCCCCCCGCTATCTTTGGCTTGCAGATCGTGTTCCACTTGACCAAGGCCCATTTTCTATTATGTCCGGATGCTCCCCACAGGAAGTTGTGCTGAAGAGATCTGATTTGCTTGAGGACCCATTTTGGGGCCGCAAGAACCGAGAAGAGATAAAGGGGCATGGATTGAAGGACAGACTTGACCAGAATAAGTCTACTAGGAAGATTGAGGGGACGAAAATTCCAGGAGGATAATTTAGCTTCAAGCTTGTCCAGAAGAGTTCGCGAAGAAGAGTGATTGAGAGCTGAGACAATTAGGGGGGCTCCAAGGTACTTGGCAGGAAACTTGGCTATGGAGAATCTGAGGATTCTAGCAATGCGGTGCTGAATGGGAAGAGCAGTGTTAAAGAAGAGGATTTGCGACTTGGAGGCATTGACAGTCATTCCTGAAGCTTCGGCAAACAAATCAAGCCAGCCCTTGAGGGTGGAGGTTCCTTGGGCGGAAGGATGACCAAACAGCATGGTATCATCCACGAATTGTTGGTGGGTGAAAGCAGGGGTCTCATGAACGTAAATGCCTCGGAGCTGATGCGAATGAAGGGCATGATTGATGGATCGACCTAATCCCTCCGCCATGACCACAAAGAGAAAGGGTGACAGGGGATCACCTTGGCGAATGCCACGAGAAGGGTAGAAGGGATGAGAGGGGATACCATTGACCAGGATGGAGAAAAAGGAAGAGGAAATCAGGCTCATGACCCATCTTATCCAAGGAGGGTTGAAACCAAAAGATGCTAACATCTGTTGAATGTAATTCCAATTAAGTTTGTCAAAAGCTTTTGATAAATGAATCTTAAGGAGCATACCTGGATTTTTGGTCTGCTTCAGTGAATGGATAATCTCATGAGTGAGAATGATGCCATCAAGGATTTGTCGACCCTCCACATAACCAGTCTGCTCAGGAGAGATGAGCAGAGGAAGCAGCGGATTTAACCTGTTGGAAATTACCTTAAAGATGATCTTGTAGATGACATTGTAGAGGGCAATGGGGAAAAATTTCTCAGGCGTGGCTGCTTGGTCCTCCTTAGGGATCAGGGTTATGAAAGTAGCATTAATTGATGGGAGAAGCCAATGCATGGATCTGGACTCCTCCACTAACTGCCAGACCTCATTTTTTATCAAATCCCAGAAATGATGGAAGAAATTAGAAGTGAAGCCATCAGGTCCTGGAGCTTTACCTTCCTTGTTTTGGATAACGACCTGTTCTACTTCCAAAAGAGTGACAGGGTGAAGAAGAAGTTGATTGTGCTCCTCCGTGATTAGCTTCGAGATGTGTTGCAGGATTTTGTTAATTGTTGGTTGCCTGTCGAACTGGTCTTCCTTCACCACCGATTTGAAATGAGAGACCAATTCCGCTTCTATGGCCTGATGTTGCTCCAGTCTTTCTCCTTTTGGGCTAAGGAGAAAGTTAATATTGTTACACATCTTGCGTTGAATGGTAGAACGGTGGAAAAATTTAGTATTCCGTTCCCCTTCCTTTAACCATCTGATCCGGGATTTTTGTTTCCAGAGAATCTCTTCTTGCTGCCTTCTTTCCTCCAACTGTTTGAGCAAACTTTTCTCTTTCAGGTTAGATGCTTCATTGCGTCCTTCTTGGATGATACGAAGCTGTAGCTCAGCCATTTCTTTTTCCAGGAGATTTTGCTGTTGGAAAATGTTGCCAAAGGTAGAATGGTTCCAATCTTTAATGCGAGCTTTGAGATCTTTGAGGTGCTGCTGAAACTGGAACATCTTGGAACCTGGAGGAGGATTGAAAGCTCGCCAAGCAGATTTTACCATTTCCTTGAAGCTTGGGTGAGTGAGCCAGAAAGCCTCAAAGCGAAAGGGTCTTTTGATGCGATCCCCTGGTATGGACCATTGTAGAGAAATAGGCCAGTGATCCGACCCTGAAAAAGGCAAGATTGTGGCTTGGAAATCTCCTCCAATATGTATAGAATTGTCAGATAGGAGGAATCTATCCAGCTTGGATGCAATCTGTTGTGTGCCCGCTCTCTTGTTGTTCCAAGTGTGATTTCCGTTGGCAAAGGGAAGATCGATCAACCAGTTCCGCTGGATGAAGTCTTTGAAATGAGTGCTATCCGCCTCGATTTTTGCTCTGCCACCCTTTTTTTCGTCCAGGCAAGTTATCATGTTAAAATCGCCCCCCAGGATCCAAAGGGGGTGAGCTCTGGTAGAGTTGAGTTGTTCTACCGTGTTTAACAAAGCGATTTTCCTTGCAGTCTCTTGAGGGAAATATGCATTAGAAAGATGACCATGCAGATTGGTCCCATGGATGTGGAAAGAGGCCTGAATTAAGTTGTGAGCAGCGTGGGCATCATTTATTGAAACAGCTTTCAGATCCCAAGCGATGGCTAGACCGTCTGAGGCTCCGGAGGCATCGACCGCGACAGAGTGACAACCTGGCCAGGCTTTGGAGAGAATGGGGCCAAGGGTGTGACTTGTGCATTTAGTTTCCTGCAGGAAAAATACTTGAGGTCTTTTCATCTAAATCAGGTTTTTGATCATACGGGCTTTTGAGGGGCCGTTTAGACCCCTTATATTCCAAGATATGAGTTTCATTGAGAACTTCCTTCACGGAGCGGGAAAAACTTGGTAAGTTTGGGGTACCTACCAGATTCCACAAGCATCTCCCCCAGGAGGATAGTCCTTTGTAGATCATATTTTCTTCCTCTCTTCTTTGAGTCTTTAAAGAGTTTCTTCCCATCCCATGGGCTTCCCTGCTATATGCCTAGGGATTTTTGGTGCTGCTGCACGTGGGCAAGGGCCACAGTTAGGTTCTCGATCTGCTTCTCCGAGATCTGGTCAAAATCCTTTTTTTTGCATGCCTGCTCTAGAGTGAAGATGTCCAGGTCTCCTATATCGACCATTTCATTTTCATCCTCCATAGGACTGATCTAGCTCTCAATAGCCCCAGCAGTGTCGAGCTCCATGTTGAGAAGAGGGCCAGAGCAAGATTCAGGCGTCGAGTTAAGCGGGGGCTTGGGGGTGGCTTCCGAGAGGGGGGTATCAGAAACAGGGGTGGCTAGGATTTCAAAAATATTGCTGGTAGAGGGTGGATTTAGAGCTTGTAAGGGGGGTTTGGGGTTCAGAGGGGGGGATTTATTGTTTTGGTGGCACCGGTTCTGGACTTTAGTGAAGCCTTCAGCATCAGGGGTAGAGGCAGGATCAGAGGGCTTAATAGGAGGTGCATTCAGGGGACAATCGCGGAATAAATGGCCATGGGTATGGCATTTCCTGCATCTAAAAGGCACATGTTCATAATCTATGGTTTGCACCCATTCATAATCATCATGATAGAGACTTACAGAGTCAGAAGAGCATGCGCGAGGTGCATGAAGACGCAGATCCGAGCATAGGAGGTGTACCGCTTGAGCTTTGTTTCCTCTGCAATTTTGAAAAATTCGCCAAGGCAATTGCCAATATCCTTTAGGGATTCGTCGTCCCAGTATTCCAGCGGCAGGGAGTAGAGTCGGATCCAGACAGGCGCCCAGTTAAAATCCTCTTTGTCCGGGTTGAATCTTTCGATCCAGTCCCGTAGGTAGAGACCTGAGGAGTTGAAAAAGTAGGGACCCTCATCCATGACTCGATTCTTGTCCTCGAGGCAGTTAAAAATGGCAGTGAAGAATCCTTTGGGACCGAGTTGCAGTGTAACCTGACCTTTCGGCTTCCATTTGGCTCTATTCCATCCATGTAGGGCCTTTTCAGTTGGCCAGAACCTGACGAATTTGCCAATCAGCGAATGGTCTCTCATGTACTGGATCTGGGCATTGATCCTGTGGCTTGGTAGCTCGATTTTGGGACGTTTTGTTTCTATTGGTCTGTAGGTAGCAGAGGTAGCTTTGGGTACCGCTGTGGTGCCCTGCGCTTCCGTCGTTTTGTCTTCTTGATCTTCCAGCTTTTCTCTCGGTGGAATCTTCTGTGTATTATTGTCCAGCGGTTTTTGGCCTGTTGCAGAGCACTATGCGTTGCCGTGAGTAGTTTGGTTTGTGTCGGCTGACGTATTTTGGGTCACATCAGTGTTGACGTTGGGGGAGGCATTGAGAGCCTCCCCCTTTGACGTAGCCATTGAGAAGGATCAGTAGGTGTAAAGGCCCGAATGAGACCTGGCTCAGAGATCGTTGGCAGAAAATTTTTCAGTGTGCGGCGCCGTAGCAGGGAGGCTAGAAACCCTAGCCCAAAAATTTGCAGAGCCGCGCCCTGATAAGAATACCTTTTGCTTTAAGACTGCGAAGAGAATGGATTGCTTCTTCAATTTTTTTTTTAAATTACTGTTTAAAATAAATTCAAAATAAATTTCAGAAAATTAATGTAATTTAGTGTACACAAATTATGTAAAACACAACTTTCAAAGCAATGATTGATGTGTGAAACTGAATTTAAGAAAAAAAATTATAAAAATGTCAAGTTCACCAAATTGTGCTTTACATGGTGGGAGCACACTTGGTATAAAATTGAAAATAACACATGGTCATTAAAAAAATAAACGTGAAACTCCATTTAAAAAAAAAATTGTTGAAGTCCTCGCATTTTAATTTTATAAAAATGTGAAGTTCACCACTTGTTGAAAATGAAAATTTCACCAAGTTGCGCTTTACATGGTGTGGTGGGAGCACACTTGTTATATAATTGAAAAAAACACATGGTCATTAAAAAAGACACATTTATAAGTACAAAACACACACATATCTAAGATATGTTACAATGTCCATCAATAAATTTTGAAGGAGAGCGTCTCAACATTAATTCATCTTTGAGAGATGAATCTTGAATTTTTGAAGAAAAGCATGTCAAAACTAATTCATCTTTGAGAGATGAATCTTGAATTTTTGAAGAAGAGCGTCTCAAAACTAATTCATCTTTGAGAGATGAATATTGCATTGGCATTGCCCCGTATAATTCTAATTCATCTATTAATTCATATTTTATAAATGAATCCTGAATTGGCATTGCCCCACGCAATAGATCAACAGACATCTTATTCACATTTGTACAATGTCTTATACTAAAAAAATGAAATTGGCTAACAATATTGTTTACTATTCCATGCAGTTCTTTTTGCCTCTCCTTCTTAACTTGGTACACACCATTCATCTGGTTGAACACAAGTTCATAATTGGTGAAAACTAAAATTCCATTTGATCCATACTCCATAACTGTTCCCAAGCCTTCTATCAATGCAATATAATATGCCTCGTTGTTTGTTGTTCTTCCCGGTATATTCATTTTCCTTTGGACGACTTTGCTAGTCGCAATATTGGAAAGCACATATGTAATCATTGCTTTCCCTGGATTGGGATAGCAAGAAAAATCTATGCATAATTTCTATTTTTCAACCATATTTAGTGGTTTTTTATCCCTGAAAAAAAAAAAAAAAAATTTAAAATTAAAAAAAAAAAATTCAATAAAAATATACTAAATTGACATTTATTGCAAATACATGGGAGAAACAACACATGTGCATGAGATAAATGACATGTGCATGGTCTATCTTAAAGTTTGACTTAAATTTTATGGTAGAATTCACATCTAGAAATGAGATGCGTTAAATATTGCATTGCCTATAGTTTAAGGGAGATTTATGACACATATACATGGTTCATGCATGGTTTGCATGAAATTTTGCCTTAAAAATTATGGCATAAATCACATCTAGTTCAATAACATGCCTTAAGAAAGGATGAGATCGAGAGTTTAGAACTTGTAGAAGTTAATAATCAACCAACAAACTAAAATCCTATGGAATTTCAGCCACTTTAGGTTCAGTTTTTAGGCCTTAAAGTTTTCCTTGAACTAATGGGGGAAAGCCTTAAGTTTGGGGATAATATCCTATGAGAGTTCATCCACTTTAGGTTCAGTTTTTAGTCCTTAAATTTTTCCTTGAATTAGTGAGAGGAAGCCTTTAGTTTGTGGGAGAAATGACATTTACATGGTTTGCAAAATTATTTTATGCACTTACTAAAACAACGTTCAATTTTTAGGCCTTAAATTTTGCCTTGAATTAATGGGGGAAAGCCTTGAGTTTGGGGGATACTATCCTATGAGAGTTCAGCCACTTTAGGTTAAGTTTTTAGGCCTTAAATTTTTCCTTGAATTAATGTGAGGAAGCCTTTAGTTTTTGGGAGAAATGACATTTCCATGGTTTGAAAAAATATTTTATGCACTTACTAAAACAACTAGTTATGTCAAAAGTCACACCTTTATGAGTTTGTGGGAGAAATGAAATATAAATGACACATGCCTTAAATTTTTCCTAAAAGTTTATGGGAGAAGGGAGAAATGACACATGTACAAGGTTTGCCTTAGAGTGGTAGTGGTTTATGGATATTAAAATGAAGAGCTTCTATTTAGATATGTTCCAGAGATTAACTGTAGGGGAATTTATTGGATATGTTATCTTTGAGAAAAGATGAGATCTAGAGGCTACCTAGCCCTTTACAGACTCTGCCTTTAGAACTTGTAGAAGTTAGCACTCGACATACATACTAAAATCCTATGTAAGTTCAAAATCCTATGAGAGTTCAGCCACTTTAGGTTCAATTTTTAGGCCTTAAATTTTGCCTTGAATTAATGAGAGAAAGCCTTTAGTTTGTGGGAGAAATGACATTTACATCGTTTGCAAAATTATTTTATGCACTTACAAAAAACATGCTTTAAAGTTAATGGGAGAAAGCAAACATGACATGTATGCTTTAAAAACTTTGCCTAAGAATTTATGGGAGAAATGACACATGTACACAGTTTTCCTTAAAGTGGTTGTGGTTTATGGATATTAAAATGAAGAACTTCTATTTAGATCTATTCCAGAGATTGATTTTAGGGGCATTTACTGGATATGTCACCTTTCATAAAAGATGAGATCTAGAGGCTACCTGGCCCTTTACAGACTCTTCCTATAGAACTTGTAGAATTTAACACTACCTGTCCCAATTATACCATATGAAGTGTGTAGAGGACCGGTGGAATCATTCACACTACTTTACGTACAGACATAAGGGTGTATAAGAGTGTACTAAGTTCAAAAATATGGTCATATTATTGGATATCTTTCCCAAGAGCCCAAATTTACTCCTCATGTATATGTGGGGTCTATATAACCATCTACATAAAAAAGTGATTCTTTCCAAGCTAAGGATAATGTATGAGACATGTGTATATGCACATTATCTAGAAACCGTAGGCCAAAATAAATGGTACTTAAGTGGTTTGAAGAAAAAAATAGCACCAAGAAGCTCTGAAGGAGGGGAATAAGAACTGGAAATAGGAGGATAAGAATAAAATAGCCACTACACATCCATGCAAGGGTAGTAGAAATAATTCTAACCATTGCAACATTGATGGTCACATTAAGGAGAATTATTGGATGTTTGGTATGTGTTATATCCTTTATGTGAATACCCCCATGCACTATATATTTTTCTAGGCATAGTGGTGGGAATAAAATGGGAGGAAAGGACCCCCACTTTAGGGTTTCATATAGATGAAAAATTCCCCACACATAGGTGTTCAAGGGTAGCGCCCCAAAAAAACATTTTTGGGAAAAACAAATCTCCCTTTATGATGGTTTTCATCACATGGTTTTTTCTTTTAACATTTTTATAGTGCATGGTAGTTTATGCCATTTTTCTACAGTTTCGGTTAAAGAACTAAAGTTTTATATGATCCAAGGTAATGGATTGGTATTTTATAATTTTCGTGGGATATATACATATATACATACATACATATGTGTGTGTGTGTGTCTTATGGTCTAAAAATTAATATACTAATAAAAAAAGTGATCTTCTCATTTTGGGTTTCTCGAGTAAATTATATGTTAATGCATGTGTTTTACATTGCAAAATTTCTCATTTTATTAAGAATATATTTGAAACAATTAACTATTTAAGGTTAAAACCTATGTTTTGTATCAAATTACTTTTGGTTTCAATGGGAAACTTTTATGGCTAATGTGTTTTTATCAAAATGTGATAGACCCCATTAAAATGGGAGATATATCAAAATGATTCCTATGGTGTAATAAAATAGTTGAGTAGTTTAAATATATAGATGCATAAATTCAATTAGTATAGTTTTGAGATATATAAGTCCAAAATAGAATATTTGTTGGCGAACAAACATTACTGGATCACTATGGATATATCGGCTTCATTAAAAGGGATCTTTCTAGAAGGATGGGCTAAGTTGGAAATAAGGGAAAATATCACAATCATATGTTTGTGCATGTGTTTTACATTGAATATTTTTCATTTTATTAAGAATCTATTTGAAACAAATAACTATATAAGGTTAAAGCTATGTTTTGTATCAAATTACTTTTGGTTTCAATGGGAAAATTTTATGGCTAATGTGTTTTTCTCAAAATGTGATATACCCCATTAAAATGGGAGATATATCGAATTGATTCCTATGGTGAAATAAAATTGTAAAGTAGTTTAAAGATATAGATGCATAAATTCAATGAGCATAGCTTTGAGATATATAAGTCCAAAATGGAATAGTTGTTGGTGAACAAATACAGTGGATCACTATTGATATATCTGCTTCATTAAAAGGGATTTTTCTAGAAGGATGTCCAGTAAGTTGGAAAGAAGGGAACATATCACAATTATATGTTAATGTGCATGTGTTTTACATTGAGTATTTTTCATTTTATTAAGTATCTATTTGTAAAAATTAACTATATAAGCTTAAAACCTACGTTTTATATAAAATCACTTTTGGTTTCAACGGGAAAATTTTATGGCTAATGTGTTTTTCTCCAAATGTGATAGACCCAATTAAAATGGGAGATATATCGAAATGATTCCTGTGGTGTAATAAAATAGTTGAGTAGTTTAAAGATATAGATGAATAAATTCAATGATCATAGTTTTGAGATATATAAGTCCAAAATGGAATAGTTGTTGGTGAACAAATATCAGTGGATCACTATGGATATATATGCTCCATTAAAAGGGATTTTTCTAAAAGGATGGACTAAGTTGGAAAGAAGAAAAAATATCACAATTATGTTTCAATGTGCATGTGTTTTATATTGAATATTTTTCATTTTTTTAAGAATATATTTGAAACAATTAACTATATAAGGTTAACAACTATGTTTTGTATCAAATTAATTTTGGTTTCAATGGGAAAATTTTATGGCTAATGTTTTTTTATCAAAATGCGATAGACCCCATTAAAATGGGAGATATATCAAAATGATTCCTATGGTGTAATAAAATAGTTTCAAGTAGTTTAAAGATATATATGCATAAATTCAATGAGCATAGTTTTGAGATATATAAGTCCAAAATGGAATAGTTGTTGGTGAATAAATATCAGTGGATCACTATGGATATATTTGCTTCATTAAAAGGGATTTTTATAGAAGGATGTCCACTAAGTTGGAAAGAAGGGGAAACATCACAATTATATGTTAATGCATGTGTTTTACATTGAATATTTTTCATTTTATTAAGAACCTATTTGAAACAATTAACTATATAAGGTTAAAACCTATGTTTTGTATCAAATCACTTTTTGTTTCAATGGGAAACTTTTATGGCTAATGTGTTTTTCTTGAAATGTGATAGACCCCATTAAAATGGGAGATATATCGAAATGATTCCTATGGTGTAATAAAATAGTTTCAAGTAGTTTAAAAATATAGATGCATAAATTCAATGAGCATAGTTTTGAGATATAAAAGTCCAAAATGGAATAGTTGTTTATGAACAAATATCAGTGGATCACTATGGATATATCTGCTTCATTAAAAGGGATTTTTCTAGAAGGATGTCCACTAAGCTGGAAAGAAGGGAAAATATCACAATTATATGTTAATGTGCATGTGTTTTACATTGAATATTTTTCATTTTATTAAGAATCTATTTGAAACAATTAACTATATTAGGTTAAAACCTATGTTTTGTATCAAATTACTTTTGGTTTCAATGGGAAACTTTTATGGCTAATGTGTTTTTCTCAAAATGTGATAGACCCCATTAAAATGGGAGATATATCGAAATGATTCCTATGGTGTAATAAAATAGTTGAGTAGTTTAAAGATATAGATGCATAAATTCAATGAGCATAGTTTTGAGATATATAAGTCCAAAATGGAATATTTGTTGGTGAACAAATATCAGTGGATCACTATGGATATATCTGCTTCATTAAAAGGGATTTTTCTAGAAGGATGTCCACTAAGTTGGAAAGAAGGGAAAATATCACAATTATATGTTAATGTGCATGTGTTTTGCATTGAATATTTTTCATTTTATTAAGAATCTATTTGAAACAATTAACTATATACTTGATTAAAACCTATGTTTTGTATCAAATCACTTTTGGTTTCAATGGGAAACTTTTATGGCTAATGTGTTTTTCTCTAAATGTGATAGACCCCATTAAAATGGGAGATATATCAAAATGATTCCTATGGTGTAATAAAATAGTTGAGTAGTTTAAAGATATAGATGCATAAATTCAATGAGCATAGTTTTGAGATATATAAGTGCAAAATGTAATAGTTGTTGGTGAAGAAATATTAGTGGATCACTATGGATATATCTGCTTCATCAAAAGGGATTTTTCTAGAAGGATGTCCACTAAGTTGGAAAGAAGGGAAAGTATCACAATTATATGTTAATGCATGTGTTTTACATTGAATATTTTTCATTTTATTTAGAATCTATTTGAAACAATTAACTATATAAGGTTAAAACCTATGTTTTGTATCAAATCACTTTTGGTTTCAATGGGAAACTTTTATGTCTAATGTGTTTTTCTCGAAATGTGATAGAACCCATTAAAATGGGAGATATATCAAAATGATTCCTATAGTGTAATAAAATAGTTGAGCAGTTTAAAGATATAGATGCATAAATTCAATGAGCATAGTTTTGAGATATATAAGTCCAAAATGGAATATTTTTGGTGAACAAATATCAGTGGATCACTATGGATATACCTGCTTCATTAAAAGGGATTTTTCTAGAAGGATGGACTAAGTTGGAAAGAAGGGAAAATATCACAATTATATGTTAATGTGCATGTGTTTTACATTGAATATTTTTCTTTTTATTAATAATATATTTGAAACAATTAACTATATAAGGTTAAAACCTATGTTTTGTATCAAATTAATTTTTGTTTCAATGGGAAAATTTTATGGCTAATGTGTTTTTCTCGAAATGTGATAGACCCCATTAAAATGGGAGATATATCGAAATGATTCCTATGGTGTAATAAAATAGTTGAGTAGTTTAAACATATAGATGCATAAATTCAATGAGCATAGTTTTGAGATATATAAGTCCAAAATGGAATGGTTGTTGGTGAATAAATATCAATGGATCACTATGGATATATCTGCTTCATTAAAAGGGATTTTTCTAGAAGGATGGACTAAGTTGGAAAGAAGGGAAAATATCACAATTATATGTTAATGCATGTGTTTTACATTGAATATGAAAGGTTTTTTCTCTCTCTCATTGTTTGAGTCCTGATCTTATAAAAGGTTTCCACTAAATCCATTCCCTATTACTTTTCATGTGAACCACATTCCCAAACCCACCCATCTATGTACCTAAGAACCAAGCCAAGTGTAAAAAGGGCTTATTTCATATTCTACTTTAACACATGTGATTAATTATCATTAGAATTTATATGGTAGAAATACGTATAAAGATTAATCCTTAGTATAGATCTATTTTAATTTAAGGAATAAAGGGAATGTTTTTAGAAATTTTATCTTAGGAGGTAGAACTAAACCGTCTATAACCCACAAAAGAAATCATGGCCCGTGAGCATAAAATGCAAACACAAGTTACTCCCCTGTTTGAAACACCACCTCACATCATCATAAGGGTTGGTAACCACTAAGCAACCCATACTAAGTTCCATAGAAGGGATGAATATCATATTTAATGATTGGGTTTATCTCCAAGGTAAAAAGGAAAATCAAAGTTAGGAAAGGGAATTAGAATAGAAATCAAGGTAAGACTATGACCTTTTACCCAATATTGAACGAAGGTGAGCAACCATAGATATCATGAAGGAAGTTCAAGAATCCAACCTATCTGATATGATAGGTAAGAGTGTAACATACCTCAAATACATATAAAGAAAAAATTGTTCCCTTTAACACTACTATAATTGTGCATGCATAAGAAATATTATCTTTTTTGCAGAGGCTTAAATTCATGAAAAGATCATGAAAAGGTGGAATATTTATTGTGTGCAAAACAGT
The DNA here is from genome assembly GCA_034641835.2 of Pinus albicaulis. Classification (NCBI taxonomy): domain Eukaryota; kingdom Viridiplantae; phylum Streptophyta; class Pinopsida; order Pinales; family Pinaceae; genus Pinus; species Pinus albicaulis. The sequence continues at coordinate 1,378,175,453 of CM076582.1, forward strand.
CGGAGATCATGACAACCACTCTACCTTTTCTAGGGATGATCAACTCATGAAGATCACATGACCTTGTTGATGAATCATGGCAGTAGCTGGAAGTCAGATGATTTTTATTATTATTTTCCTTCCCAAATAGTATGCACGATATATGGGTTTCATCTGAAAAATGTATGATTTATTGATAATTAGACACAAGAAGCTGTTATAGAGGACGTCGTTGAGATAACCCATAAATCAATGGTCGACATATGTAACCCCACTATTGACGACTAGAATTTTGAACTTGATAGAGGATATCAATCAGTTTTGTTTGTATGGTAGGCAATTTTTTATTTCGAAAATGCCAAACAGGTTTATGCTCAAGCTTTCATGAGGATTTTTCTCACAAAACATATATTGGAAGGATATCTGATGATATAAAGAACACTAGCTAGAGAGGCATAGTAATAATTTTTGTATGGGAATTATAAGTTGTAAGTAAGTTATTCGAACTTTAAAAGAATCTGTAATATTGAATAGTATACGTATTTTGAGCTGGTACTAAATATAACCTGTGAGTTTGTTTCGCCCGACTTAAAAAAAACAACGAAAACCCATGATAAATGTGTTGTGTAACCAGCTCCAAAAATAGAAGAAAAGAGATATGAACGCCTTAGAAATAAGCCACTTCGAGGGGGAAACCTCCAATACATTACATAAATGAACAATTCTTTGATGATACAATTTACAAAACCTCCTTTCTATATATAGGAGTCCATGGGGCCATAATGTAATCCTAGTGGGCCACAATGTAATCATAGCTGACCTAACAATAATAATTTAAGGGCACAATAATAACAAAATAGGGGTTACAGGGGTACAACAATAACTATAAGGGGGGTTAGACTAACATAATAAGGGACTACACTATTAATATAGGGGCTTAACATGCCCCTCTCCTTCAAACAAGTGTTGTCCTCAACGCTTGATTATTTCTTGATGCTTCTGTATAAAATTCTCATCCTCCCATGTGGAATATTCTACAAGAAAGTTCTTCCACTTGCTAAGATAATCTGAATTTTATTGTACTTGTCACGTTCTTGTTTCTGTGACTGCTTCATAACTTCTTTCAATGTGATGTTGATCTTCCTGTTGTTTCATTAGATTTTGCACTAAAGTTGGGTTATTCTTTGAGAGTTGGAGAACTTGTTGTTGATGCTCGATGTGATCTTCCATTAATTTATCATCCATATTTTCTATTATTTGATCCTTCAAACCATCCAACTTAGCCTCTATATCTGCTTTTAAACCATCTATTTCATCTTCAATTGCTCTTCGTAAGATTGAAACTTGTTGCACTTGGTACCGTAATTTTGATATCTCATACTGCAACTCTTCCTCTTCATGCGTCATAGTATAGCTTTTTGAGGGATTATTGGGTATGGAATTATTTTTTGGAGGCATTATAGAACCCAATACTAATAAAAATTCTAAAATATACCCTTGGAATCACTTCAAACTGCTTTTCCAAACAAACGCTATGCAATTTTAAAAAATCAAATGCACACCCTTTACTTGCTTTTGAGGAGCTCGATATTGAAATTGAATTATCTCTATAATTGAAAATCCTCAATATCTGAAATTCAGCCCTGTACTAGCCCTCTGAAGCTTCCTTCAAATGCCACAGGTTTGACCTGATTTAGATTCTCCAAGACAAATTTGTGTCCAATCTCCCACAATGACCTAATTATGGACTGGTTCAGTAGTGCGAACTTGTACGACTTGCCACGTGTCACTGTTTCGTCCTTTGTCTCCGAAATTGATAGCCAAGAAACTAAAGTCTGTGTACTTGCGGCCACTTTTTACGACACTCTAATCCAATGCCCAGAGAGAGAGTTATTGAACTTTTCCCACGATCACCTCTTTGAGATGAAATTCAGGAGCCTGAAAAAGCACTACCTTCCACAGATCATATCTCCAAAAATATTGCGAACCAAGCTCTGAAATTTTTTGAAAAATTTCCTCAGGATTTCAGCTTCGCACCATATGAATTTCAGATTCTGAACCTTCGTAGAAGCAGATTTATAGCTAAAATGCCACGATGACCTGTTTAGGAGCTTGAAAAAAGACCTGACTTCCACAGATGATATCTCCGCAAATATTGTGAACCAAGGTCTGAAATTTTTAGACAAGCTTCCTCAGGATTTCAGCTTCGCACCCTAAAAATTTCAGCTTCTGAAACTTCGTAGAAAAAAAGTTATAGCGAAAATGCCACGATGACCTGTTTGGAGCAGCGAAACCCTAGAATCCAAAGCTCCGATACCAAATGTTGTGTAACCAGCTCCAAAAAGAGAAGAAAAGAGATATAAAAGCCTTATAAATGAGCCACTTCAAGGGGGAAACCTCCAATACATTACATAAACGAACAATTCTTGGATGATACAATTTACAAAACCTCCTTTCTATATATAGGAGTCCATGGGGCCATAATGTAATCCTAGTGGGCCACAATGTAATCCTAGCCGACCTAAAAATAATAATTTAAGGGCACAATAATAACAAAATAGGGGTTACAAGGGTACAATAATAGCAATAAGGGGGTTACACTAACAATAATAAGGGACTACACTATTAATATAGGGGCTTAACATAATGAGACAGAATATGTTCCAAAAGAATCAATGGAACATGAGACAAAAAATTATGATGATACAGACATTTATGTTGATGATGACTCTATCGAATGGAGAAATGAAACTAGGAGTGTGGATGATGAGGTAGCAGAAATAATAGCTACTGATTTTCCACATCTGATTGCAGAAAAATCACATGAATGGAAATCTACAAAAGAATTACTACGTTTTCATGTTGAGAGAACAAGGGAGCTACAGACTGCTTCTGAAGCCAGTGGGAAAATCACTAATCGTCATGTTTAATAGCTTATTTTTTTAATGTAGGATTAAACCTTACTTTCAATTTCAGCAAAATAATTTCCTGCATTACAAGTCATGGTGTATGGCGTATAGGAATATGTTTTCAACAAATTCCTGTTAATCTATTCTATGCAGATCTACTGTAAATTTCTTAAAGGTTTTGTTAAAATTGATTGAAAACAAAAAAACAGAGTTTTAATTGGTTTTTTTCTTTCTTTTATTAACATACGCCAAAACATCAAATAAATTTTGAAATAAAAAGTATCGGTGATAGAAATTGCAGAGGCTTAAATTCAGGTTTCCTAAGAGATTTAACCATTTAATGTTTAACAGAGGATTTTAATGACAAAGGATTTCATACTTGGAAATACGCAGAAATTCGCAGATGAAGCTGCAACAAGGACGAAGCCAAGAGATCCCTGAAGATGTCATGGAAGACGTAGACCAAATTCCCTGTGAACAAAAAAAAAATTTAAAATCAAACAAAAAAATAAACAAAACAAAATTACAAAAAAAAGAGCAACTACAACTGCGAAACAAAAAAAATCACCTCATCATCACGGCGCAACTGCAAATCAACAAAAATCACCTCGTCATAGAGTGCAACAGAGCAACAACAACACCTAGATAGTCAGACGCATGAGACAGATGTGAATAAGAAACCTATAAAATTTTGCGGGCCAATATATTTATAAAATACAAGTTTGGTCGAACTATTTTAAAAGTTCGACTGAAATTATGTTGTCGGTTTTCCCATCTCCAGCCAAAAATCTATTTTCCCACATTGTTAGTACATCATCAATGTAAACGATAGAATGACTTTGGCCGAACTAATTTCAAAATTTTGGCCGAACTCTCAAATAGTTCGGCCAAACTTTTATAAAAGCTTCGCTGAATTATTGAGAAATAAAGTTTTTCGCCCCCGATTCTCACAAAAGTGTAACGCAACTTCGCATTTTTACCTTTTGAATATTCTTTTTCTACAGTTGTTTTCTCATTCTTAGTTTTTGTTTCTATTGTCTTGTTGTTTTTGGTTTTCTTTTCAGGAACAGTTTGAGAAGCAGTAGATATCTTTGCAGATTTTGTATTTTCAGCAGTTGCTTTAGTAGTGGCAGCTTTTGGATCAGCAGTAGGTGTCTTGGACTCTAAAATAGTTGTTTTAGCGGAATTAATTTTCTTTACAGTAGCATATTTTGTGAATCTGTTGATTTTTGAACAGCATCATCTGTGATGTCAACAATTTTGGGACTAGGTGAAATTTTAGGGCTTGAAACTTTATGAGATGAACTAGAGTTTTGCTTGTTTTCCCTAGGGAGAATTTGTAGAACTTTAGTGGTGGGAGCCTCTACTATTTTCTTTGTTTGTGTTTGGGCAGTTTTCTTAATAGAAGGCTCTATGTTTTTCTTGCTTCTAAGTTCTAAGGTTATATTGCTTATGTACTTCATTGATAGCAAACTCATAACCTTTCTTGTAATCAAATGACTCACTAGAATCTAATTGTAGTTGTTGTAAATCATATAACTCCCAGTCTTCTTATGTAAGAAAAATGGTGTTATCATCATTAATACCCATTATATTTATGGTGTCTTCATCATCTTCATTTTGATGAGAAATTTCAGCATAGTTCTCTTGGAAAGGTGGTCTTATTGTTTGGTCAGGTTTTGATTCTCTAGATTTTCTAGTGTTGGTGTCTTTCCTGAAATTAGGATTTCTAATTTGTTGTTGGTTATCCCATTGTGGCTTCCTTTCCATATTATCTAACCTATCCATCACTCTCTCTAGTGATTTTTCTAATTGATCTATTTTTAAATCAGAACTAGATGCTTCTTCTTTTATTGTTACTCTCCTTTCATTTCTTAATCTAGCTTTTCTAGCCAAAAAATTTTCTTCTACACTAACAACATTACTTTGCATCTGCTCTAAAGTTTCAGGATTCCTCTCTCTCAATTGATAGGCTATGTCTGTATCAAATCCATCAAGGAATTTGAGAAGAAAAGAATCTGGAGTAGGCTTAAGATTAGCAGGAATTGAATTATAAATGTTGTTGTATCTAGTATAATAATCTTGGACTGTTTCATTTGGTGCTCTTTTTATGCTTTCAAATTCAGATAAGATTTGTAGTGGATTTTTCTTCTTTTCCCATTTATTAATAAATAATCTATGAAAAATTGCTAAATCAGCAATACTACCAGCATTTAAACCCGTAAACCATTTTTTACCTCACCATTTAATGTTTGAGAAAAAAGTCTCATTTGGACATCAAATTCATCTATTTCATGAAGCTCAAAATAATTTTTCATCTTATTAACATGTTGTTGGGCAAGTGTATTGAGTGGTTGCATCAAATTGAGGTATTTTCTTTGATAATCCTGGGGCATGTCATGTAATTGTGCTGGAAGGACCAAGGGATCATATCTAGCAGCCATGGCTTGAATTATAGCTTGGCTAGGATGTAAGTTGGAAGTACTTGGAGAAGAGATATAAGTACTTGTTGATGTAGTTAAAGAACTTGCAGATGAGATTGGAATATAATAATATGTACTGGAAAATGTGGTTGAGATGCTAGAAGATGAAGTTGGGATATATGAAGAGGTACTTGGGAATGAGAATGAGGTATTGGTAAATGCAGAAGAAAAACTAGTGGATGGAGTTTTGGTGGTGGAGGATGGGAATAATACTCTAGGTTGAAATGGTTGCTTTGGAAAAAATGAACTATGGAATGAAGTGTGGTGGAAATAATCGATGAAGTAGTAGTGAAAATGGATGAACCTACAGATTCTATAATGCTAGTATCTAAATGAGTGGTAGAAGGCTTAGGGGTATAGGCTGATAAAACACTCAATTCAATTGAATGCTGTAAATAAGCTTCATCTATTTCTTTAATCAAAGTAGCAGTTATTGCATCAAGCCTATCATAAAATTCAAAAATCTTTTCCTCAGAATCTGCTGAAATAGTTTCCTTTTTTGTTTCAATAAATGAAATAAAATCAGGATCTATTACAATGCTACATAAATCACTTTTTGATTTGGTTCTAAATAAAGATTGTTCAAACTTTAAATCAAATTCTGTGTTTTGTAGACTTAATAGTTTTTTTGGAAGGGAATTTTCTTTGACTAATGAAACTTTATTACCTAAATCCTCTACTCTTTTATTTTTCTTTCCGATTCTGTCAGTATTATCTACTATGACAGCAGGTTGTGGATTTGGATTTGACCTGGTATAGTAGACTCTTCTGGAAGCCAGAATTACAATTTTTTATGAAAATATACTCACAACTTATTAAAATAGTCTTAAGGTGAAAAGATAATGAAAATATTTCCTTTAAGATCTATTTTAAAATTGAGGATTGGTTAGTTCCCCAGTATGGTTGCCAGTATGTTATCACTCTAATAATTCTTAAAGTTGTGAGGTTTTAATTTATAGTTTAAATAATATCAGAGGTAACCACAAACCTACTTTTAAGATTTAAGATCTAACCTTCCTAAGGATCAGAGAGGGCTCTCTCTATAAGATTCAACTTTGTTTTTATATCTGATTTTAGGCTAGTTATATAGGGCAAATTGGTTTTGGGGTTTTAATTTGTTTTGGTGGGAAAATCACTTAATGAGATGGATAGCTGTGGATCTGTCATCCATTGGGAAAATGGAGTCAATGTTTTAAGCAGATAGATCAGGATCAAGGTTTAAAGTCAAATTTTCACTAGGCAAGATAGTAGAGTCACTTCAGATCTTCAAAGGTTGATGTTGAAATGGTTTTAATCGGGATAAAGCATTTAAATCAAAACCAGTCAATAACAGAGTGCTTTTAACAAATTCTGATATAACAATTCCGTATTTCACATTAAAATTTAGAATACATTCATGAATGCATGAAAAACATAAGAAAATTGACAGATAACATTAGAAAATACTTCACTTCAGTGGCCCAACACATGAATCCAGTAATATGATGCTTTATTTCTTGAGATCCAGTCTTCTGACTTGAACTTGATACAAAAACCCTTAGGTTCAGAATATAAAATCTATAGAAATCTTCAACAATTAATCCACACTAATACTTCAAATGATGAAGTATTTATACAAAAAGTAGTACAAAATATCCTAGAACAGTCTTAGGAATGTTTCTTGGAAAATAAAATATATTTTTACAAAAGGATAGTGACAACTGCCTAACAAATTGCTAGTTGTCCTATTTATTGAAATTAAATAGCATGTTGTTTGGATTGGTGTTGCAGCTGGATAGTTGAGGTGTCCCTCACGCTGGAAATCTGATCTTTAATCTGTTTTAGTCTTCCTCTTTCATCTGATACTATTTTTCAACTGATACTCTTTAACTGCTGATACACTTTAACCTCTGAAAACTTATTGCTTTACTGTGTTAACAATTTGTTTTATTGTGTAAAAAACAGCAACTCTGTTTTTATCCTTTCTCACTGAAAACTATTTTTACAGCAAATCTGTAAGCTTCTCCCAGAAATCTACCTCTGGTAATTTGATCTTCATGAGTTTCCTGAAGTTCTCATCTACTTCTGTGTATCTTACAAAAGTTGGCTTGACGACAAAAAGGTGTTTTATCTGATGTTGTAAATAAAACAGATTTTCAATGCTTTTGTGCAAAACTTTACCTGTTGTAATCCCTTGCCAATCTAATTTGTTCACCTATTCTTTGAAAAATTCCCTTATATTTTTATCATAATCTTCTTGTTTCATCAATTTATCATTGATTACTAGAAGATTAGGATGTCCTTTTTGCCTTAAAATTTCAAATTTAACCATGAATCTTGTGATGGCTACATCAATATTTTGGCACTTTTCTTCCAACGGTTTCATCAAGTTCTTCTTGGAAATTACTTTTCTTACCTCAAGAATTGTTTATGTCCAGTCTATTATTCCTATTTCATACAATTCTTGCTTATTTTTAAAATTGATGAACTTAATGATTTCCAATGCTTCTTCAAGTTTGGTGCCCAATTCATCTTTGGTCTTCTGTATTTCTTCTCTAGCTACTTTTAGCAAGTCCTTCTGTTCACAGATCACTTGTATTGATGGCCAAGTATCATTGACCGATTCAATGATATTGGTCCATAACTAATTTTTGATATGTGCCATAGGCTCTTTTAAGGTCAACTCTGTTTCCAACTTCTTTAACTGTTCACCTAATCTCTTAGCCTTTTTCTCTTCAGTTTTAGCATTGATCTGTGCTAACTTCTTGGCATCTTCAAGATTCTTGATTTTCTCCTTTAATCTATTGATTTCATTAGTTTGTATGGAAATTTCTTCCATTTCCTTTATCAATTTGCTGGCCTCATCAGACTATTGAACTACTGAAGTAGAAGATTCAGTGGCAGAAGTGGTGGATGAAGTGACTGGCACTGTTGTGGCCAATGGAACCTTTGGAGCCAATTCTTCTGCTAAATTAGATGGGACTGTTGTGGTCACCATAGGAATTACAGTTGCATGGATTTATTTTTCTTTAGTAGCTTCTTTTTCTTGGCCTAGTTTATTTATCTCAATTTCCATCTCATTGATTTGTGTTGTCATCTGTAATATGAGATTCATCATCTCATCCTTTTGGTTTTATTCTTGTACAATTTCCTTAGCCTGTGGATACTCTGTAGGAGGTAATTTCAATTGTTTTCTGAGTGCTGCAATATCATCATTTTTCTTCTTTACTAGTTCTTCTGTAGCTTTCACATTAGAAGGGTCATAACCCACTTCAATCACTAACTCCTCTAAAGATTTGATTTTGGTGTCTTTAGCATATGAAGAATATTTTGCAACCTTAAGTTGATATTTCATATTTTTCAAAGCATTCTAGAGATTTTGAACACTCATTGATTTTGTGGTCATTATAGAATATAGCATTTATGAGCTTTGCTTGTGGAATTCAATCTGGTCCAAGGGATGAATGTCTTGGACTAGTACTTCAAAATCAACCTTTTTATATTCAGCTGTTATTTTAGGTGTTTGCACTGTAGGTTGAAGTATTGACATCAGTAATTTCTTATTTGTATAATCAAAGGCTGAAAGCAGCCTATTTTGAACCCCTGGAGTTTGCTTCAAGTATTGAGAATAGATTTCATTCTTGATTTCCTCATTTTTGGATTTGATATCTTTATACTTTTCTTTGATATCCATATCTTTATTCTCTGTCTATTTTGATGATGATACTTCCACACTTTGTTTTTTCTTAATAATTTGTGTGTTGGAAGTAGCAGGTTGTTGTTCATTTTCAATCTCTGTGGGAGGCACAATGTTTTTATCTGGAACCTCTGTATCTATAACCTCAATTGTTTCATTTTGTTTATCTGCTAGATTTATCTTTTTTTTCTTGTTGTACCTGAGTTTGAATCTAGTTTTTGTGGTAGTTTCAGTAGTATATGAGCCTTCTTCCATTTTTATTTTTATACCTCTGTCTTCCTGAGATGATGTTTGCACAATGTGACTAGTATCATTCTGTTGAATAGCTTCTACCAATGTATTTTCTAACCATTCAGATTGGTTGTTAGGTCCCTATATTACTAGTATAGTCCCTTATTGTTGTTAGTGTAACCCCCTTATTGTTATTGTTGTACCCCTGTAACCCCCATATTGTTATTATTGTGCCCTTAAATTATTATTGTTAGGTCGGCTAGGATTACATTGTGGCCCCACTAGGATTACATTGTGGCCCTATGGACTCCTATATATAGAAAATAGGTTTTTTCATTTGTATCATCCAAGAATTGTTCATTTATGTAATGTATTGGAGGTTTCCCCCTTGAAGTGTCTTATTTCTAAGGCGTTGATCTCTCTTTTCTTCTATTTTTGGAGTTGGTTTCACTACAATTGGTATCAGAGCTTTGGATTCTAGGGTTTTGCTACTCCAAACTGGTCATCGTGGAATTTTCACTATAAATTTTTTTCTACGAAGGGTCAGAAGCTAAACTTTTAAGGGCAGGAAGCCACAATTTTGAGGAACATCATCGCAAAATTTCAGAACATGGTCTGCAATATTTTCGGAGATATAGCATGTGGAAGTTAGGGCTTTTTCAGGCTACCAAATTTCATCGCAAAGAGGTGATCATGGGAAAATCTTCATAACTCTCTTTCTGAGCATCGGATTGGAATTTTGTAAAAATTGGCTGTAAGCACACAAAATTTAGTTTCTTTTCTATCAATTTCAGAGCCTAAGGAGGAAACAGCGACACGTGGCAAGTCGTACAAGTTCGTTCTACTGAACCAGTCCAAAATTAGGTCATTGTGGGAGAATGGATATAACTTTGCCTTGAAGAATCCAAATCAGGTCAGACCTATGGCATTTGAAATAGGATTCAGAGGGCTACCTCAGGGCCAAATTTCAGATATTGAAGATCTAAAATCACAAAGATAATTCAGTTTCAATATCGAGCTCCTCAAAAGCAATAAAAAGGTGTGTATTTTTTTCCGAATTGCATAAGTCTTGTGTAAAAAATCAGTTTGAAGTGATTCCAAGGGCCTATTGAGCATATATTTCAGTATTGGGTTCTGAAATTCCTCCTCAAAATAATTCAACACCCATTGGGCCCTCATAATACTCTAATATGACTCATGAAGATGAATAATTGCAACATGATCTATCAAAATTACAAGAGCAAGTGCACCAAATTTCGCTCTCGCAAAGAGTAGCAAAAAATGAAATGGAAGTTTTGAAGAAAGGCATGGAAGCAAAGATGGATGGCTTGAAGAATAATATGGATGGTTTGAAGAAAGGTGTGGAAGCTAATATGGATGGCGTGGAAGATAAGATGGCGGACATGGAAGAAAAAACGAAAGACAACATGGAAAACATGAAGAATGATCTAAAAGCAGACATAGAAGGTTTGAAAAATTTGATACAAGAAATGATTCCTAATGGTGAAAAGATAGTAGAGGAAACTCATGATGAGAACAAAATACATGTTAATCGTGATATCATAAACTCTAATGTTGGATTGAAGAACCACCATATTCCAAAGATGGTTATGAGGAAGTTTGATGGCAAGGATCCCGTAACATGGATACTACAGATGGAGCAATATTTTGATCTCAATAATGTGAAAAACACACAAAAGGTACGCATTGCAACTTTACATTTAGAACAAAATACATTTGTATGGTATCGATGGCTTTGCTCACGTAAAAAAATTGTCACTTGGTCAATTTTTACGGAGGAAATGATAGCACATTATGAGGATACAAAGAGCAACACCTTCTTTAGCCAATTGATAAATCTCAACAAAAGGGTTTAATGGGGCATCACATTGAGGACTTCCAAAAATTGAATATAAGGGTAACTGATATTCCAGAGGAACACAGGATTGATCTCTTCATAGGTACTCTAAAGGATAACATCCAACATGAAGTTCGTGTTTTGGAACCTGATTCATTGGAGAATGCATTCAGGTTGGCAAGAAAAGTTGAATGTAAAATTATGGCGACAAGGAAGCCTACCACTCAATTCTATAAAGAAGGAAGTGTTGCTACGTCTAGATTTCCACAACCTACAAGGTTGACACCACAACAATTGGAAGAAAAAAGAGCAAAAGGGCTTTGCTACAGTTGTGATAGTAAATACACTAAAGGTCATAAGTGTGCTGAGAAGAAATTATTTTACATAGATTGTGAAGAGGAGGAAGAAAATGAACAAGAAACTTCAAAAGAAGAGGATATACACCAGGAAGAAACCCTAGAAGAAGAATAAATGAGTCCGACCATATCATGTAATGCATTGGCAGGAATTACCACTCCTCAAACTCTCAATATAGAAGGACATATCAAGAAGAAAAAGGTAATAGTGTTGATTTATTCGGGTAGTACCCATAATTTTATTCATTGTAAGGTAGCCAAGGAATTGAATTGTTTCCTATACCCAGCACCAGAATGTCAAGTGATGGTTGCAAATGGAGGAACTATAAATTGCTCTGGAAAATGCCATAATACCAAGCTAACCATGGGGGAATATGTATTGACTAGTCCAATGCTTTCCATTCCTATGGGAGGTGCTGATGTTGTACTAGGAGTACAATGGTTACAATCTTTGGGGATGGTAGCTTTTAATTTTCAAGAACTTTTCTTGAATTTTTTTCAGAAGGAAAGGAAGTCGAATTACGGGGTATTGCAGGGAAGCCGGGAAAGATAATAAGCTATAATGTCATGACAAAGCTTCTAAAGAAAGAACAACGAGGCGTAATTGCACAATTATGCTCACTAGAAGTTCCAACATCAAAATCATCTATTTCTGCAGATCTCCAACAAGTCTTGGACGATCATTCCAAGGTGTTTGAAACTCCCAAAGGACTCCCACCTATTCGTGATCATGATCATGCTATTCATTTGATTCCAGGAAGTGTTCCTCCAAACATCCGGCCTTATAGATATCCTTACTTCCAAAAGAGCGAAATTGAACGCATGATTGCAGAAATGTTAGAGGCAGGTATAATACAACCTAGTCAAAGTTCTTTCTCTGCTCCTGTAGTATTGGTACACAAGAAGGATGGATCATGGCGAATGTGTCCGGATTATAGGGAGCTCAATAAGCTCACCATTAAAGACAAATTTCCCATTCCTGTGATTGATGAATTATTGGATGAATTACATGGACCAATTTATTTTACCAAGTTGGATCTTCGTTCAGGATATCATCAAATTAGAATGAAGACTGAAGATATTCCAAAAACAGCATTTCGAACTCATGAGGGTCATTATGAATTTTTGGTCATGCCTTTTGGCCTTACCAATGCACCTTCTACATTTCAAGGGTTGATGAATTCCATTTCCAAACCCTTCCTTAGAAAATTTGTGCTAGTATTTTTTGATGATATACTAATCTACAACAGGTCTTGGAAGGATCATGTTGAACATGTTGACAGGGTGCTCAAACTATTGCAGGAGAAACAATTGTATGCAAAAACATCCAAATGTTTCTTTAGAGTACAATAGGTGGAATATCTGGGTCATATTGTATCTCACGAGGGTGTTAAGGTAGACCCTAACAAAATTAAAGCCATTAAGGAATGCAAAGTCCCCACAACCATAAAGCAGTTGCGAGGATTTCTCGGGTTAACAGGGTATTATCGCAAGTTTGTTAAGAATTATGGGAGAATAGCAGCACCTCTAACAACATTATTGAAGAAGATGCATTTTCATGGACTCCTGAAGCAACTAAGGCCTTTGAACATCTTAAAGAGGCAATGTGCCTAGCACCGGTCTTAGCTACGCCAGACTTCACAAAAAAAATTATTGTGGAATGTGATGCCTCAGGAAATGGAATTGGTGCAGTTTTAATGCAGGAAGGAAGACCCATTTCTTTTGAAAGTCGTCCAATCAAAGGAAAGTATTTACAAAGACCTATTTATGAGAAGGAAATGTTAGCAATACTGCATGCACTAAAGAAATGGCGAACTTACCTAATGGGAAGACACTTCAAGGTAAAAACTGATCATGATAGTCTTAAACACTTTTTGGAACAAAGCCTATCGTCAGAAGAACAGCAAAAATGGGTCACAAAGATGTTGGGTTACGACTTTGAAATAATCTACAAAAAAGGAAAGCTGAATGTTGTTGCAGATGCACTCTCAAGAAAGAATGAATAGGTGGAAGCATTGCTTTGTGCCATTTCTATTATCCAACCAGATTGGATAACCGAAGCAAGAGATGAATGGAAGAAGGACAAAGATGTATGGACACTCATTCAAAAGTTGCAGCAAGATCCTAGTACGTCTAATACATTTAGTTGGAAAAATGATTCCTTATGGTACAAAGATCGCTTATATCTTTGTAAGAATTCCCAACTAAAACAAAAGATTCTTCTGGAATTGCACACTTCTCCTTTAGGAGGACACTCAAGATTTTTAAAAACTTACCACGGGGTGAAGAAAGAATTTTTTTGGGATGGCCTTAAATCTGATATTCGAAAGTTTGTGGCGGAATGTTTGGTTTGCCAGCAGAATAAAGTGGAAACAATTAAGACCCCAGGACTTCTACAACCTTTATCCATTCCATGTCAACGTTGGGAGGAGATTTCAATGGATTTTATCACAGGTTTACCTAAGTCCGAAGGAAAGAGTGTCATCATGGTGGTAGTTGATAGACTTACAAAGTATGCACACTTTTGTGCATTATCTCATCCATTTAAAGCAAGTACAGTTGCTACTACATTTATGGACAAAATTCAAAAGCTACATGGAAGCCCAAGGGTTATTGTGAGTGACAGAGATCCCATTTTTACTGGAAATTTTTTGGACGGAGTTATTTTCTTGTTTGGGTACTCAATTAGCTCATAGCTCATCTTATCATCCTCAATCTGATGGTCAAACTGAGATAGTAAATAAATGTTTGGAAGGATATCTTCGTTGTTTTGTATCTGATAAAAAAGCACAATGGGTCAAGTGGTTACCTCTTGCTGAATGGTGGTATAACACTTCCTTCCATACTGCAGCAAAAATGACCCCATTTATGGCACTTTATGGATATCATCCACCATCCATCACATCATCTTTAAGGGAAAATTCGAAGGTTCAAGCAGTGGAAGATCACATCGAGCATCAGCAAGAAGTTCTCCGACTCTTAAAGGATAACCTGAATTTGGCACAAAATCGAATGAAACAACAGGCAGATCAACATCGTAGCGAGAGAAGTTTTGATGTAGGAGATTGGGTATTTTTACGGCTACAACCATACAAGCAAATGTCCCTCAAGCAAGCAAAGAAGGATAATAAATTATCGCCAAAGTACTATGGTCCTTACAAGGTGTTGCAAAATATTGGTACTATGGCATACAAATTGGAGCTTCCTGCTTCTTCGCGAGTGCATCCAGTTTTCCATGTTTCATGCTTAAAAAAGGTTATAGGGGACAAAATTCCAGTTCAAACAATATTTCCAGAACTTGATGAGGAAGGAAAAACCATATTGGAACCTGAAGAATTCACGGAAACAAGAACTCAACAACTACGAAATCGATCAATTTCAGAGTATCTCATCAAATGGAAGAACTTACCCACTGAAGATTCTACATGGGAGGATGAGAATTTTATACAAAAGCACCCGGAGCTACTCAAGCATTGAGAACAACACTTTTTTGAAGGAAAGGAGCATATTAGGTCTCTATATTACTATTATAGTCCCTTATTTTTGTTAGTGTAACCCCCTTATTGTTATTGTTGTACCCCTGTAACCCCCATATTGTTATTATTGTGCCCTTAAATTATTATTGTTAGGTCGGCTAGGATTACATTGTGGCCCCACTAGGATTACATTGTGGCCCCATGGAATCCTATATATAGAAAGGAGGTTTTTTCATTTGTATCATCCAAGAATTGTTCATTTATGTAATGTATTGGAGGTTTCCCCCTCGAAGTGGCTTATTTCTAAGGCGTTGATCTCTCTTTTCTTCTATGTTTGGAGCTGGTTTCACAACATTGGTTAGAAAACTTCTCAATGTCAGGCTTTTTGTCATGAACATATGGGGTTAATTTACATTTTACCCTCATCTTGTTGATTATACCATATGGATCATAGTACCAAAGGAAACTTTCACTAAAATTATACTCTAACAACTGCTTTACTGCCTCTGCACCTGCTTCTCTTCTATTGCATATGAAGGGACCCACTTGGTTTTTCAATTTAAGTCGGGTTTTCTTTTTAGCAGCCAAGAAATTTACTGAATCTGAGTTCAGAATCTGTCTAATATATTCTAAGGCAAACAATCTCATTGGTAAATACTTTGGCAACTTATAGGGAAGGAGATCTGACCCATAAACTCTAACTTCAGTGTGATTTTGGTATAAATAACAATCACCTATCCTGCTTTGTTCTGGTAACTCTAAAAACTTCTTAATTTCATCACTGATTCTAGGTTGCACACTGTTTTTAAGAAGATTTACCAATGGATGGATAAAAAAGTCTATGAAGTCAGTTGACTCCTTTTTTATCAAGGAAGTCCAGAAAATAATAGACTATTCATTTCCCTCTACATCCATCTTTTGAAGAGCTATTGGAAACTTATCTGACTGAAAGTAGAGGAACATATGGAAGAGAAATGAGGTGTATCTAAAAACACCTTCAGTATAAATTTTAACAAGTTGTTCATGAATGTTATCAGCAATATACTTAGCAAAATTATAAATGACTGCAGAGGGCTGACCAAGAACAAAGATGGACAAAAAACTAAGTATAGATGCATATGTATGCTCATCAATGAAGTAACCAAGGATAAAAGACAACATTGAGATAATGTGTCTTGTTCTTCTGGGAATTTGGATGATGAATATGGAGGGTTAATTTTGGGGATTTCTACATATGAGGGCATGAATGTTTGAAAGATTTGAAATCTTTTGGGAAAGTCTAATTCCAAATAGGACTTTGTCAGAACTTCAATGGACAAAGGGACTGCATTGGGTTCAAGCTGCAAATGAAGCATTTGGTTTATGGATTCATTTGTTATTGTGAACAAAACTTCTTTTTCAGAATTCAAAATTGCTCTTTGATCTGGGGAATAATGAGTTTGGCACAATCTGATGACCTCAGGGCATTGATGGGTGTGGGGAACAACATACTTGGGAAAATTAGACTCCCAAATAAGTACATCATCTACTTGGTCCAAAGACTTCTCTTGGTTCCAGCAGTGGAGCTCAAGAAGGTTATATTCAGTTACTGGATCATTGATTTTATAGTCTACATCAATCAATGGGGTATGTTCAACATCTACAACAGGAGGTTGTAGTGGATTGATGACAATTGTGCTTTTAGATGCCACTGAAAACAATTTTAACCCTTTTTAATCTTAAAAACTCTTTTTTTAGGTTTTTAACACATTTCTGTAAGATTAAATTGTTTACAAAAGTTCTTTTTAGTATAACAGAGGTTTCTTTTGGACTGCAACAGATAAAATTTGGGTTTCTCTACCTCAAATTGGAAATTTTTCTTTTAAAAACCAAATTCTTAACCTTTTACAGACTCAGGAATAGCTATCAAGGGTTTACTGCAGATTTATTTTATGAAATAGTCCTACAACAGTCAAAGCTTATGCCAAGGGGTTTTTTTTAAGCACTGTAAAAAGGCTTTGAATCACTCAGAAGGCTTCTAAAGGTCTGCAGATGATTAAATCAATTAGATTTTGCTTAAAAAATAAATTACAACTTTCAGAAACTATGGAATTATCAATTTTTTGCAGCATAGATGATTTTATGAGGTAATCTAGGTGTTTCTAAGGCAAATAGGCTTAAAGAAAGGCTTCAATTCAATAGTATAGTTATTTTCAAATGAAGGGATAGGTCTTTTTCCTGAAAAATACCTGTGAATTTAGGAATTTGACACGGAAAAAGGTTTTGTTGGGAGTTTGGAAGCTTTCAAAAGCTTGCTGAGGTCTTTTAAATGCAGATTGGAGCCTTTGAGCGGTCGCAGCAGTATATTTTATTGAATTCTATTGTTATTTGCATTAAAACAAGGGTGGTAACGTCTTTTTCTCAGTCGGTAGCGGTTTATCAGCAGAAAGAGAAACAGAAGGGCTAAACGTGTACATTTTGGTGTTTTTATAAATAATTTGAATTGTACAGTGTTTCATTTAATAATAGTCAATTCAAATCGAAGTGGTTTAGGCACGGGGGGGAAGATTTACCGTTGAGCGGTTATCACACTGATAAAAGGTGGTATATGGTATTTCTCAAAAGGTTGTGATCCAATATAAAAAGGACGCATGGAGGAGAGAGAGCGGGACAAAACAACTTATATCAAAAATCTTAATTTGTTTAACGACTGCGCTATTAAATTTTCGATATGAATTCTAGGCCTTTGGATCTGGCGGGTAGATGCGAACAGTCGGGATTAAACGGCTTAGTTGTTGGGTATTAGGCATGGGGCCTAGGAGTTCCTTTATGCGGCGGGTTTAAAACTTATACGTTAAAACATATTTTTAACATAAAAGTTTAATGTTAAAGGGATAGGCAGATAGGCAGGTTTTAATGTATATTCATAGCAAATGGGATATATGTAGGTGTAAAGTAAACCTTGGGGCGGGTGAATATAAATCAAGGATAGTTTAAACCTATGGGGAGCGGGGAAATTATCACGTGGGGTAAATATAGCATAGGATAAAAATAAAATATGGGTTTGGGATATGTAATATTCATGAATTAATATATTACGGGGTGGAAGGCTTATGAAGGAGTTTATACACTAGTTAAGTGTTAATATGAAATGAATGTGCGGGAATGTAAAATACACTAGGCATAGTGTAAAATATGATTTTTAGGCGGGAGTTTTTCATTATGATTCCCAACATAATCATTTAACACTTATACTTATGATAAAGCATTTTTGTGGGTTTTTGAGTATTTTTATATGAAATGAGAATTAATCAAGGGGGTTTTACTTTTCCTAAGTAAAAATGTGTTTTAACTTAGGAAAAGGGGTTTTAATAGAGAAAAAATGAGTGATGTTTAGGGAAAGGGTTTTTTATGAAGGGAAAAGGTTTTAATGAGTTGGGGTCCAATACCTTGGTGCCAATCAGTCATTAAGACATGGGTCCGGTCCCACCAGAAGTCAGAGAAATGCTCTAAGTCTTTATAACTGAAGGATTTTAGTACTGGAACACATTGTTGGGAGGGAAATTAGTAATATGCCAGATGGTGTTTATTCATGCTTTGTGTAACTGCTTTCTTCCTACCCATCATTTATTCTACCATTTTTTCATTTATTTGCATGGGTGCATTTGAGCTTGCAAACCCTAATCCATTTCTCTTTTTAAAACAAGAAAATATCTAATTCTAACCTTATTTCATCCAAGAGCTCAGATTAAACTGCTGAGTTCCTTATTTATTCTCTACCTAGCTACTGATTTGCCAAGATTATACTGTTTGGAAAAATATTTATTCTCTATCTATAAACATGAATCATTTATTTGCAGTAAAAAGTAACTAGTAGTGGCATTTTGACTTGCATCACTTTCATGTCTTATTCTTATATTCTTCTTCTTTTTTGTGTTTGAGGTCCATTTTTCTATTCTTTTTGATATTTTTCTTTTTAATTCCCTTGATTTTTCTGTTAGGAGTTTTACCCTCTTTTCATTTTTTATTTTCTAATATGGGAAAACAAATTGCAGAAAGAAAAGTATGTACATACTACAAGACTAGTCAAAGTCAATTCAAAAATTATGAATCCTATTATTATAGGACCCTAACACTACCTTAAAATCCTCATGAGACACAATATGACCCAGATATTCGACCTCTTGTACTCCAAAGAAACATTTGGATGTTTTTGCATATAATTGTTTCTCCTCCAATAGTTTGAGCACCCTGTCAACATGTTGAACATGATCCTTCCAAGACCTATTGTAGATTATTATATCATAAAAAAGTACTAGCACAAATTTTCTAAGGAAGGGTTTGAAAATGGAATTCATCAACCCTTGAAATGTAGAAGGTGCATTGGTAAGGCCAAAAGGCATGACCAAAAATTCATAATTACCCTCATGAGTTCGAAATGCTGTTTTTGGAATATCTTCAGTCTTCATTCTAATTTGATGATATCTTGAACGAAGATCCAACTTGGTAAAATAAATTGCTCCATGTAATTCATCCAATAATTCATCAATCACAGAAATGGGAAATTTATCTTTAATGGTGAGCTTATTGAGCTCCCTATAATCCGGACACATTCGCCATGATCCATCCTTCTTGTGTACCAATACTACAGGAGCAGAGAAAGAACTTTGACTAGTTTGAATTATACCCGCCTCTAACATTTATGCAATCATACGTTCAATTTCGCTCTTTTGGACGTAAGGATATCTATAAGGCCTGATGTTTGGAGGAACACTTCCTGGAATCAAATGAATAGCATGATCATGATCACGAATAGTTGGGAGTCCTTTGGGAGTTTCAAACACCTTGGAATGATTGTCCAAGAATTTTTGGAGATCTGGAGAAATAGATGATTTTGATGTTAGAACTTCTAGTGAGCATAATTGTGTAATTACACCTCATTTTTATTTCTTCATAAACTTTGTCATGAAATTAGAGCTTATTATCTTTCCCGGCTTCCCTGTGATACCCCGTAATTCGACTTCCTTTCCTTCTGAAAAAAAAAATT
Source organism: Pinus albicaulis (assembly GCA_034641835.2). NCBI lineage: Eukaryota > Viridiplantae > Streptophyta > Pinopsida > Pinales > Pinaceae > Pinus > Pinus albicaulis. The sequence continues at coordinate 1,378,195,447 of CM076582.1, forward strand.
CAAGAAAATTTCTTGAAAATTAAAAGCTATCGTCCCCAAAGATTGTAACCATTATACTCCTAGTACAAAATCAGCACCTCCCATTGGAATGGAAAGCATTGGACTATTCAATACATATTACCCCATGGTTAGCTTGATATTATGACATTTTCCAGAGCAATTTATAGTTCCTCCATTTGCAACCATCACTTGACATTCTGGTGCTGGGTATAGGAAACAATTCAATTCCTTGGCTACCTTTCAATGGATAAAATTATGGGTACTACTTGAATCAGTCAACATTATTACCTTTTTCTTCTTGATATGTCCTTCTATCTTGAGAGTTTTAGGAGTGGTAATTCCTACCAATGCATTACACGATATGTTCGGACTCATTTCTTCTTCTTCTAGGGTTGGTTCCTGGTGTATATCCTCTTCTTTTGAAGATTCTTGTTCATTTTCTTCCTCCTCTTCACAATCTATGTAAAATAACTTCTTCTTAGTGCCCTTATGACCTTTAGCGTATTTGCTATCACAATTGTAGCAAATCCCTTTTGCTCTTTTTTCTTCCAATTGTTGTGGTGTCAACCTTGTAGGTTGTGGAAGTCTAGGAGTAGAAACACTTCCATATTTATATATGTGAGTGTTAGGCTTCCTTGTCGCCATAATTTTACATTCAATTTTTCTTTCCAATCTGAATGCCTTCTCCAATGAATCAGGTTCCCAAACGAAAACTTCATGTTGGATGTTATCCTTTAAAGTCCCTATGAAGACATCAATCCTGTGTTCCTATGGAATATCAGTTACCCTTATATTCAATTTTTGGAAGTCCTCAATGTGCTCCACCACTGAACCCTTTTTTTTTATATTTATCAATTGGCTAAATAAGGTGTTTCTCTTTGTATCCTCATAATGTGCTATCATTTCCTCCGTAAAAATTGACCAAGTGACAATTTTTTTATGGGAGCAAAGCCATCGATACCATACAAATGTATTTTGTTCTAAATGTAAAGTTGAAATGTGTACCTTTTGTGTGTTTTTCACATTATTGAGATCAAAATATTGCTCCATCTGTAGTATCCATGTTATGGGATCCTTGCCATCAAACTTCGTCATATCCATCTTTGGAATATGGTGGTTCTTACATCCAACATTAGAGTTTATAAAATCACGATTAACATTTATTTTTTTCTCATCATGAATTTCCTCTACTATATTTTCACCATTAGGAAACATTTATTGTATCAACTTTTTCAAACCTTCCATGTCTGCTTTTAGATCATTCTTCATGTTTTCCGTGTTGTCTTTCATGTAATCTATCTTAGCTTCCATGCCATCCATATTAGCTTCCATTCCTTTCTTCAAACCATCCATCTTAGCTTCCATGTATTTCTTCAAAACTTTCATTTCATTTTTTGTTGCTCTTTGCCAGAGCGAAATTTGGTGCACTTTCTCTTGTAATTTTGACATGTGATGTTGCAGTTCTTCATCTTCATGAATCATAGTAGAGCATTCTAAAGGCTTAATGGGTTTTGAATTCTTTTTAGGGGGAATTTTAGAACCCAATGCTAATATCTATTCTACAATATGCCCTTGGAATCAATTCAAATTGAATTTTCACACAAGACTTGTGCAATTTGAAAAAACAAATACACGCCTTTTTCTTGCTTTTAAGGAGCTCTATAATGAAACTGAATTATCTCTGTAATTACGGATCTTCAATATCTGAAATTCAGTCCTGTAGTAGCCCTATGAAGCTTCTTTTAAATGCCACAGTTCTGACCTAATTTGGATTCTTCAAGATAAAGTTATGCCCAATCTCCCACAATGGCCTAATTATGGACCGGTTTAGTAGAGAAAAATTGTATGGCGTTCCACGTGTCACTGTTTCCTCCTTCGGCTCTGAAATTGATACACAAGAAACCACGGTCTGTTTAGTTGTAGACACATTTTACAAAATTCCAATCTGATTCTCAAAGAGAGAGTTATGATGATTTTCCTACGGTCACCTCTTTGAGATGAAATTTGGGAGCCTGAAAAAACCCTAACTTCCATAGATCATATCTCCGAAATATTGTGAACCAAGATCTGAAAATTTTACATGACGTTCCACAGGATTTCGGCTTCAATCTGTAAAACTTTCAACATCTGAACCTTAGCAGAAAAAAAAATTATAGTGAAACTTCCAGGATGACCTATTTTAGGTGAAATTCAGGAGCCTGAAAAACCAAACTTCCACAAATCATATCTCCGAAAATTTTGCGAACCAAGATCTGAAATTTTTATATGGCATTATTCAAGATTTTAGCTTCGCTCTTTACAAATTTCAGCTTCTGAACCTTCCTAGAAAAAAAATTATAGCTAAAATTCCATGATGACCTGTTTGGAGCAGCGAAACCCTAGAATCTAAAGCTCTGATACCAAATGCTATGAAACTAGCTCCAAAAATAGAAGAATGAAGAGATCAACGCCTTAGAAATCAGTCGATTCGAGGGGGAAAGCTCCAACACATTACATAAATGAACAATTCTTGGATGATACAAATGACAAAACCTCCTTCTATATATAGGAGTCCATGGGATCACAAAATAATCCTAGCCGACCTAACAATAATAATGTAAGGGCATAATAATAACAATATTGGGGTTACAGGGGTACACAATAATAATAAGGGGGTTACACTAACAACAATAAGGGACTATACTAGTAATATAGGGACCTAACAACAAGTTAACATAAAAACAAGAGTTGAACATCAGCAAATAAAGTACAAAACATCACCATACATAACATTAACATATGTATTTAATGAAGGAGTTCACCCCTCCTGGGCTACATCTCCTTGGTCAAACTCCCATGGCTTGGGCCTCTATATTATGCTCAAATTATCAAATTTACCTATTTACAATGCTATTGTTCTCCTGTAACCTACTCCAATGAGTCCAGAATGGCTCAAAATGGTCAGCTAGCCTCTTTCTGAGCCTTAATTGGTCGCAAAATGAAAAGTTATGACCATTTTAAATTTTCCCACTATTTCAGGCCCTAAACTAGCTAACTGTAACTAGAACTAGCAGTTTGCTGAATTTGGAGGTCTGCCAATTAAATTGTCATTAAGTTAAGTGGAGTCTTAGTGCTAATTAATCGCACTTAAGGCATTAATCTTGTGCTTATCTTAATCCGCACTTAAATTTCATATTAGGCGCATTAAAATCGGATTAAATGTTAATTAACCGTGGTTTAAGGTTAAACCTCTGCTTAAGGTCTGGAGCTTCGTCGGTGGTTATGTGCAGTGTTTCTATGGACCGGGGTTGGCCTCTCTTTTCCTCACCATAATACATTATTGAATTTAAATATGATTCAACACCTATGAATATTAAGATCCATCCGATAGGTGAGACGATAGGTTGTTGTGTTGTCTGGTGGGAGGTCGCGGGGTTGAACCCTGGTGCCTCCACCCGGACCTTAACCAAAAATTTTATACCACCATACAAACTTAAGGGGCACACATGGCGGCCCCAGGTTACACCATGTGTCCTCACCTGGTTGGCCTAAAAAATTAACCAATGAAACTCTGCCACATCACCTAGATTTCGGACCAGTGTTGTGCTGCCACTTGGAAGCTTTCCATTCGCCAGAGAATTTCTAAAAAAAATAAGCATGCACAGTCATCATGCCACGTCATTAGTACAGACTGCTGACTGGGCATCTGACTGTCATTTTTTTTTTAAATTTAAATGTTTAGCAAAGTGGACAGAACTCGTTTCCAGGAGCATACGGCGATCATTTTTCATGAAATAAAGTGAGCCGGATTTAGAACGGCGAACACTACGTAGTCGTTCAGGTTCCGAGCCAATATGATAAATTTTATTTTTGAGCATAAAACTGAGCCCTTGATCATTCCTACCCACTGGAAGCTTTTGGACCCCAAAAGATCATATTCATTTGCTAAACATGTGAGGGTACAGTTCCCTCACCTTCCCAATTTGAATCCATTTGGCCTTTGAAGGATTTGTTCCTTTAAGCCCCACTCGAAGATAGTCAACACTTCCTCTTACTGCTGTCCTTGTCCTCCTATCAACTATGGTGTCTTGTTGTAGGTCAAAAAAAGAAATTTGGAGAAAAATCTTCAATAGATGATAGCTAAACATTCTCTCCTTAATCTTTAATCAAAGGAAGCTCATACAATCTCAAATTTTCAACATTAACAACTGAATAAATTTGCATATATGAAAGCAAATCAAGCTCGAAGGCATTGTTACCAATCTTTTCCAGAATTTTGAAAGGACCATAACGAATTGGTTTCAGCTTTTTACCTTCTCCTTGAAGCATTTCCTTTCTAATGTGAAGCCAAACTTCATCACCAAATTGAAACTTATGATCCACCCAATGTTTGTCATGCCTCGCCTTGTACTTGCCTTGAATTTTCTCTAGTTTCTCTTTCACTGTTTGATGAATCAACTGAATTTTCTCAATGAATTTCTTTGCTTTATTTATGTCGCTATTTCCATAAATAGCTACATATTTCCCAAAGATGAAATCCAATGGAGACTTTGGAAAGTAACCAAGACATGCCTCAAATGGTGATGTTTGAGTAGAAGAATGTTTTGCACAGTTGTAAGCATGTTGAACGTAATGCAACTGTTCATCCCACAACTTAAAATGTTTGCTACAATATCCTCTAAGAATATGAATGAATTTTCTATTAACCACCTCAATTTGACCATCTATTTTTGGATGAAAGGTTTTACTCTTCTTCAATTTAGTTTCCATCAAGTCCCACAAACTTAACCGAAAATTCCCAACAAATAAGGAATCTCCATCGCTTACAATAGATGTAGGCAACCCAAAATGAACCCAAAAATTTTGAAAGAAAATATGAGTTGTTTATTCAGCTGTAAAGTTCTTTTTACATGGCTTCAAAATACACATGGTTGAACCTATCCAAACCTACATACAAATAATCATGACCTCTTTTCGACAAAGGAAGACCTCCTACAAAATCCATTGAGATACTCTCCCATGGACGTGAAGGAACCGGAAGTGGTGTGTACATTCCTAGTTTCCTATTACTAGGCTTACTAGCTGCACATAAAGAACATCCTTTAATAAAACGTCACACACTTTCAAGAATACGAGGCCAATAACAATAGCTCTGAATATTTTCCATTGTTTTTCTTACACCAAAATGCCTCACAATAAGAGAAGTGTGTGCTTCCCTTATTACATTCACTCTCTCACCTTGTGGAATATAAAGCTTGCCCAAATGATACAACAAGTTATTATGAACATGATAATCTAATTCCTCAACTTGGATACCTTGAATCAACTTTGCATAAACATCTTGAAATTCATTGTCAACAGCATATTGTTCAATGTAACTTTCATGTAAAATAGAATTATTCTTGAGCAAAGTAGATGCATTAATAATAGGCCTAGAAAGCATATCATCAACCTTGTTTTATATACCTTTCTTATACCTGATAACCAAGTGGAATTGCTGCAAGAATCACATCCATCAAAAGTGCCTTGACTGCTGCAATTTGGTTTGTGATTACAAGTATTGCAAGGGTTGGTGATCGATGTGAATGATGGTTTCCTTTCCCATCAAATAATGTTTCCATTCTTCACATTTTTTAAAATGCATATAGTTCCTTGTCAGATGTAGGATAATTTATCATTGCACCATTAAACATTTCTGACTAGAATGAAATAGGCTTACTGTGTTGTAAAAGGATTGTGCCCATGGCATAGTCACTTGCATATGTCTGAATCTCAAAGGGCTGTCTCAAGTCGGGTAATGCTAATATTGGGGCTAAACTAATCTTTTTCTTCAAAGCATCAAATGATTTTTTCTGATTTCCTCCCCACTGGAATACTTTCTTAACACTCGTCAATGCATGTAACGAAGCTACAACAGAGGAAAAATTAGCAATGAATTTCCTCCAATCCTGTGTTGCTCCTAGAAAACTCTTTACCTATGTGACTGACTTGGGTGTAGGCCGATTCACAATGACCTCAACTTTATAGGGGTCTATCTTCAGCTCACCTCCTCCAACAATATGCCCCAAATACTTTAAAGAATTTTTACCAAATTCACATTTTGACATTTTAAAAAACAATTGCTCTTTTCTCAAGACATAGAGCACCTTGTTCACATGCATGACATGTTCTTCTCGTGATTTGCTAAATATCAAAATATCATCTAATAAGACAATTAAAAACTCATCTATAAATGGTCTTAATACATCATTCATAACTCTCATGAAAGTAGTTGGAGCATTGCAAAGACCAAAAGGCATAACAAGCCACTCAAACAATCCTTGTTTAGTTTTAAATGTGATCTTCCATATGTCCTATTCAGCTATTCTAACTTGATGATAACCACTTCTTAAATTTTTATTAGTGAAATAATTTTCATACCTCAATTGATCAAGCAAATCATCAATCCTTGGGAGCAGATAACGATTCTTTATCATGATTTTGTTGAGTGCATGTAAATCCACACACATGTGCCATGTTCCATCCTTCTTGGGCACTAATACAATTGTTGAACCACATGGTGAGGTAGATGGACGAATGATAACTTTATTCAACAATTCTTGGATTTTCTTCTTGATTTCTCCACTTTCCATTAATAACATGCAATACATGCCAATGTTAGGGAGTGGCGCATCCTGCTGCAGCTGTATCTCATGTTGGATTCCCCTCTTGGGAGGTAACCCCTTTGGCTCTTGAATAATCTCGCCATGCTGACTTACCACATCAAACAAATCAGATTTTAATCTATCATCACAACCTTCAAAAGATTCAAAATCCTTATCATTATTTTGTTTGATCATGAGAAGCACACAACTTTTTCTTGAGTTTACTAGTCTCTTCATTTGCCCAGCATTAAGAAAAGAGAGATTTAGCTTTTTGCGATGAGCTCTCACAATATATTCCACCCCATATTTGAAAAAGTGGTACTTGTTCTCATGTCAATAGAAGACCGCTTTCATGTCATAGAGATATGGGCTACCCAAAACAATTCCAGATATGTCAATCAGTACAACATCTAACTCAACTTCATCAATAAATTTTGCAGTAATTGCAAACCGAAAAATTCATTTTCTTGTAACCTGTAAATTTGTATCTTTCGTTATCCAACCCAATGGGTATGGCTTATGATGAGGTAAGGTTTCAAGATTCATCTTCTTGACTAATTCTTTAGAGATTAAGTTCGCTTGAGACCCACTATCAAATAGTGTGTCAATTTTTGTATGTTTTGAGATCACTCTTACATGAAACAAATATATTCTTGTTTCTTCACTTGGAGTGTTATTGTGACGATTTGAGGAACTAGTACTTTATATGGCTTATTTTCCCTTTGTGACCATGGCTGAAATTTTAGTCTCATCTCCTGAATCAGATCCAAGATCCTATTGTGTGGTAGCAGTTGTCTTTTGTTTCCCCTTATTGTTGAATTTCTTAGGCCTTAATTCTGAATTAAGTTTCCAACAATGGGCTTCATCATGAACTTCTTTGGAAAAATGAGTACATGTGATCTTCTCCCCTTATTTCTTAATGGATGCATTCTTATTTTGTTTACCCTTGAAACCCTTTCCTTTTTCAACACCCTTGAATGGTTTAATTTTACCCTCATATTGTACATTTTTCCCTCTTTCCTCAAGGTGTGTATCTTGCACCCAGAGCTCATCTAAACTAGTGGCATTAAACATGAGGATGGTATGTTTCAGGTAACTATGCAATCCACCTAAGTACTTCAGCAAAGTTTCTTGGCTATGAAAATAAACTCCTAATATAAGAGTTCTTCTCCTAAATTCATGAGTATACTCTTGCACACTTTGACCTTCAATTGTCTAAAAATTTTCCAACTCATAATAGATTTTTTCATGTAAGCTAGAGGATAAAATTTCCTTTTAATGGCAACAATAAAATTTGACCAAGACATTGATATCTTATCGTGTTTCTTAATCTCCTATTGTGTATTTTCTTCCCACCAGACAAGTGTTGAACCCTCCATTCTCAAGGAATCCAATTGAATATTTATGCCATCTTATTGAAGGTTCTGAATTCTGCATTAAACCTCCGATTGAAAAATCCAATTATCCAGCTTCTCTTCATTCACTTCGCCATTATACATTGGAAGCTCAAATTAACATCAAGTTTAAGAAAGGGTGATTTACCATCTCCTTTTGAAGTATGGGTATGAACAGATGGAAGAGTTGTGGTAGTGGAAGATGATGATGAGGAAGGTGAAGATGGTGGTGAGGATGATGGTGGAGTGGATGGTGGCTTCTTACCATATCCATGGCCTCCTCCTCCTGGAGAAACCTCTCCTCTTAGAGGCCTTGAGCTCTCTCCTTGCATCTTGACATTCCTTTCCTCATAAAGGACTTTAACCATCTCAGTCATATCAAAGAATTCCTTCCTGAATGCTCTCTCATCTTCTGTCATGATAGGTTCTCCTTCATGAGACATGCTTACTAAAGACTCAACTTCAACTTGATGATGTGCTGGTGTTGAAGACTTTGGCAACCTTGCCCTTCTTCCTCTTGATCCAACTGTATGGATCTCAACCAACTTCCCTTCTCCTCTTCTGAGTTTTAACCTTGTAAGCATGACACAAACTTGCAAACAATTAGATCCATTCTTGAACAACAAAACCTAAAGAACTCGGACTTTGATATCAAAAATGATATGAATGGAGTATGTTATTGTTGTTGTGCTAATTACTCTTTCAGATTATAAATTCAATGTCTTGTGTGTGCTTAAGGATTCAAGTCTTCTTGCAAATTATCAAGTCTCGTGAGTGTTTTTCATGTCAATTTAGTGAAAATTTTAACATAAATACAAGAGCTTAACATCAAAAAATAAAGTACAGAACATCACCATACATAACATTAACAGGGATATTTGATGAAGGAGTTCACCCCTCCTTGGCTACATCTCCTTGGTCCAACTTCCATGGCTTGGGCCTCTATATTATGCTCAAATTGTCAAATTGACATATTTACAATTATCGTTTTCTCTTGTAACCTGTTCCAATGAGTCCGGAATGGCTCAAAATGGTCATCTAGCCTCTTTATGAGCTTGAATTGGTCAAAAAATGTAAAAATTATGACCATTTTAAATTTTTGCCACTTTTTCAGGCCCTAAACTAGCTAACTGTAACTAGAACTGGCAGTCCGCCGAATTTGGAGGTCCACCAATTAAACTGCATTAAGTTAAGTGGATTTTTAGTGCTAATTAAGTGCGCTTAAGGCATTAATCCCACACTTATCTTAATCTGCACTTAAATTTCGTATTAGGTGCATTAAAATCAGATTAAACATTAATTAACCATGGCTTAAGGTTAAACCTCTGCTTAAGGTCTGGAGCTCCGCCTACAGTTATGTGCGGTGTTTCTATGGACTGGGGTTGGCCCCTCTTTTCCCCTGCCATAATACATTATTGAATTTAAATATAAGTCAACGCCTATGAATATTATGATCCATCTGATAGGTGGGACGGTATGTTGTTGCGATGTGTGGTGGGAGGTCATGGGGTCGAACCCCGACGCCTCCACCCGGACCTTGACCAAAAATTTTATACCAACATACAAACTGGGGGGGGGGGGGGGCACATGGCAGCCCTAGGCTGCACCACGTGTCACCGAGTTGGCCTAAAAAATTAACCAATGAAACTCTATCACATCACCTAGATTTCAGACCAATGTTGTGTTGCCACTTGGCATCTTACCATTCGCCAAAGAATTTCCAAACAAAATGAGCCTGCATAGTTAGCATGCCACATTAGCAATACAGATTGCTGACTAGGCATCTGATTTTCAATTTTTTTAAAAAATTTACTTTTTTAGAAAAGTGGACAGAACTCGTTTTTGGGAGCATACGATGACCATTTTTCATGAATCAAAGTGTGTCGGATTCAGAACGATGACCACTACATGTTCATTTAGGTTCCGAGCCAATTTAAGAATTTTTATTTTTGAGCATAAAACTGAGCCCCTGATCAGTTGAGATATGTGCCATATGTCAAGGATGAGAAAGCAAAGATCCAAAGTTTCATTAGTGGATTTCCATTATCATTCAAAGATTGTATTTAGTTTAATGAGCCTCAACCATTGGAGGAAGCCGTCAAAAATTCGAAGCATTGCTATGAACACTCAAAGCATAAGCCTGAGTTCAAGCATGACTAGAAGGGTAGCGAGAAGACTAAAGAAAAATGGCTCAAGATATTAGGATGAAAGAGAGAAGGAAAAAATTTCTCCACATAAGAAGTCAAATGCAGTTGAGGAAGGACAAGGGTCCTAACCTATGGAGCAGCAAAATAAAGGAACTGGAAAATAACCTTTAAAGTGTTGGATTTGTGGTAGAGATCATCACAAGAAAGATTTTCTATTGTATCAAGGTGGCAGGAATCATACTTATAGTACTCAGGAGTTGTAGACAATTTGGGATGTAGCTCAGAGCATTCCTTGGATCTATGCAACAGTTGATAACAGTTAGGTAGATCATCGGGCATCCATAATCGAGATGGAAGGTGGAACCAGAGGGAAAATTCCAACCAGAGCCTCAATGCATCTTGTAGTATAATAATTTCATGCTCTGAAATTGAGAAATAGAGTAAGTTAAAGTGCAAAAGAATAACTTTGGGGCTGATGAATCTACATGATAAATTGTTGATCAGATGCGGGCATAATAGATGGTTTCCAATTATAGTTTAAATTGTCAAGGGAATTGAAATCCCTTGAGACATGATATGTGCATGTGTATGCATAATTACGTTATGGATTTTGAGACTTGTGGCTAATATGTGAGATAAGATATGTGTTTAATTGTAGGGCAGTGTGCTTGGTAAATCAAGGTAAGGAAACTGGTATATTGCTATATTTATTAATGCATTGACAATTGTGTGTATATGGCAGTGTGATGTAGGGAATCGTAGGCAAAAAGAGACTACCATAAAATTTTGAAGAAAACTCAATTTTATATTTTATTTATGAACTCTTGGAAGAATTAGGAAATCGTGGGGATTAATTCATGGTGTATGTTGAAAGTTTTGTGCTTTCAATGTTTCATTATTTATTTGTGATTGATTTACAATTTTGACTATTATTGGTGCATGGCCATGCCACTTTGTTTATGGTGTTGTATTTTTGTTTGGATTTCTAAATTTTCTTCTTCTAACTTCCTTTTATATTTTTGATGGTCTTTGGAATTAGTTGGGGGGGGGGGGGAGGAAAGCTAATGGAGCTCGAGGAGAGTTGAGTTGAACCCAACAAGCAATATAAAAGTTGGATGAATCCCGATGCATGAGTAAAGTGCAGTTGAAGGCAAGAATATTACAGTTATTTGCATTGGTTTGGTCAATAGGGATAAATGGATAGTGGCAGGATAACCATGAGAAAGTTAAAGTAAATGGGCCTGAGGTAACATACACCTAGGCTAAGTTGGGAACTAGTGTTCTCAATGTTGTGCATGCTTTGCATGGATAAATGAATTCATTTTAACCTTAACCTTATGAACACTTTTCATTGTGTTGTGGTCATAATTATGTTAATTCCTATATATATATATATATATATATATATATATATATATATATATATATATATATATATATATATATATATATATATTCCATTGTCTTATAGGGTCATCATGGGTCATTCTTGTGGAAGAATGATTTTTTTTTTTAATGCATGTGAATGGCATAAAAAAGTTATTGGTTTTATGAGGAATCAAGTGGGAAAAGTAGCCTTGGAATATCTATGATTTTAGTATCATGTGGATATGGTTTTGATATTATGTGTTTATAACTTTGCTCATGCTTTATCTATGAATAGGGAATGTTGAAGAATACATAAGCAGAATGAAAGCAATGTGATCTACAATATGTTGGGATAAGCATGGATAATTAAAAATACCACAAATCCTGGATTTTGATTGTGGATGCACACAGTAAGGCATGGGGAATGTAGAAATTTGAATAAATGATATATTATTCACCGAGATTCTCCTTATCACACACTATTTTAACTTCATGCACAATACAGAATCTCTTCTACCATTGATCATTAATTGCGGAAATAAAAACAATCGCATGCGCACATTAAAACCATAAACAATCACACATCTGAACACAGTATTTCATGGGAAAGCTTAAAGCTGAACACCCCCAACTATCTGTATACTATATTTCATAGATATCATGTAACAATCATTGTACAAAGCTCCTCACAAGCTCTCAACACAACCTCTAAATTGCTACACACTAATCAAGCTAGATCTAGCAAAACACATGCTCCAATCTCTGCCACCTGATAGCTAGCCTCTATTGCGCAATCAATGCTGTAGGATGGCTCAATAAATAACTTGAACCACCTGGCTTGCACTGCACAATCCTCATGGGCTTCTCCAATCACTGGTTGTTGCAAATATGCAACAGTATAGTCACAACTGATAGTTAACCTGCTCTTTCACCTATCTCTTCACTGGTCTCCACTGAAATTTTCCATGCACTGAAGTTAACTGATGTATTCTTTAGTTGATTAATGAGTTTATAATTAGTGAATTAATTAATAATTAATTCACACCACTCTTCACTAGTGTATTAATCAGTTAGACTAAACACAACTAGCTCAACTATGTTTAGATTAGTTAAACTGAACTCAACTCCATTAACTCCTCAATCAACTCCACCAAACTCTGTCACATGAGTTCTAACTGAAGTATCCATGCAATAGTTCCACTTAACCCTTAGGAATAGCGTAATTCCTTTTGTCAGCTCCTGTGCCACATCTGTACACTTAACTGAAGTGCTCCAAGAGAATAATATAATGTTTATATTCCAAATATTATTAAGAGCTAATAATATTCGACATATCTATTTTTAGACTGGCAATCTAAAAATAGATTCTGCCCAATATGTCTAAAAATAGAACTCCATCTATTTTTTCCAACTTGACCAACCATCCACAAATAGCAACCTGCAACTCATAGAACATGATCCATATTTCTAAAAATAGACTTTGTGCCAAAAATAGACTGCGGGCCCAATTAGTGAAGGCGACTTCTTTCCACTAAGCTCATCATCTTGTTGCAATCTCAAAACTCCCTCTCAACAAGATAAGGATTATCTGCCACCCCTATCCTGCCTCTGTGGTATTCGAATTTGCTCCTGGTGAGTGCCTTCGTCAAGATATCAGCATCCTGATCCTCTGTGGGAATGTATGAAAGTAACATGATCTTCCGCTGCACACAATCTCTGATATGATGATACTGCATGTCAATGTGTTTAGATCTATCATGAAATACTGGATTAACTGAGAGTTTAATGCAACTCTGATTATCACAATAAATCACAGTAGGATCTAAGTGTGAACCGAACAACCCGACCAGGATCTCCCTCATCCATATAGCCTCGCATGCAGCCAAACTCGTTGCCATATACTCGGCTTCTGCTGAACTGAGTGCCACGGATCTCTGCTTCCTGCTGTACCAAGAAACTGTTGTCGACCCGATACTGAAAATCCCTCCAGATGTGCTCTTTACGCTTCCGTTGGGCTCCCTGCCCAATCTGCATCCGTGAAGCCACATAGCCTCACCTCATCCGACTGTCTGTACCATAATCCATATCCCGATGTGCCTCTGATATATCTCAATACATGCTTGCCTGCCTTCCAGTAGAGCTTGGTAGGCTTAACCATAGCTTGTGAAAGTTGGTTAACAGCATAGCATATTTCGGGTCGTGTATTGACCAGATACATAAGCGACCCCACCAACTGTCGATAAACAGTGGCATCCACTACCTTCGCTGAAGTAGCATGCTCCTTCCTCCAACCACCAGGAAGAGGAGTATCAACAGGCTTGCAACCATGCATGTTGAACTTCTCCAGTATCTCCCGGGCATACTTTCCTTAAGAAACAAATAGTCCATCACTACGCTGCCAAATTTCCAATCCCAGGAAATAATGAAGGAGGCCCAAGTCCTTCATCTCAAACTCCTTTGCAAGATCAGCCTTGGATGAGTGTATCAACAGTTCATCACCTGTAAAAATCAAATCATCTACATAAATTACAATGATCAGCAACTTACCCTCCACCACAATCTGGTATATGTTCGGATCCACCTCACTCTTGGAGAATCCAAGTCTGGTGAAATAACTGTCTATCCGTGTGTACCAAGCACGAGGTGCTTGTTTCAACCCATACAGCACTCTCTTGAGCCTGCACACATGTGACTCGCTACTGAAGATCTCGAAACCTTCGGGCTGCTCTATGTACACCTCCTCCTTAATCACCCCGTTGAGGAACACACTATTCACATCCATCTAATGAATGTGCCACCCCATCTACGCTGAGAGAGCAAGAATCGTCCGTATGGAATAATACCTTGTGACAGGTGCAAAGGTCTCCTCATAATAAATCCTCTCAATCTGTGAGAAGCCTCGGGCAACAAATCTTGCCTTGTACTTCTCCACACTCCTGTCAGCTGCCTGCTTCACTTTGTAGATCCATCTTGAACCCACCACTGATTTCCCTTCCGGCCTTGGGACAATCTCCCATGCACTGTTTCTGACAATCGAATCATACTCTTCCACCATGGCATCTACCCATGCGGGATCCTCCACAGCTTCCTAGAAAGAGGATCCTAGAAAGGATGGCCTCGATCACGATACACTTGCTCACCAGAGCCATGTATCCGATATAACGGTCAGGTGACAGTGTTGTCTCTGTTGCCGCTTGTGATGTAGGTGCTCCTACAACCTTCTACGCATCTTGAGCCAGTCACTGAAGCTTAAGTAGTGCTGCCCCCTCGATGGTTGGTGCTTATGGTGGTCTCTTCACTCCATGAACCTCTCTTGTGGCTGATCCACATCACAGAAGCTCACATCCTTAGGAACTAATAGCTCCTCATCTGCATGCAAGTGTGTCCCTCTCAAAGTAACTGTAGCTTTCTCCTCATGAAATTTTATATCCCAGTCGCTGCTTGATCTTGCGACTATCTAAAATACACGCATGATAGTTGTAGAGGTCATGTGAGTGTACCTACGATATCCCAACCTCTGTGGTCGGCTCCAGCTTCTTCCTGGCATCCTTTGTCACATGAATGTAAACAGGTGAACCAAAAATCCTCAAATGGGAAATATCAGGCTTCTTACCAAAAAACGCCTCCTCGGGTGTACTCATTCCAAGTATCCTATGAGGACAATGGTTCTGCACATATACTGCAGTATTGCAAGCCTCAGCCCACAAGTGTATGGAAATGCCCTGATCATGCAACATCGCCCGTGCAGCACCCACGATCATTCTGGAGCACCCACGATCATTCTGTTCTTCCACTCCGCAACCCCATTCTACTGTGGGTTATGAGGTTCTATGAGCTCTCTTCGAATTCCTTCTGTGCTAAAAAAGTCCTTGAATTCGCCAGAGGTGAATTAACCACCATTGTCGCTCCTAAGAGCCTTCACCTGCTTCCCTGATTCTTTCTCAACCAGTGCCTTGAACTCACAAAACTTTGAGTATGTCTCGCTCTTCTTCTGCATGAAGAAGATCCAGCACTTCCGAGAACAATTATCAACAAATATCACATAGTACCTGTGCTTTGCTGTCGAAGCTACTGAGAAAGGTCCACACACGTCTGTGTGAATTCTCTCAAGGATCATCATGGTGCGACTATCCTTCTCGTGAAAGGTGGCTTTCACAAATTTTCCCAAGGTACATCCCTTGCACTGATCTGACTGCGCAAGAGTACCCTTAGGAAGCCCAGTAGAAATCTGTTGTAGTATCTTCAAAGCTCCATGGTGAAGGTGGCCCAATCTCCAGTGCCACAACTCGCCATCATCCCGGCTCACCACTCCTTCTGCCTTTTTGCATTCTATTTCGCAGCTATTCTCTACCAATTAGTAAGGGATATTTAACTTTCGTGCCCTATCCTCAGGTCTCTTTGCTTCTTTGTTGCTATATAGCAGAAGCTTCTAGCTAAAGACAACATCATATCCTTTGTATTCTAACATGGCCACTGAGATAAGATTCTTCTTCAATCCTGGAACATGCATCACTTCCTTCAATACGAAGGGTTTACCAGACTCCCTCTCAAAGGAAATGGTACCGATACCGGTCGCACTATATCTACCATCATCGCCCATCTCGATGTGTACTCCAAGATCTTTCTCATCAGGATCTGACCAACAATCTTGATCTCTGTCATGAAAAGATGCTGCTGTCAAGAAACTGCCCAGACCCATCACACTTGATACCAAAGAATGTGATCGATTGAAAAATCCAACTCAAACTATGAGGCTAAGGCCTCTCCAGCTGCAGTCCCAGCAGCCTGCTTATTTTTCTTCTTCTGTGGACAATTAGTGGCGTAATGTCCGTGTTGGTGACAGTGAAAGCACTTCACCTTGGACATGTCCTGCTTCTTGCCTTTCACACCGGATTGAGAAGCTTTCTTGCTCTTCCCCTTCTTTTCTTTGGCATCCAAATCGCAATTCTCTTCATCAGAGTTCTTTGATGAAGATCTGTCCCTAGTACTCTGCCTTATCTCCTCTTTCACAAGATCCGACCAAAGTCGCTCCCATCCTGGCAATTTCTCCCGACCATTGACAGAGGCCTGATAGGAATGCCAACTCTTCGGAAGCCCAAGGAGAGCCAAGCTCACCAATTCCTCGTCATCAACAGTAACCCCCACACTTCCCAACTCATCCCTGCATTGGATGAACTTCGTGAGGTACTTGGGCATATTGTCGGCTTTCTCCATTTTTATGTTCCTGAGTTTATCCTTGAGTGCCAACTTCCTCTAGTCGCTCTTTCTTTGAAACAAATCTGTCAAAGCTTTCCACATCAAGAATGGAGAAGCCTTACCATCAAGGCTGGACACTATGTGATCCTTCACACCTTCCAAAAGAATCCTTTGACACTTTGTTGTCTTCTTTTGCCATGCGTCAACTACGGCAGCATCACTAGAAGTAGGTTTTGGAACTTCTGCATCTATGAACTCCTTCAACCCATTGTCATCCAGCACCGCCTCCATCCTGTCCTTCCATGTAATATAATTCAAGCTGCCCTCAAGGGCATACTCTAATCGCAATCCGTTGAGAGACATCTCAACTTTGACACCAAGAAAACACTACTGCAAATTCGAATTCCACCAGCTCAAAACTCAACCGCTTCAATGTTTTGCAATTGCTCCAATGATCAATATCGCTCTGATACCATGTAGAAATTTTAATAACTGATATATTATTCACCGAGATTCACCTGATCACACACTATTTTAACTTCATGCACAATACAGAATCTCTTCTACCATTGATCATTAATTTCGGAAATAAAAACAATCGCATGCGTACATTAAAACCATAAACAATCACACATGTGAACACAGTATTTCATGGGAAAGCTTAAAGCTAAAAACCCCCAACTATATGTATATTATATTTCATAGAGATCATGTAACAATCATTGTACAAAGCTCCTCACAAGCTCTCAGCACAACCTCTAAATTGCTACACACTAATCAAGCTAGATCTAGCAAAACACATGCTCCAATCTCTGCCACCTGATAGCCAGCCTCTATTGCATAATCAATGTTTTAGGATGGCTCAATAAATAACTTGAACCACCTAGCTTGCACTGTGCAATCCTCATGGGCTTCTCCAATCACTAGTTGTTGAAAATATGCAACAGTATAGTCACAACTGATAGTTAACCTGCTCTTTCACCTATCTCTTCACTGGTCTCCACTGAAACTGTCCATGCACTGAAGTTAACTGATGTATTCTTTAGTTAATTAATGATTTTATAATTAGTGAATTAATTAATAATTAATTCACACCACTCTTCACTAGTGTATTAATTAGTTAGACTAAATACAACTAGCTCAACTATGTTTAGATTAGTTAAACTGAACACAACTCCATTAACTCCTCAATCAACTCCACCAAACTCTGTCACATGAGTTCTAACTGAAGTATCCATGCAATAGCTCCATTTAACCCTCAGGAATAGCGTAATTCCTTCTGTCAGCTCCTGTGCCACATCTGTGCACTTAACTGAAGTGCTCCAAGAGAATAAGAAAATGTTTATAGTCCAAATATTATTAAGAGCTAATAATATTCGACATATCTATTTTTAGACTGGAAATATAAAAATAGATTCCGCCCAATATTTCTAAAAATATAAGTCCATCTATTTTTCCAAATTGACCAACCATCCACAAATAGCAACCTGCAACTCATATAACATGATCCATATGTCTAAAAATAGACATAGTCTAAAAATAGACTTTGCGCCAAAAATAGCCTGCGGGCCCACTTAGTGAAGGCGACTTCTTTCCACTAAGATCATCATCTTGTGGCAATCTCAACAGGGAAGACACTAGAGGCAATTTTTCCTAGTAGAGACAATGTGGTATCCGAATTCTATGATACAATGTGTTGACTCATATGTATATGTGCATATGTTATGTGTATGTGGTACCATTCCATGTGTATTTTTTATTTTTTGTAACATATGTATTCTTCATGTTGTATCATGTGTATATGTGAAAGTGTTGTGTTGTACATCATGTGTATGTGTATCTATTGTATAATGTGTTGGGACAAGAAAGTATGGGATTGTATGGATTCCATTGTTGTTGATATTAAGGGTAGAGATGGTATATTCTATGGATTCCTTTGTTGTTGATATTGAGGGTGGAGATGGTATAGTCTTTGGATTCCCTTTTTGTTGATATTTAGGGTAGAGACAATATAGTCTCTTAATTTCCTTGTTTATTTGAGTAACGGATCCTGCATATGGAAGAAGAGAAGATAATAGAATTCATTGGGTGATTGCCGAGTCAAAGAGAAGAGAAGGCATTGGGTGCTTGTTGGGTTTGACAATCAATTAAATTTGTGTAAATGGTCAAAGAGAAGACAAGGCATTTTGTGCTTACCAGGATTGGAAACCCATCCAATGTGTGTACGGAAAGAAAAAAGTACAAAGGCAGAAGCAAAGAAAATTTGAAGATAAATATCAGTATTTTATTCAGTTTATAATTTCAAAGTTATGAACATAATCTAAGATTCGGGTTTATGATGGTTGAGTTTTGAGCTAATCAAATGTGATATTTTTATACATGATGATTTGATCAAGGAGCTAATTTGACCTATTGTGAAAGGAATTATATATAATTTCAAATGTCACCTCATTGATGAGCTACCAATGAGATGTGATTTGAATTTATTACAATTCATTTTTGGTGATTCTAATGGAAATTATGTGCTTTATGCAAGAAAGCATGGAAAATGACTGGTTTGGGTGGTTGGAATTGGATGCAAGAGAGTTAGCACCAGCAACTAAAGGAATTGGAGCATGAAACAGTATGTTAGTAAAGCACTTCAAGAGCAAGACCATTGTGGGACACTAGTACCCAATAGTGTCTATTTATTTCCATATGCATGTTATTATCGGTATGATGGTTTTGAGGTAGGCGTATGCCTTGGTTTTAGGACCTTTCGATGCAAGGAAAAATTTCCAAGGAATGGATCGCCAAAGGGACTAGGAAGAAAATAAGGGGATGTCTGAGCTTGGAAGGTGAGTGAATTCATGGAAGGGGGTGATCGGATCTTCTGAGGGATTGGGAAACATAAAAGGGAAGTTCGGGGAATAAATTTGTTTTGGTCAATAACATTGTTGGTTGGAATCATAAGCACATTGAGAGTGTGTCTGGGAACAATAAGTCAATAACTATTCACTGAGAGAACAAGGAGCACAATTACTCTAGTGTTGGACATTAGAGGCAGACTTTGATTTTAGCAGTGGATTTTGGACTTTTTTGGAAGGAGGTGAATCCTTGGTACTAATTTTGAGGTTGGAGATATGAACCTCTAGATTCCCTTATTGCTGATGTGAGCATCATATCCTTTTATTTTTTGGTTGAAGGAAATGTGCATATGTATATATGTGTATATCACTGTAAATAATATATCGAGATGTCTTTATAAATATTCATAAGCAATATGTTCATTTGTTGGTTGAAGAACATGTGCATATGTAAATATATGTATATCATTGTAAATATTGCACTGATTTGTGTTTATAAAGCTCCATAAGTAGTATGTCGTGTCATAAGTGTCATAGAACACTGAGAACAGTGTTCCCCCAAGGTTGTGGGGGTTTGTAACCGCCCCGAGTTATATCTCATATAATAAATGGACATTATAAAAGGAAAAAATAAAACCAAGGTCATTGGACATGTAATCAAAGATGAATGAGGGGGGGAAATTACCATTGTGAGTCACTTTTGGTTCATTGTTTATTGGTTATGGAAATTGGCATTGGAAAATGGAAACAAATGGAAATTAATTCAAGAAATAAAGGAAAATAAGAGAAAAGGAAGATGAAGAGACAAGAATATGCATGCAAGGGAAATTGAACAAAATGGGAAAAAACGTAAATAAATAAGGGAGAAAATATTCTAACATACTCTTGGACATCCTAGCATTCACTTGGAGGAAAAGCGAGGAAAAGAGGAGAGAGTGGGTAAGAAGAGATAGAGCACTTGGATACAAGGAAGACACAAGGAAGCAAGCAAGGAAAATCAAGGGAGTGTAAGAAGATGATTGGAAAGTAGTAAGCAAGGGCATAAATCAAGAAAAGAAAGAGAAACCAACAAAAGGATTTTGCAGGTAACAGGTTGCATGTGTGATTATATTGCTAGAATTTGAATGCATGGTTCATGCATTTGGTTTATTGTTTTTTTTTATTCATTGGCATGGGATTTTCCTCGATTAACAATGGTGTATAACCTTTGCCTATGTCATTTCCTGGATATCCATGATGTAGTGAGTTTCCCTTTATTTGAGATTTGGATTTCCGGTAGATTTTGGATCCTATTAAGGTGGTCTCGGGAAAATCTCAAGGGTTGAGGGTGGAGATGGTTTTCTCTGGGAATCTCTTGACAGGTTGGTAGAGACAAGAAAATTCCTCTGGGTGTGGTGAAGAAATCCCGAGGCATCCAAGCTTATATTGGTTTTGGTGATCATTGGACCGGTTTAGGTGAGATCATTGTGACTTGAGGGTGGAGGTGGTTTAACCTATCGATTCCATGTTTGCTTATGTTTCGGTTTATCACATGAGATCCCACATTCATGCTTGGAATATGGCATGGGGATAATTGGGTTGAAAAAAATATTTGGTTCAGACCCAAACTATGGTCAGGTGGTACATAGAATTCCCTGACTTGGTTGGAATTATGCATATGTTATTATGTGTTATTCTTTAATGATTATCTATGAGCACAATCTCTAGTTTAATGTGTGATTTTATGACTGGCTTGTCATGGTATAATTTTTATTCATGTTGGTTACATGCATGGTATATTTATCATTATATGATGTGCTCTTGCTATGGTTCTATTCCATGGTTTGACAGGCTCCTAGTTATTTTACATGATTGCATGAGCTAATATGTGTTTGTTACAGTGAATAAGAGAGGGAAATAAGCCTTTTTGATGATCATCAGATGAAATTAATGAAACAAGGAACAATTATGCATTCATGAGTTACAACTACTATAGTCACCAAGTGTTTGAATAAATGAATAACATGTGCTTGGAAAGTATGAGCAAAACAAAAACTTAAGAACATTGCATGAAGACTTGTGCAGGTTATTGACAGGGTTCTCGAAGCATCAGGACAGATGGATGATTGTTAACTTAATTTTCTGGAGCCAAATCCTGAAACTTAGGATACTCTGCCACAGTCATACTGAAGTTGGGTCATCCATGTGGTTATAGCCATAGGGATCATGGGTCATCCGTGCGGCTGGAATACTGTAGCGCACTAATAGGACTTCATCCATTTATCAAGTAGTAAGTTAGTTGAAGAAGTTGGTCTTGGCTTAGGGAAGATGATCACTTGGATTATTCAAGCTAATATCAGGGTGACCATGTCTCTCTGAGTGTTTACAGTGAGTTTTGGCAGCTGACCCAATTTCCATAACTGAATCTTGGAGGTTTTTTCAAGCATAGTAACTCTCATCGCACGATTACCCTTGTAAGAAGGTTAAAGTGGGTAAATGTGGGGGTGGGGTGTTACAACTTCAGTTCGGGATGCTCAAAAGGAACACCAAATTTGTTGAGATTGCAACAAGATGATGAGCTTAGTGGAAAGAAGTTTCCTTCACTAAGTAGGCTCGCAGGCTATTTTTGGCACAAAGTCTATTTTTAGACTATGTCTATTTTTAGACATGTCGATCATATTCTATGAGTTTCAGGATACTATTTGTGGATGGTTGGTCAAGTTGGAAAAATAGATGGACTTCTATTTTTAGACATATTGGGCGGAATCTATTTTTAGATTTCCAGTCTAAAAATAGATATGTTGAATATTATTAGCTCTTAATAATATTTGGACTATAAACATTATCTTATTCTCGAGGACTTCGCTATGCACAGATGTGGCACATGCAGCTGACAGAAGGAATTATGCTATTCCTAGGGTCAAGTGGAGCTATGGCATGGAGACTTCAGTTAGAACTCAGGTGACAGAGTTTGGTGGAGTTGATTGAGGAAGTTAGTGGAGTTGTATTCAGTTTAACTCAGTTAAACATAGTTGAGCTAGTTGTATCTAGTCTAACTGATTGATACACTAGTGAGAGTGGTGTGAATTAATTATTAATTAATCCACTAATTATTAACTCATAAATCAACTAAAGAATACATCAGTTAACTTCAGTGCATGGACAGTTTCAGTGGAGACCAGTGAAGAGGTAGGTGAAAGAGCAGTGTGACTATAGTGTTGCATGATTTGCAACACACAGTGGTTGGAGATGCCAATGAGGATTGTGTGAGCAAGGCTGGACCAATTTGAGCTCATTCATAGCCATTCTTCAGCAGTGATTGCGTAGTAGAGGCAGGCTAGCAGGTGGCAGAGATTGGAGCATGGGATTTGCTAGATCGGACCTGATTAGTGTGTAGCAATTGGAGATTGTGCTGAGAGCTTGTGAGGAGCTTTGTATGATGATTGTTACATCATCTCTATGACATATAATATATATATAGTTGGGGGTTTTCAGCTTTAAGCTTTTCCATAAATTACTGTGTTCATATGTGGGAATTTTTATGGTTTTAATGTGTGCATGCAATTGATTTTATTTCTGCAATTAATGATCAATGGTAGAAGAGATTCTGTATTGTGCATGAAGTCAAATAGTGTGTGATCAGGAGAATCTTAGATGTATAACATATCAGTTATATAATTTTTACATTAATCATTGGAGCAATTGCAAAGCATTGAAGCGGTTGAGTTTTGTGCTAGTGGAATTCGAATTTGCAATAGTGTTTTCTTGGTGTCAAAGTTGAGATGTATTTCAACGGATTGCGATTGGAGTATTCCCTTGAGGGCAGCTCTAATTATATTTCATGGAAGGACAGGATGGAGGCGGTGCTGGAGGATAATGGGTTGAAGGAGTTCATAGATGCAGAAATTCCAAAACCTGCTTCTAGCGATGCTGCCGCACTTGATGCATGGCAAAAGAAGACAGAAAAATGTCGAAGGATTCTGTTGGAAGGTGTGAAGGATCACATAGTGTCCAGCCTTCATGGTAAATCTTCTCCATTCTTGATGTGGAAATATTTGACAAACATTTTCCAAAGCAAGAGTGACCAGAGGAAGTTGACGCTCAAGGATAAGCTCAGGAATATAAAAATGGAGAAAGGCAATAGTATACCCATGTACCTCACGAAGTTTTTCTAGTGCAAGAATGAGCTGGGAAGTGTGGGGGTTACTGTTGATGACGAGGACTTGGTGAGCTTGGCTCTCCTTGGGCTTTCGAAGATTTTGCATTCCTATCAGGACTCTTTCAATGGTCGAGAGAAACTGCCAGGATGGGAGCGACTTTGGTCGGATCTTGTGCAGGAGGAGATAAGGCGGAGTACCAGGGACGGATTTTCATCAAAGAATTCAAATGAAGAAAATTGCGCTTTGGCTGCCAAAGCAAGGAAGGGGAAGAGCAAGAAGAATGCTTCTCAATCCGGTGCGAAAGGCAAGAAGCGGGACATGTCCAAGGTGAAGTGCTTTCACTGTCACCAACACGAACATTATGCCACTAATTTTCCACAGAAGAAGAAAAATAAGCAGGCTGCTGGATCTGCAGCTGGAGAGGCCTTAGCCTCACAATTTGAGCTGGATTTTTCTCTAATCGTGTTGTCGTTCCTAGAGACAGCCTAGAGTTGTGATAGACCAGTGCCTAGGACATCTTATATAGCAAGGAGTATATGGTATAACAGAGGGAATTATCAATAACAAGCTCTCATGCTATCTCTTGTAAAACAAGGAAAATTAATCTGAATGGGACCAAGACCTTCAGAGACTGACACAGAGAAAGGGATATTGTAGAGGCAACATGCAAAACTCCAATATTGAGAGACAATTCAAAGACAGCTTACTGCAAAGCAATAGACAATTCAGAGACAGCTTACTGCAAAGAGGGCCAATTCAGAAATACCTCACAGAAATAAATTATCAGAAGGTGTATGTAGTGAAAGAAATATTGAGAGAATATTAGTTTTCATTGAGCTGATATCCAGATACACAATACCACCATGCATGGGCTTACCAATCTAAGAATCCATACATGACAATAGCATTTTAAAAACACCCTCCCAAAGAAACTAATATAGCAGAAATATGGTTTAGATGAATAGTGGAACAGAATATCATGCATGAGCCATATTTAAAGCGCTTGACTAATCCGAGCATGGGTATCAACTAGGATAAATCCATACCAAAAATCAGTGAGCCACTCGCATTCCAAAACATGATACAAGAAAGATGGATGAAATGAAATGATCTATTTAAATAACACATAAGAGAAATTTATAGACTGTGAAATACCAAAGACCAGAATCCTCTTTAACAGATGGAACTCCTCCTCACTGAGACCCTATGGGCTCTGAGCTTTCATACAAGAGTTTGGCAAAATGTATACAAAAATCCTTTCACTGCATGATTTTATGATAAAATCTGGAACCCCAAATCATCTGTTCTTTGAGAGCTTTATAGGAGAACAAGAAAGCTCAAAAAGGGAGTAGGTGATGAAAATTTAATTGTCTCATTAAAACAGAATGGCGGAGATGTGCACGCCCATACTGCTCGATGACTTTGTAATGTTGTTTGTACTCTGTGGCCAGCTAATTGAAATAAATGCACTGGGTAGAAATCTCTCCAGGAACACGGCAAAGAAGTAAAATGACATAAACATTCCGTCCTTTCCGAAGGACAATGGTGCCGAAAAGAAAGCTTTAGAGTATGTTTTCTGCGAATGGTACCCACTGCCTTCAAAATCCTAAATTACGGCTTAAAATCTTCAATGTTGAA
Organism: Pinus albicaulis; assembly: GCA_034641835.2. Taxonomy (NCBI): domain Eukaryota; kingdom Viridiplantae; phylum Streptophyta; class Pinopsida; order Pinales; family Pinaceae; genus Pinus; species Pinus albicaulis. The sequence continues at coordinate 1,378,220,798 of CM076582.1, forward strand.
CGTTGAATTCCTGATCTTTCACTGATATTTCTCTGCTGCTCCATTAATATCTTCATCTGCAAAATCGGCGCCTTGAATGTCCCTGCAGGGTTTGACAGATTTTAACCCCGCTTCTTTAATGGAAGTCTTATCGATTTGCCTTCCCAGGCCTTTCTTCATCATTTCAGCTCCTGGAAATGGTCCTTTGGTGTGTCCTCTATCACAGTAATAGAGATTGTGAATCATGATAGTTTTCCGCCACTGTAAACCTGCAAAACCCGCAAACTCGTTAGGAAAACCATGAATGGGGAGGATGGATGTAGTGGCAATAACTGTGTAGTAGCGCGGCATGATGAAATGGCGGAAGGATGTGGGGTGGCGACGAAAAATGCAATGGAACTATGGCAGACGGACTGGGCGGAGGTTTTTAACGTAAAACAATGAAAATTTGACTTATGACTGGAATATATAATGGGAGGAGGAAACATATGACACACACGTGGAATGGGTGACGTGGAGGAAGACCGAGTCAACGACGAAGCATGCAAATGATCTGGACCGTTCAATCTCAAGACGATATCAACAGCTGAAACTGCATCAGAGGGCGATGGACTGTGGGCCAGGGGTACGGTTTCCCCGTGTTATCTTCTGCGCAACTTCGTGGAGCAACTATCATCGGATGGATCGCCCCAGATCGGACGGCTCACAGCGATATCGCGCTGGGTCTTTGGACAAACAATAACGCATGATGGAGGGTGGTTTTTGAGCCGTATATGGGGACACGCGGCACACAATGTATGGAATCGCTCTGAATTGAGAAATATCGCTCGCCTCCAAAAGGCGATGCAATGGAAACCAGGCAGTTTTGACCAGTGGACACGGGGCGGGGACCACTGGGATAGATAGAATCCAGACCGTTGATTTTACGGTTTGATCGGACGGTAGGCAGGTGGGCTACGGGCACGACGGAGACGAACGAACGTCGTCTGATCTGTACAGATCGATGACTCAAAATGCGTCTGATATACATTTGATAAGTGCCTTTCGGACTGGCGCCTGTTCTAGCACCCAGGTCATGTGGAGAATAAGATAGAGGGGCTAGGGCCGAAAGGGGCTGGGCCTTAAAATTTTTAGATGCGGGTTTTTGGCCTTTTAAAATGTGATTTGGGGGCAAGAAATGGCAACGATAGGCAGAAAAAGGATTCTTTAGGCCAAAAGAGGGAATTTGAAAGGGTTTAAGTGAGATTGTTTGCCAGAATTTGATAGGATGCTGATATGATCAACAGATTGCATGCTTGGTCTCAAGTATGATGGGTTCAGTGTGGTTTCTTGACAGTGGTGCATCTTTTCATATGACCGGAGACAAATATTTTTTCAGTGATCTGGATGAGAAGGATCTTGGAGTGCACATCGAGATGGGCGATGATGGTAGATACAGTGCGACTGGTATCGGGACCATTTCCTTTGAGAGGGAGTCTGGTAAACCTTTCATATTGAAGGATTTCATGCATGTTCCAGGATTGAAGAAGAATCTGATCTCGGTGGCCATGTTGGAAGACAAGGGATATGATGTTGTCTTTAGCGAGGGAAAGGCTTTCCTGCGCAGTAAGGAAACTGGTGAAACCCAGAGGATAGGGGTTCGAGTTAAGAACCTTTATCAGTTGCAGGTAGATGGTTGCGCAGCAATGGCAGGCAAGGAAGAAGGAGTAGTGAGCCGGGATGAGGGCGAGCTATGGCACAGGAGATTGGGCCATCTTCACCATGGTGCTTTGAAAATTTTGCAGCAGATTTCTACCTAGCTTCCCAAAGGTACACTTGCAAAGTTAGATCAGTGCAAGGGATGTACTTTGGGAAAATTTGTGAAAGCCACCTTTCACGAGAAGGATAGTCGCGCCACCACGATCCTTGAGAGAATTCACACAGACGTGTGTGGACCTTTCTCAATAGCTTCGACAGAAAAGCACAGGTAGTATGTGATATTTGTTGATGACTTTTCTCGGAAGTGCTAGATATTCTTCATGCAAAAGAAGAGCAAGACATACTCAAAGTTCTGTGAGTTCAAGGCACTGGTGGAGAAAGAGTCGGGGAAGTAGGTGAAGGCACTTAGGAGCGACAATGGTGGTGAATTCATCTCTGGCGAATTCAAGGACTTTTGTAGCGCAGAAGGAATTCGAAGAGAGCTCATAGCGCCTCATAACCCACAGCAGAATGGGGTCGCGGAGCGAAAGAACAGAACGATCGTGGGTGTTACACGGACGATGTTGCATGATCAGGGCCTTCCATACACTTGTGGGCTGAGGCATGAAATACTGCGGTGTATGTGCAAAACCATTGTCCTCACAGAGTACTTGCCATGAGTACACCCGAAGAGGAGTTTTTTGGTAAGAAGCCTGATATTTCTCATTCGAAGATTTTTGGCTCACCTGTTTACATTCATGTGACGAAGGATGCCAGGAAGAAGCTGGAGCTTATCGCAGAGGTTGGGATATTTTTGGGGTACACTGATACACCCCACAACTATCGTGTGTATTTTCCAGACAGTCGAAAGACTGTTGTGTGACGGGATATCAAATTTCATGAGGGGAAATCCATGAAGTGTTCGCTTGAGAGGGAGTCACACTTGCATGCAAATGAGGAGCTATTAGTTCCTAAGGATGAACCTCAGGATTTGGATCAGCCAAAAGAGGAGGGTCATGGAGTGGAAGAAACCACTCATGTAGTACCAACCATCAGAGGGCGGAAGCGCATTACAGAAGCTGAGCGACTGAATTAGGATGCAGAGAATATTGTAGGAGCACCTACATCACAGCGTAGACATGAGACAATCACCTAACCGATATACTGGATACATGGCTCTGATGAGCAAGTGTATCGTGGACGGTGAGCTCATCTTTTCTTTATAAGTCAGGGAGGACCCCCGCATGGGGATGTCGGGTGGAAGAGCATGATTCTATTGTCAAAAATAGTATGGGAGACTGTCCCATGGGTCAAGGAACCGTGGTAGGTTCGGGATGGATCTACAAAGTAGCGGGCACTGATCAGAGCGTCGAGAAGTATAAGGCAAGATTTGTTGTCGGGGTTTCCTCGCGTATCGAGGGACTACCGTGGAGAAACTTCTTGAAATCTTTCGTCATATGGTTCATATGGAGTATCCAGCTCTCTCTCAAGATATGGGTGGAATATCTACTCATGGATGTGAAGGTTAGGCCATGCCTCGGTCGGAGTGATTGAGGAGGTGGCATAGAGCAGCCCGAAGGTTTCGAGATCTTCAGCAGCGAGTCGCATGTGTGCAGGCTCAAAAGAGCGTTGTATGGGCTGAAACAAGCACCTCGTGCTTGGTACACACGGATCGACAGTGATTTCACCGGACTTGGTTTTACCAAGAGCGAGGCAGATCCCAACCTGTACCAGATAGTGGTTGAGGGTAAGTTGTTGATCATTTTACTTTATGTAGATGATTTGATATTTACCGGTGATGAACAGTTGATACTCTCATGCAAGGCTGATCTTGCAAAAGAGTTTGAGATGAAGGACTTGGGCCTTCTTCATTATTTCCTGGGATTGGAAATTTGGTAGCGCAGTGATGGATTGTTTGTGTCTCAAGACAAGTATGCCTGGGAGATACTGGAGAAGTTCAACATGCATGGTTGCAAGCCTATCGACACTCCTCTTCCTGGTGGATGGAGGAAATAGGATGCTACATCGGCAGAGGTAGTGGATGCCACTGTTTACCGACAGTTGGTGGGGTCGCTCAAGTATCTGGTCAATACACGACCCAACATATGCTACGCAGTTAACCAGCTTTCACAAGCTATGGTTAAGCCTACCAAGCTCTTTTGGAAGGCGGGCAAGCATGTATTGAGATATGTCAGAGGCACATCGGGATATGGATTATGGTACAGACAGTCGGATGAGGTGAAGCTATGTGGCTTCACGGATGCAGATTGGGCAGGGAGCCCAACGGACAGAAAGAGCACATCTGGAGGGATTTTCGCATCGGGTCGATAGCGCTCGTGCCGCAGGAAGCAAGGATCCGTGGCACTCAGTTCAGCGGAGGCCGAGTATATGGTAGCAAGTTTGGCTGCATGCGAGGCTATATGGATGAGGAAGATCCTGGTCGGGTTGTTCGATTCACACTTAGATCCTACTGTGATATATTGTGATAATCAGAGTTGCATCAAACTCTCGGTTAATCCAGTATTTCATGATAGATCTAAACACATTGACATCCGGTATCATCATATCAGAGATTGTGTGCAGTAGAAGATCATGTTACTTTCTTACATTCCTACGGAGGATCAGGATGCTGATATCTTGACGAAGGCGCTCACCAAGAGCAAATTCAAATATCACAGAGGCAGGATAGGGGTTGCAGATAATCCATATCTTGTTGAGAGGGAGTGTTGAGATTGCAACAAGATGATGAGCTTAGTGGAAAGGAGTCGCCTTCACTAAGTGGGTCCGCAGGCTATTTTTGGCGCAAAGTCTATTTTTAGACTATGTCTATTTTTAGACATATGGATCATGTTCTATGAGTTGCAGGATGCTATTTGTGGATGGTTGGTCAAGTTGGGAAAAATATATGGACTTCTATTTTTAGACATATTGGGTGGAATCTATTTTTAGATTGCCAATTTAAAAATAGATATGTCGAATATTATTAGCTCTTAATAATATTTGGACTATAAACATTATCTTATTCTCTTGGAGCACTTCAGTTAAGTGCACAGATGTGGCACAGGAGCTGACAGAAGGAATTACGCTATTCTCGAGGGTTAAGTGTGGAGCTGGCTTCATGGAAACTTCGTTAGAACTCATGTGACGTAGTTTGGTGGAGTTGTAGAAGTAGTTGGTGGAGTTGTGTTCAGTTTAACTCAGTTAGACACAGTTGAGCTAGTTGTATCTAGTCTAACTAATTGATACACTAGTGAGAGTGGTGTGAATTAATTATTAATTAATTCACTAATTATTAACTCACTAATCAACTGAAGAATACATTATTTAACTACAGTGCATGGATAGTTTTAGTGGAGACCAGTGAAGAGGTAGGTGAAAGAGCAGTGTGACTATCAGTTGTGACTATAGTGTTGCATGATTTGCAACACACAGTGGTTGGAGATTCCAATGAGGATTGCGTGAGCAAGGCTGGACCAATTCGATTTCATTCAGAGCCATTCTTCAGCAGTGATTGCACAGTAGAGGTAGGCTAGCAGGTGGCAGAGATTGGAGCATGGGATTTGCTAGATCGGACCCGATTAGTGTGTAGAAATTGGAGATTGTACTGAGAGCTTGTGAGGAGCTTTGTATGATGGTTGTTACATGATCTCTATGACATATAATATACAGATATTTGGGGGTTTTCAGCTTTAAGCTTTCCCATAAATTACTGTGTTCATATGTGTGAATTTTTATGGCTTTAATGTGTGCATGCAATTGAATTTATGTCCGCAATTAATGATCAATGGTAGAAGAGATTATGTATTGTGCATGAAGTCAAATAGTGTGTGATCAGGAGAATCTCAGATGTATAACATATCAGTTATATAATTTCTACAAAATTATGAGCATAGGTAACGCCACAGTTCTAGGCTTCCAATGATAAGGAGATATGAAAAGGAATTTCCCATTGCAAGAGAAGCTCATGTTTTCAAAACGAATGTTTGTTTGCTCTTGCTACCATAAATTAAAAGCACAAGCCAAATATGTGAGATTAACACTCAAGAAATGCGAGCAGAGGATCATGTATTGTTGCCCAAATTTTTTTTCCTCTCAAGCTTGAGCAGTGGATGATACCAGTGTTGCGCCAAAAGGCCAAATAGATTCGATTCAATCCCACTATATATTTTCAGTATTGTATGCAGTGTGCTTGGAATGCGACTAGAGGAGATTGCGTACAAATTTCCTCATTGTAGAGCACATCAGTACTGTCATGTGCAGAGAAGCATGCCAGTTTTATGAATTTTTTGTTGTTGGGAGAAGCCACCGAGTGCTTGATCAAGAGGAGACTAATACAGTTTATTTTTGTATCAACATTCAAGCAATGGTGGGTCAACCTGACCAGAAGCAAGGAATTTTTGTTCCAAAATCAATCCTTTGATACTACGAATTGACTAAAACCTAATGAATCCTTCAATTACTCTCTTGGTAGGGATTTTATTTTATAGTATGTTACAATCCTCGGCAGAGCTAGAAAAAAAGGTTTTATAGATTGATCTCATTCTATTTGCACTTTTATTTTTGCATGCGTTGTGCTTCGATTTGTGCATGTGTTCTATTGTATGTGTTACAATTCCAATTTTTCTCACTTCAAGGCTAGGTGCAATTGAGAAACAAATATGCAACTAAGATCTCAATTAGAGAAAGTTTTGTTATCGATAGTCGCCTACACAATTCCAAAGTTTTTGAGTGCAATCTTTTATTCAAAGATGCACAAGAAGGAGAATGGTGATAGTCGAAACCATTGGTCAAGGTGAAAGGAATTATGTTTTAAATTTATTTGGAGTTTGTATAATAGTCATATTAACTTTGGTCAACTTAATATGAGAGTTTGACCTTGTTAGAATTGACCGCTCTAACGATTTCCTTGTGAAGAAGAGAAAATCCAAGATAAATAATGAACCAAGATGAAACATTGAGACACCTATATATGAACAACAACGAGGAGACTTTTTTCTTCTGAGAAGACAATAGATAGTTTCATGATTATTGGTTTTTTTGTTGTGAGAATTTTCAGTTAAGAAGTTTTCTAATTTATTTTAATTCTGTTTGTAAAAGGTGAAAGACCAATTGATGAACAAAGTAACATAATTAAGTCAGTAGTTCTGGAAGCCCCATGAACGCAATGTTGATTTAATTATGACTAAAATCTGTTATAAATCGAAATCCCCAGTTATAGGTTATTTTGAGGATATCCATGTGTGTGAGACAGGTAAATTTATTTGATCAACTTATGAACACATTCAATACCCAAACCGCCTTCCTAGCAACTAACGGGTAGTCAAAAGCAAAATATATGATGGATGGTGATAGGTCCATAAAGTGCTTCATTACTTGACAACTCTTATCGCAGAAGCCCCAACGAGCCAAGTATGTCAATATTGTTGATATTACAAGTTCATCAATGACGGTCAGATATAGTTATACCTTAAATGAGTCAAGTGGGAGGCTCGAAGACTATGGTGGAGAAAGAACATGGTCTGTGATACTTCATAGTGGGTAAAATTGTCAATAAAGACCATATCAGACAAATGTGACTTATATAAATGTAATTTGTGATTCACGAAATAATGTAATCGTTAAGGGAGGGACTTGGAAATAATGCTTACATTAGTATATAGGTAGATTTGATTTGTTGGTTGGTTGAGTTGTTGAGATATTTTCTCAACAAGAAATCTCCTTGTTTGGAAATATGGGGTCTCATAAGAATTATATACATGGCATTTAATTTGGTTTTGATGGTAATATAAAAATATTCTTTGTGTGTGAATTTTGTCTCCTAGGTCTACTCCTCAAATTTTTATGTTTAAATATATGAAACATTAGGAAAACCCCTAAATTTTGTAACAGTTTCTTGATTTCTTATATTAAGTAGGCAAGGAGCTCTAGTTCCTAGAAGCACCATATATAAATAGTTTTTTTTAATAAACCAATGAATCAACCTGGTTATTGATCTTTTGTCATACAAGTGAGGTACTTTAAATTGTTTAAAAATATTAGGTTCTTTTTAACCAATTAAATATATGAAACACTACAAGGGAACTCTAAATTTTGTAACCTTTTTTTATTTCTTGTATGAAAGTTGCATTAATGAATGACATAAACATGTCATTTTGATATCTACTATTTATTTGCATCAATTCTACGAAAAAATATTAATTACAATCAATCAATATATATATGAAATAGACTTTCCTAGATCATTTTTTCTACTTAATTTTAATCAATTTTCAGCAAATATTCTTAAAATTTTGAGTTTAATTTGTTCAATCTATAAAATTTGAATGCCTCGGGGGTTTTTGAGGGTGTTGAATCCATTTGTGCTTTCAAAAAATTATTTTAAACAACAACAAAATAGAATCTTGCTTGAAATTGTATCACTGATTCCGATGAAAAAGGTTATTTCATCTATAAATTAGACTACTCCTATATATAATAATTATGATATTTGTAATGATATAAAATATATTTATGCAAAAAAAATACAAAATTAAAATTAATATGCATCGTAGCATTTAAGATGATTTTCAAATATTGAATCGTATTTCATAATCTCAAATGATATGAAAAAAGAAGAGAGACATTAACTATTTAAGAAGAAGTTTTTCCCCATGGGAAGAAATTATAATCAACAACATTTTGGCAAATTAAGGAAAAAATAAAGTGATTCCTTAATGTCAATCATTGTGATGGAAAATTCAATGAAATGATTGCAGAATTGAACAAAGAGATGAGATAAAAAAATGTGTTTTTTTTGGGTCAAATCACAACAATGACCATTACTCTAGGAAATCAACCTTGAGAATTTTATATGCTCAATGTACTTAGGCACACAAGCTAGCTGAATAGGCCACACACACGCGCACACACACACACACATATAATATATTGAAATTGTTTTTCACCATGAAGTACATTAACTCAAAAACATTTTTTTCCTCATGAAGTAAGTTAACTTAAAAAGAGCCTATTGCTTACCATAGAAGCAATTTTAAAATGAAATACCAAAGACATTTTCATTTTAGTAAACGTAATATTTACCTCTAGACTTTGGTATAAAATTTTAAAAGTTACTTACCTAACATATGAGTTAAGGTAATATATCTTGGTTTATGGAGACATTTATAACCCTATGTACTCAACCATTCTGATGTATTTACACATCTCACTGGGTATTTAGCAATATGATAAATGAAACACAAAGGAAGTACATGCCTTAACAACAATAACATCGGGCTAAAAACATAAATCATTCCAAGAAATAAATAAAAGTAAGGATTGGTATAAAACATCAAAGTGAAGTGTATTAATTAGAATTGAGTAATTTGTAGATGTGCTAATTTTATAGATGTAAAGATTCCAAAATATTGTTGAAATTGTTTTAGCACCCATTAATGGTGATTGACACTAGCATAACAATATCTATGTGATGGTTTCCTTTGTAGTTTCCATGAATTTATCAATAGAAAAGGTCGAAAAGGGTCACTATTAGACCAAGTTTTTCACAACATCTAAGATTAACCGACAATTGTTTCAAGATCGGTACCTCATTCTTATTAGATCAACACCTAATTTTCATCATATAATTGAAATTTAAAGAAATAAAACCTTAGAGCTTGACATAAAAAGAGGATTATTTTTTAAATAAAACCCCAATGAAATGTATATGGCATGGATTTAACGCTTTTCACATGGTCAAGCATCTTCCATAAATCGTTATAGGTAGAAATGCAAGCCTTCAAAACATTTTCTAAGAATATAATTTTTTTTAAGAAATTGGTGTGATTTTAAAAACAAATTATGAATACCTTAGAAAGATTAACTAAAGCATTCCTACATTAATTTGAAATCTAATACCTTAGAAAATTAATACATTCCTTAGGTATTACCGTGAAATGATAATATACTTATGTGACAAGTACAAAAGTAGATTAAAACCATACTTGATATATTTAATTAAGGATAGAATGATCAAATCACCTATCGTGGAAACCAATTAATGGGGAAATGTATGCATAATTTTATAATGTAGGTAAACACTTTAGATCAATGAAGATTACCCCATTCACAAAGGAAATGTGTGTGTGCGCACATACGTGTGTATCAAATCCGCTTATGCTTATAGAAAGCTCGATTTTCTTGTAACTGGTAAATTTTAAGTTTTTGTACATGCTAGGTTCTACACATTGTGTGAGGTACTAAAGTCATGTTATTGAGATATTGCTAGTAACTGGAGGATGTGAAACTGATGAATATTCCACATACTTGTTGAAAGTGGTATGCTTATTATTTTACAACTTTCTTTGACATGTAGGAATAACTAGCCTAGATTTATCTTAACTCTGGATCTATTAAGCGCCAAGAGGAATAAAATCTCTCAAGGTGCAAATCTCTTTTTTGAGTGCAAAATTCGAGGAAAGGTTTGAACCTCGAGAGATTTGATTCCTCTCGGCACTTGATAGATCTGGAGTTAAGATGGATCTAGGCTGGTTTCAGTCGTGTGCTTCCGAGGAAAATTTATCGTAAATATGATTAATTTTATCAATAATATGTAAATATATCAAATATTAATATAATCATTTTAAATATGCTAAATATTTCTGATATTAACTTGGTCATTTTAATTTTAATTTTTTTTAGTTATCTTAGTTTTTTGAAATGATAAATATTGTTAATAACTTTAATGATGAAAAATGATGAATTTTTTTTTTTAATGCAAAGTGACAATAATAGTGTTGAAAGATAGAAAATGTGAATAATAAGAATGTACTCATGTTACAAATAGTCTTCATTGTGATCAATCTCAAACTATTCTCTTCTTCTATTCTTATTGTCACCCTTGTTAGTTTGGTCATCTTTTCATATCGATTATATGAAAAAGAAAATTTAAATCGTAAATCATTTAAATCTTTAGCTTGAGTTGTTATATTAAACATGATACCTTGTATCTCTTGCTCTCCAATATTAATAGGTTAAATTACTATAACACAAAAATCAATGTACATTGTAAATAACATTTTGTGGTTACACTAAAATCAATCCATATTGTTAATCCAATCAGTTTAAAATTAATGTACCATCATATATCCAATTACATCAAATCGGAAATCAACATCTACATTGAAATCAATGCATTTAATGCAAGTAATCAAATCAGATTAGAAAATAACTTTTACACTGAAATCAATGCATTTAGTGCAAACAATCAAATAGGATTAGAAATCATCTACATTGAAATCAATGCATCTAGTGCAAGCAATCAAATATAATTATAAATCAACATCTACATTGAAATCAACACATCCAGTGCAAGCAATCAAATAGTATTAGAAATCACCACCTACACTAAAATCAATGCATCTAGTGCAAGTAATCAAATATCATTAGAAATAAATATCTACACTAGAATCGATGAATCTAGTGCAAATAATCAAATAGGATTAGAAATCACACATGCACTCGCACTCCATATCTATCAATCTATTTTTCACTCACTCCCTCTCCCCATCTCTCTCTTCCTCCCTCTCTTCACCTTCCATCTACATTTCTATCTTCCCCTTCTCTCCCTCTCCCTCGCTAATATCTCTCTTTTCTCCTTCTATCCTCTCTCCCTCTCTCTCCATCTTCCTTATCACTCACTCATTCTCTCTCTTTCCACCTTTATCTCTCTTTGTCTTTCTTCTTACCTCCCTCTCTCTCCCCCTCCAAGTCAATCTCTCTTTCCCTCCCTCTCTCTTCTCTCTCACATCCTCTCTCTTCCTTCCTCTCTTTCCCTTTCTCTCCCATATCTCTCTCTTCACCCACCAACTATGTTACTATATCCCTCCCTCTCTCCTTATCTCTCCTTCTCACCCCCCTTATCTCCATCTCTTTGTCTTTGTCTCTTTATCTCACCCCCAAACATACACACTCTCTGTTTGTCTCTCCCTTGTCACTCCTTCTCTCTCTCCACTTCTCATTCTCACTCTCTATATTTCTTATTTCCTACCTCTCTCCCCCTCCAACTCCATCTCTCTATCGATCCCTCTCTCCTCCTCTCTCTCAAGTTCTCTCTCTCATACTTCCTCTCTCTCCCTTTCTCTCCTACCTCCCTCTCTCTTCCCTGGTCTCTCTCTCTCTCTCTCTCTCTCTCTCTCTCTCTCCCCTCCAATTCTCTCTCTTCCCCCATGATTCTCCTCCTCTCTCTCAAGTCCTCTCTCTCATCCTTCCCCTCTCTCCCTTTCTCTCCTACCTCCCTCTCTCTTCCCCATCTCTCTCTCTCTATCTCTCTCTCTCTCTCCAACTACATTACTATATCCCTCCCCCTCTCCTTCTCTCCATCCTTCTCTCCCTCCTCTCCATACATCTTACTTTGTCTCTTTATCTTACGCCCTAAACATACACATTCTCTCTCCATCTCTCCCTTGTCACTCCCTCTCTCTCTCTCCACTTCTCTCTCTATATATATTTCTTCTTCCCTCCCTCTCTCCCCCTCCAACTCCATCTCTCTATCCCTCCCTCTCTCAAGTCCTCTCTCTAGTCCTTCCTATCTCTCCCTTTCTCTCTTACCTCCCTCTCTCTTCCATCATCTCTCTCTCCCTTTCTCTCTTACCCCCCTCTCTCTTCCGCCATCTCTATCTCCTCTAATCCTATAACTATCTCCCTCCCCCTCTCCTTCTCTCTCTCCCCCCTCCATATTTGTATCTCCCTCTTTATTCCTCCTCTTCCTTTTCCTTTGGTGTATCTCCATCTCTCCCTTGTCAATACCCCTATATCTCCACCTCTATCAATCTATATCTTTGTTCTTCCCTCACCTACCTATATATATATATATATATATATATATATATATATATATATATATATATATATATATATATATATATATATATATATATATATATATATATATATATACAGTTAATATATATCATGATATATTTATATATATTATAATATAATATATTTAATATTGCATTAATCGAAATTTATTAAATTTAATAATATTAATATTATAATATATTAATATGGGTATTAGATTTAATAATAATATTAATCTTTTAATATTATATTAGGGTTAATAATGTTTTTTTTTGCATGGTATTAATAATAATTTAGCCCATGGTATTTGGACCATAGGCTTCACCTAAATAAAACCTATTTTTTGAGTGTTCTTAAATATAAAGAAGATTATGGAGTAAATATGAAAAGAGGTTTTATTTACTTACCATACCTCTGGTTTATTTATATTTTTATTTATTTACCATAAATCTTTTATTTACTATGGTATTTGGCCCATAGGCTTGTTATATAATTAGATTTTTATTTATAATCATATTTGATATATTTTTATTTATTTACCTTACCTGTTTATACCTCTTTTATATTTATTTATTTACCATACCTCTTTATACCTATCTTATATTTATTTATTTATCATACCTCTTTATACCTTTTTTTATATTTATTTATTTACCATACTTCTTTTATAAATACGGTATTTGGCCCATAGTATCAATATTAATTTGTCCCATGGTATTAGTCCCATAGGCTTCATCTAAATAAAACCTAGTTTTCTAGTTTTTTTAAATATAAAAAGGTTTATGGAGTAAATATAAAAAGAAGTTTTTATTTATTTACCATTCATCTATTATATATATATTTATATTTATTTACCATAGCTCTAGAGTAAGTATAAAAATAGGTTTTATTTATTTACCATACCTCCGGTTTATTTAGATTTTTATTTATCTAAATTTTGAAATATTGCAATTTTCATGGGGAAATATTTATATCTTTAAAGGTTTTAATTTATCCATAGAACATGGGTTTCTTCTTTAAATATTCATTTTACAAATATTTAATTAAAAGAAATATTAAAAGATTTTGGATTTTGATTGTTTGTCTTGAATTAACTCTTTTCCTTTGATTTAGGAAATGGTATTGATTTTAGTAAAGAGCAAAGATGTTTAAAATTTTACTTAATTTGGAAATTCAATGTGGTAAATTTTTTTGTTAAAGGTAAATTTATGATCCATTCAAATTCACGTATATAATAAAGCAATTATTAAATGGGTGAGATAATTCACTATCCATTCAAATTATATAAATAATACATAGTTGTATTTTAATAATTAATCTCAACTCATTAATAAGTTAAAACAGTTATATATAATCTAAATATTCAAGTTATATAAAATTAAAAATTAGGTTAATGCTTTGGTCGACATTAGAAAAAATAAAATTTATTGCGCCTCTCGGAGCAACTATACATGGCATGGAAAAGTGTAAGAGTGTAAAAGAGATGGTTGCATTTTCTTAAGTATAAAATAAATTTCTCTAAACAAACATATAGATGCAGATGGGTGCAATGAAAGAGAAGCAATCTTTCAAATCATGTATCATGAGAAGAGACAAATAGTTTATTGTAAATGGAAAAGTTTTGATTTTCACACACAAATGCATTGCAAAACACTACTTTGATTAGCATAATTATATCTTTTCGGAGATGTGTGGAATAAGATAATGAAATTCTAATAGCCATTTGATATGTTTGAAATATGTAACCAATTGCATGTGGCACTATGATATTGCACAAATATTTCCAGATTTGCAAAAAAAATGGCTATACAAAATTTGACCCACTTTTTCCAAATTTGTCTTGAAAGCTCGAGAAACTCATAGAAATCAATGTCAATCCTAAGAAAAATAAAGCTATTATTAAAATGAATTTAGAATTGGTTTGATCTATTTTTTCTTTCATCCTTTTAGATTTTTTTCTTTTTAGGAGATATATCTTACTAAGTTTATCAATTTAGCGGTGTCATATATTCTCCAAAAATAGCACTATTAATTTTTATAATTATGTGTACTTTTGATTTTAAATGCACCAATGATTCCAAGAAAGGAATCATGACAATTTATTCTTTACTTTGAACCTTAACTTTCTTCAAAGGTAGCCAAAAGTTAGGTTTAAGAGAGACATTATTCTCGTAAACTTACTTTTGATTGGAATGTGGCTATTTTTCTCATATGAAGAATTGCATCCATGCTAATATGGTTTTCTACAAACATTGATTGGGAGTGAATCGAAATTTGATGTGGGTGCTTCAAACCTAATAAAGTGGATTCCAAGAATGCAACTAATTCTGAGATGGTAAGTGGTTGTTTTGGTTTGTGACTTACACCTCAAAGGTCCAAATAAAAGCTTGATTTGGATCTTAATTGCTCTCCTTATCATTGTTTTTTGTGTGAGAATGATGCTATTCATAAGCACTAAGAATTGTTGTTTACAAGATCCTAATATAGGGTAATAAAAAGCATTGTAGTGCTACTAATGAAAATGCCAACTTAGGTCTCCATATAATGTTATATTTTGTTTGTGTCCACGGGGTCTTGGATAGACGATGATCAGGTGCTTTGTTAAGGCACTCCTTGATGTGAAGTCACCGGTTCAATTCCCTGCCCTAATCGGGGTGATATGTATTGGACGTGATGATGAAGATGTAGTCCTATCCAACTTACACAAAAAAATGTTATATTTTATTTGTAAGCACTAATTAGGTTTTCTATATTAATGCAGCAATTATGAGTAATGGATCTTTATGAAAAGTATACTTCTTAATTTTTGAATGATATTCACATGAAATGCTATTAAGCCTAGTAAATAATTTTCTTAATTTATAAATAATGTCTAAACTTATCTTAATCAACAAGCAAACTCTTTAGTAAAACATGCATTCAACTTGCATACCCTATTCTCATTCCAAATTGATGTAAAAAACAAAACAGTGATAACACTTCATTACCACTCACACAAATATAATTAGTCTATTAAGAAAAAACAAACATAAACATGTTATCTATTTACTTCCATCTTTGTTTTTCTATGGAACCATGCCATGATTTATCCTATATTTTTAACATGAACACAAATTGCCAATGAAATTTCTTAGAAAAGATATGATAATATATATTTGACAATGATATACACTATAACGTTCAATTCTATTTCATAATATCTTATATTAAATATTTATATTATTATATATCACATAAACAATTGCAAGAATTTCAAATAATCACAACTTTGTCGTATAAAGCTTTGGAATGGCCATTTGATATGAAGCTTCACTAATGCATATATTTGATATAATTACAAGCTCACCCATCAAGCGAAGCGTTTTGACATTTGGCAGGAGGAGAATGCATTCAAATTATAAAATGTTTTTTAATTTGTCTTTGAAGTTAGAATTAATCTTGAGCAAAAATAAAGTTTAAATTGATTGTACTCGTATTGAGTAGCAAAAGACAAATACAGTAACATTGATATGTCACAAGGAATTTGGCACGATAAGAACAAATTATAAGTAGAAGCATACATCTTTACGTTAGGGCTGCGTATTGAAGAATTTACTTTTTATTTTAGGTGATGTGTAGTTGTTTTTGGATGCATTGATGTGTGATATTTTGTTTTATATTGTGATGTAATTTTATTTTCACAAAAAAACAAATAGTGTTATGTTGTTCACATTTTTATAAATTTTAATATAAAATATTTATTGAATAAAAAAGGTTATAGATATTATTTCATTTCAAAATCAAAGTATATTATATATGTTTCAAGGTATATCTTAAAGTTTTGATTAAATATAATGGTAAAATAGGAACCATGGTCAGTTTCAAGGCACACTTCAAAAGTTTTTGTTCAAGGGCAAAATAGTAATAATTATGGTGAGTTTGTCCTCCGGCATTCTGTTTATTTTACTTTTGAAGATTTGCTTATATATGCATCAAAAATTAATAGAAAAAATAAAATGAAACCTTAACATGAATTGTATGTATGGCATATTAATTAACACCCTCAAAATAAAACCAAAATTCCAACTTTCACAATCTTAAGGTGCAGAATATTATATATTTCATTCTTTATGGATCCCATGTACATGAACTTTCATTTCGGTTTTGTAACAACAAAAAGTAATGGGATTGGTGCTTTTGAATCAATAAAGAAATGTAAAAATACATAGTTGTTCATTTATGTTTTCTTCCTTTTATTTTTTTAATGTATTCATTTTTGGAATTCGTTTTCTCTTTGATTTAATAATCGAATAAGAGGAACTTGGATATGACTGTCCATTTATGTTTTCTTCCCCTAATTTCTTCCTTGCATTTCTTTTTTATACTCGTTTTATCTTTGTTCAGTGATCCCTTCATTTCTCACCACCCTCTAGCAATGGCCAAAATGGGTAATGATCAAACTTTGAATCCATGTGGTGCTTGCAACAAATGTGAGAGTTATTCCAACACCAAAGATAGTGTCGAGTAGATGAATAGATCATTTTTAAGCAAAACTAATAGTGAAAAAGAAGAAGAAAATGGACATAGGAACCACCAAGGCTAAAGACGAGGGCAAACCCAAGCACTGTTTGGAGGAGAGATGGGACTCAAACTTGTGAAGTTCATCCACTATTAGGTACCTCCCATGGACAACCACCATGATCCTAAATATAATGAAAATATTAGTTTTCTGGAACAACAATTATAGATGAAGGACCTTTAGCATTCAACCCTAATGACTCTCTATGGATTTAATATGGTTAGAGGACGACATTGATCATCATCACATTTAAAACTAGTTCTATTGCATTGCTCTATGAATTTCACTAGTAGGGGTCCAAAAAAATACAGGAAAGACAAAACAATTGGATGATGCAGGAAATGATTAGACAGTGTCGACAACACGGAAGGTGGATGAATTGGATTGAATGCACGGTCATATAACAAATCGGACAACACCCATCAAGATAAAGATCCAAAGAGATATAGCATTATTGGATGAAAACACACACATATATATATATATATATATATATAAACAATTTCAAAACAAGCACATAACTTACAAATAGGATTTCTAGCCAGATAAAATTTGACTATTTAAAATAACTTGTAGGTGGTACTTTAGATTTTTCAAATTTTCTAAATCTTGGGTGTTAACTTATTTCAACAAAAAAAATCAACACTATATCCACTAATAAGCCAATAGTTCATAAAATTTATTACTCATACTACCTTTAATGATGATATCCTAGTGGTCATATTTATCCATCAAACTACACAACATGTAATACTACAAAATATCATATATAAATAATTTTCAAATCCAATTAGGAGTGTACCATCCGCTATAGCACTGAATGCTACATAACCAAGTGGATACATTGACCCTATCCTAGCAACGTACCTTAACTCTAAGAAAATGCAAACCCTTGTCTTAGGGCGTTGTCTAATAATTATTAGACATTTGAATTTTTTGATTGGAATCCGAAGAAAAATAATTTGATCAAATGTATTGTTTAAATTAAATTTTTGACTAAATATATAAATTATATTTTTGATTACATATATATATATATATATATATATATATATATATATATATATATATATATATATATATATATATATATTACTTTGGGACACTTAAATTACGACAAATTTACAACTTAAATTAATAATTCTATAAATTATCTCTTTAGTCTCGTGGACAAAAAAATAACTTCTTCCTCTTCATGGCTTTTCTTTGTCTTAGTTTTAAAGACATGCCGAAGACTTTCATCAAAATTTCTTAAATTGAGCTTTGGGATAGATTTTGATTTCCTTAATGAAAGGTATGGAAACATTAAATGCTTAGAAGATCGGACAGGAGCTCCTCTAGTTCCATGTGATCTGAATCGCTGACTGCACTGTAAAGATCTCGGGAGCCGAGTAAATTGTTTTGAAATTGAATGACAGTTTCTCAATCATATGGAAATTTTGGGAAAGGCATAAAACCGAAACAAATCCACCACTGTGGGGTTCTGCCATCCATAGAGAAAAAGAGAGAACAAGAGGGAAATAGGTGTGAAAGAGGGTTGAACAGAGAATAGGAATAAATGTAAAAACCAGCCATCCCAGGGCTTGGTCCTACGTATTTTCATTTATAAATTAATTCCAAGTGTTTTGGATTTTGATCAGGCTCTCTTTTTTAACCTATTTGTTTTATTTCCCTATTGAAATAAATTATTGCATTTATGTGTTATTATGTAGGCATATTGTTTCTGTTAGTGAATATACAGACCGAGTGAGAAGATGAAGTTTCTATGGACTTTGTGTAGACAAAGTTATGGTAGAGACCGAGGGATGAGAGATGAAGAACAAGTTCAGGATGGATCCATGCATCTACAGGCTGAGTAAAGCTCAGGGGAGATAGCATTGAAGAATTACGAACAAACTCGGAAGGATAGCGAAGGAGTCAAGTGGAGGAGAACAGTATTGCAGATCTGTGGCAGTTGAAAGAGGAGAAATCGACTAAAGAATATAATACACTTAGAAGAACTCTAAGAGAGGAATCGACGGTGAGGATGAAATCACAGAGCTGAGGATATAAGATTTTATGGCAGAGATTATAGTGGGAAGAAGAGGAGAAGAAGAGTCGAGAAGGCTGAATGGACGGACGAGATTATATTGTAGATCCGAAGATAAGAGATGAACAGTTATGGTAAGTTGAGAAAGTGCGAAGTGGACGCGTGTCGGCATGGCGCAATTTCGCTTCGGTGATTGTAGTATTTAAGTGTTAATTATGTCGAAAATTAAACAAGATAACTTGTGATGTGATGTGGAAGGATAGAAAAATGTGATGCGATGTGGGGAGGCCACGTGTCGTCATTGCGCATTAGCACACATCGACGGTTTTAAGGTTTAACGTTAAGAGTTCACACAGTATAGTGTTTTGTTTGTGATGCAATGTGGACTGGAGATGGCATGTGAGCAGGTATAGTATGGTCGTTAGATTTGGTGAATATCTACTGCAGAGATTACATCACGACTTCGTTGTTAAGGTCATTGTTAATTTTTCCGAAATGCGATGCATTGTGATTGGTCTGTGGATGGTGGGACCCTAGAACCCTGTCTGCATGTATGCCAGTGATTTTAGTTATATGGGGTCTTTTATAAAGTGAAGCGTTGTTTGATCGCTAGTGTATGTATGTTAATAACCTCGAATTTATAATATGTTGTGTATAAAGAGTTTATGTGGATCCTAACCCATGGGTCCACGAGTATTTTCGTTAAATTGTAGTTACGAATGCATCACTTCTTCTTATTTCCTTTTTTATTTTTGAGGGTCTTCGGAATTACTTGGGGGAAAAAGGAAAGCTAATGGAGCTCGGGGAGATTTGAGTTGAACCCAACAAGCAATATAAGAGTTGGATGAATCTCAATGCATGAATAATGTGCAGTTGAAGGCAAGAATATGACAACTAGTTGCGTTGGTTTGGTCCATAGGGATAAATGGATAGTGGCAGGACAACCATGAGAAAGTTAAAGTAAATGGGCCTAAGGTATCATACACCTTGGCTAAGTTGGGAACTAGTGTTCTCAATGTTGTGCATGCTTTGCACGGATAAATGAATTTATTTTAACCTTGACCTTATGAACATTTTTCATTGTCTTGTGGTCATGATTATACTAATTCCTATATATATATATATATATATATATATATATATATATATATATATATATATATATATATATATATATATATATATATATATATATATATATATATATATATATATATTCCATTTTCTGACAGGGTCATCATGGGTCATTCTTGTGGAAGAATGATTGTTTTTTTAATGAATGTGAATGGCATAAAAAGGTTTCTGGTTTTATGAGGAATCAAGCGTGAAAAGTAGCCTTGGAAGATCTATGATTTTAATATCATGTGGATATGGTTTTGATATTATGTGTTTATAACTATGCTCATGTTTTATCTATGAATAGGGAATGTTGAAGAATCAGCAGAATGAAAGCAGTGTGATCTACAACATGTTGGGATAAGCATGGATAATTAAAAATACCACAAATCCTGGATTTTGATTGTGGATGCACACAGTAAAGCATGGGAAAGACACTAGAGGCAAGGTTTCCTAGTAGAGACAATGTGGTATCCGAATTCTACGATACAATGTGTTGACTCATATGTATATGTGCACATGTTATGTGTATGTGGTACCATTCCATGTGTATTGTGTATGTGTTGTAACATATGTATTCTTCGTTTTGTATCATGTGTATATGTGAAAGTGTTGTATTGTACATCATGTGTATGTGTATGTGTTGTATAATGTGGTGGGAAAAGCAAGTATGGGATTGTATAGATTACATTGTTGTTGATATTAAGGGTAGAGATGGTATATTCTATGGATTCCCTTGTCGTTAATATTGAGGGTGGAGAAGGTATAGTATTTGGATTCCCTTTTTGTTGATATTTGGGGTAGAGACAATATAGTTTCTTAATTCCTTTGTTTATTTGAGTAACGGATCCTACATATGGAATAAGGAAAGAGAATAGAAGTCATTGTGTGCTTGCCGAGTTTGGAAACCAATCTATTGTGTTAACGTGGTCAAAGAGAAGAGAAGCACTGGGTGCTTTTTGGGTTCGACAATCGATTAAATGTGTGTAAATGGTCAAAGAGAAGACAAGGCATTAGGTGCTTACCAGGATTGGAAACCCATCCAATGTGTGTATGGAAAGAGAAAATAACAAAGGCAGAAGAAAAGAAAAATTTGAAGATAAGTATCAGTATTTTATTCATTTTTTAATTTCAAACTTATGAACATAATCTAAGATTTGGATTTATGATGGTTGAGTTTTGAGTTAACCGAATGTGATATTTGTATACATGATTATTTGATCAAGAAGCTAATTTGACCTGTTGTGAAAGGAATTATAAAGAATTGAAAATCTCACCTCATTGATGAGCTACCAATGAGATGTGATTTGAATTTATTACAGTTCCTTTTTGGAGAATCTAATGGAAATTATGTGCTTTATGCGAGAAAGCATGGAAAATGACTGGTTTGGGTGGTTGGAATTGGATGCAAGAGAGTTAGCACCAGCAACAAAAGGAATTGGAGCATGTAATAGTATGTTGGTAAAGCACTTCAGGAGCAAGGCCATTGTGGGACACTAGTACCCAATAGTGTCCATTTATTTCCATAAGCATGTTATGATTGGTATGATAGTTTTGAGGCAGGCTTATGCCTTGGTTTTAGGACCTTCTGATGCAAGGAAATTTTTTCAAGGAATGGATTGCCAAAAGGACTAGGAAGCAAAGAAGGGGATGTCTGAGCTTGGAAGGTGAGTGACTTCATGGAAGGGGGTGATCGGATCGCCTGAGGGATTGGGAAACAGAAAAGGGAAGGCCAAGGAATAAATATGTTTTGGTCAATAACATTTGTTACACCAATTTTTGGTCATCTAACCTGTTATTATTAGATGAACCCAAGTACACCATGTAAGACCAATTTTACCCTAAGTAAAATTGCTTTCACCACATAAAATAACTTACCTGGTCATATTTAACCCAAAACAAGGAACTTAATTAAATAAATCCTTATTTATCTAATTATTTCATAAGAATAAGTTATTTAAATCATTATTTATATAATATTCTTAGTTAAATTTGACTAAATCATCATAAATAATTAAATAAACCATTATTTATTTAATTGTATTCCCATCATTTCCCTAAAATGATAAATAAATCATTTATTTATTTATTATTTATAAATAAAGGAATTGACCCAAGTCAAGAATCCTTTTCCCTCCAATAAATATAATAAAATATTCATAAAGGGTGCTTCTAGAATTCAATTAATAATATTTTATTCATGCACCGAGTTCTATACCGCCCTAATATTTTGTTATAAATAGAAGGGTTTTCCCCATTCATTAATCACCTTCATTGTATTAGATCACTCTGGATCTACTCATAGTCACCATTTTCCATTTGTTTGCATTTTGAACTCCCATTGAGTTCCATGTTTGTTAGGGTTTTCCACATTAACCAAAGAGAGGAATTTTAGATGCGAAACAACAGAACTTCCAAGAACCCATCCTTTGAGGGCAACTTGGAAAACACCTTTCTTGTTTTCCTCTCGGGTCACCCCATTCTTTAATATAATATAGAATTCTTTTTATACATTGTTCTTGTCTTGTTCATTGGATGCATTGAGCCATTTTATTTCTTATACGCTTAATATATCTGTTATGCTTATATCTAATTTTATGCGGCAAACTTAAAGATATTTTGCAGCCATACTTGATGTTAGGGCTACTTGATATGCATAGCTAAAGTGATCTTTTACGACGAAAGAATCATACTAACAATTGGCGACTCCACACGGGTTTTCTTTTGCGACCACTGTCGTGTTATCTATTCCTGCATATCCAGTGGTTTCAGACCCTAGGGTTTCTCTTCCATATTTTGTTTTTCCTATTTTTATGGTGATTTTCACCCCTAAAACCCTCAAACAGTCAAATTTTTAACTTTTGTGTGTTTCTGGCCTTATTGCGCAGGTGACAGAGATCAACCGCAGCTGAGACGACAAATTTTTCTGAAATCTGCCCCCAAGAGTACTGGAAGTGCAGGTCGCACTTTTTGGCCCAAAAAGTGCGTCCCATGTCGCGGAAAACAACCCAAAAAGTGCGACCTGAGCAAAAAACAGGTCAAAAACTGCGACCTGGACTTTTTTCTGGAATTTTTCTGGGTATTGTCTGAACCTTTGTCAGGGTTGTCTGACCTCTGTCTTCGCCCGTTTAGACCTATTCTTACTCCGTTTTACTCAACTAAGTGGGAATCTAGCCCCTTAGGGCTTCAGTACCCTCCACTTTTTGTGGGAGAGTTTTCTCTGTTTCAGAAGTCTGAATTTCTAGAGTTTCAGCCTTATTTTTCTAAGATCTGATACCTCTGTTTCAGATCCTTTTAGATCAGCTCTGCCCCCTCTCAAATCACCTCATATCGTTTTGTTTGGGTTCATTTCTAAGGCCACTTCCTTGTCTCTTCTAGATTTAGCTGATCTCCTCCTTTTTAGCAGCAACCTTGCCTCTGCCTCTTTGTTGTTTTCTGCACCACTTTTCTGCAAATTTCTCCTTTAGATCCCAGTCCCTCCTGACATTTGATCTATTAGCCTCTTTTTCGCGTGCTTTGCTTAGTATTTTCCCTCTTATAGACTAGTTTTGAGAGACCCGCCTTCTTGGGTTATATTGATGCATTGGTAGCTGTTATTTTTCTGTTCTTTTAGTCTTATTTACTGCAGATTTATTTTCAGTTACGCAACACACTTTTTCTTTTACTCTCAAAACGTCTGGGTTTAAACAATTAAAATTAATGCACACCACACACTGACCCTAAGTGAAGAAGCGCCTGGTTAACACCGCCTGGCAAAGACTTTAAAATCAGTTGTCATAGAACCTCTCTGCCCTTGACCTCACTTGATTTTGTCCCTGCCCTTGTCGATTTTTTCTTCTTCCCATCATCATTGCGCCCCCAAGGCGCCTTTCTCGAAGACTTCTTGGCCTTCACCCTAAGTTTCCGCTTGGTCGACTTCCTCCTTCCCGTCGTCATCGAGTAAGTCTTTCCCCGAGTCCGCACTCCGACTCTTCCTCTGATTGTTTGGGTTCTCCCCCTATCACTTTCACCATGTCTACTTCAGGGCCTACCACCAGCAGTAACCCCAATACTACTGCTGGGTCTGTTTCCAGTGGAACCACCTCGGGACCTACCTCGACTGCCCCATTACTCCCTTATATGGGTGGCCTTAGTCTCCCCAACTTCAATCAGCTGATTAATGATCCTATCTTCCACGATGTTAGTTGGCCTGCTATGCCAACCAAGCTCCCCTCCGACACTTCCAAGTTCGAAGGCCTTGCTAGTGAAGATCCCTCTAACCATATCCGATCTTTCCACATGTGGTGTTCCTCTAATTGCATCATCGATGATTCCATCCATCTTCGGTTGTTCCAACGCATGCTTACAAGCAAAGCTTCTAAGTGGTATGTTGACCAGCCCACCTCTTCCCATACCACCTTTGTGACCCTTGCCTGTGCCTTCTTATCTTATTTCCAGCTTCCCCCTCGTTATGACACCGGTATCGAAATTTTGACTTCTTTCCATCAATCGTCTGCGACCCGCCTATTCGATCATATTACCTCAACAGGGTCCATCTCCTATTGCGACCGCTTCAGGTAAGAATGGAAAAGCTCACAGGGGGGCATCAAAGGACAAGGCTGCCCCGACAAACCCTGCCCCTCCTCAGCGTCCAAAGCATACCATCCAGTGTGCTTTGTGTGATGTTGTCACCAACCACCTCATCTCAAGCCCATGGTTAATGTCGCGTTCCTTGAAGCCTTTGTTTCTTCCGCAACTGTGACCACGAACCCCAAGCCTATTCACACCAACCACCCATGTGCTTTGTGTGATCTCCATGGCCATTACACGCACCTTTGTTCCCACCTCAAGGACTTTCGCACCTCTTTAGCGGCGGTCTGCCAATTTGAGGCCAAGCGCAACGAGTCCACCTCTCCCCTATTTGCGCATTGTGCTTCGGCAGAACTACCAAACATGACTGATCCCATTGAAATTCCCCCTCCTGATGTCAAGTTGATGGAGCCTTCGTCCACCATTTTCTACCTATCATCATCCATGAGACCCTCGGGGAACATTCCCTCTGAATCCTCCCTCGTTGTTTCACTTAACCTTCCTTTGGCAATCACCTTGGGCTCAACATCGGTAGATCCTTTATCTACTTACTCCTCTGTTACCCCTTGTGATGACACGCATGTGAACCTCTCTTCTCATGATGATGACTCAGGTAGCTTCGCCACATCAGATGGTCTTTCTCCCACCAGTCACCCCATCTTCTATCACGATGATGACAGTATGGCAGAAATCACCACCCCTGACTTTATCTATTCCCCTTACATCGACCCCATGCGTCCGCACCACATCCACCTCGTGGCCATTACATTGAAACCCCATGTTCGGGTAAAGGGGCACCCATATTTGAGAGATCAAGAGAAGCAATTCTCCACAACTCTCCTAGTGTATCTGCTCATGCTGACTTTAGTACCATTATTCTTCCACACTTAGAAGAACCTCTAAAGTCCCATATCACTTCAGATCACTCTAGGGATGATACCCCTTATCGTTCCTTCATCTTACATCCGCAACCCAATCATTTAGATATTGTTGTTGACCAACCAATAGGTTTTCTCAGAGAGCATCAGTTCATTATCTCCAAATCCTCTGTTTGGGATAGTGGCACTAGGTATGCCAACCCAGAAACTTAAAGCCCATTCGATTCATGTATGCAGTACTAAAAGAGATTGGTAATCCTCCATTTCCTTTCTCAAACTTCATACCCATAACGAAAACAAATGGCACACCATATCATTAAAATGTGTTTAGATTCCCCTTTTTTGCTACATACATTTTGGCATAACCACAACATGCTTGGGGGCACCTATGCCCCTCAACCATACAAATCCTAGATCTCAGCCAAAAACAGCACTGAAGACCTCTTTCTTTGATAGGTCAAACTTTTCAGGTCATTCCCGGGACAGGTCGTAGTTTTCTGCCTGGTACCTGCTACCCAAGTTGCAGAACAAACCCCAAAAAGTGTGACCTGGCCTGTTCATGAGCTCTGGGTACCTGTTAGTTTTTACTACCTTGATACTTCACCAGGACACATGTTGTCCCTGAAGGGTCTATTCAGCTCTCCTCCCAATCGAATTTCTTCACTTACGACACTTGTACTTGGGGCACCACTTTGCCTCCTTACTTGTCTTCGTTCGTGTTGATTTTATTCATGAGTTACCCTATTGTACTCATGCTTTTTTGGTCCCCCATTGGACTCGTACTATGAGACAGCACCATTGAGTTTCCCTTGTTTAGAGCATCCGAGTCGATTCATCATCACATCCATGGAGTCTATCCCGAGTCCCTTCATACCCCACTATAATCCTCCATCCTTTCTTGCTTGATCCCTCTCTCATGTCGCACATTATGGCCTTCAGTACCCTTGTCCCCTATCCCTCATGATATTGTGTCAGTCGCTGCCAAGCCATTCATGCCCTTTATGCTCTAACAAGGGAAGTCGTCCAACTGCTCCTCCGTATCCCTCATTCCATCATCATTATCAGTATCTACTTGCTCGTCACTCTACTATTTTCCCTCGTGCCTTAGTTGGGGTTCCCTTATTGCCTCACCTATGGCAGACCGACTTCTGTCGACATCAACTTCCTTACTCCAGAAGCCAGGTCTAGGGGGCAGTGTACCTTGGTTCTAGTTCTTCTCAGCATAATGGTGATCTATACACTTGATGGTCCAGCGATGCAGCAGCAACTATTGGTGATTCCCGGGCATGTGTGAGATGTCTCAACCCTCATGAGGGGGTGGCCCTGCAGGTAGCCCCCCACATGCCTGGATGACTTCTTCATTTCAGCCCTTAATGCCGCTCCTCTCATATGATGATATCGGCCTCAGCCGCTTGCAGCGCCTCTTCAATTTGCACGTATCCGTCAGATTTTGTGAGCACTTCCCCGCGTGTAGGGGGCATTTGGGCATATTTGTATCTCATGTACTACCATATTATTGTATAAGTCCTGATGATTATTCCAGGCATCGCATGTATGTGGGATTCATCATGTTATTTATCTGGCTCCTATTTAGGCTAGCACATGCTTCATTATTGTGTTCCGTGGTTTTCTAGGCGCCTTATTCTTTGTACTTTGTCTCGGCGGGCATAGGTATGCCTCCCCCGCCGCCTTTAGCACAGGTACCACTTCATAGAGACTTGTTGCACCTGTAAGTCTCGTCTCCTCAGGGTCTAGTCCTTTCACACCTCAGACATCCTTAAATTTCACTCTCACCTCTCTCTTGATGCCTAGTGATTGAGTTCTTACAACGTACTTCGGTCATACGATTTGCTCCTAACACTCATACGTTGGGGGGAAATCTATTACACCAATTTTTGGTCATCTAACCTGTTATTATTAGATGAACCCAAGTACACCATGTAAGACCAATTTTACCCTAAGTAAAATTTCTTTCACCACATAAAATAACTTATTTTTATATATTTCCTGGTCATATTTAACCCAAAATAAGGAACTTAATACTTATTTGTTTATATTTCCTGGTCATATTTAACCCAAAATAAGGAAATTAATTAAATAAATCATTATTTATTTATTATTCCCTAAGAATTAAGTTATTTAAAATATTATTTAAATAATATTCTTAGTTAAATTTGACTAAATCATCCATAAATAATTAAATAAACCATTATTTATTTATTATTTATAAATAAAGAAAATTGACCCAAGTCATGAACCCTTTTCCCTCCAATAAATATAATAAAATATTCCTAAAGGGTGCTTCTAGAGATGATTAATAATGCTTTAGTCATGCCAGGGATTCTGAACTGCTTCTAATATTTTTTATAAATAGGGGGTTTTCCCTATTCATTGGTCACCTCCATTACATTAGATCACACTAGATCTACTCTTGGTCACCATTTCCATTTGTTTGCATTTTGAACTCCCATTGAGTTCCATGTTTGTTAGGGTTTTCCACATTAACCAAAGAGAGGAATTTTAGATCTGAAACACTTAGGACTTCCAAGAACCCATCCCATTGAGGAGAACTGGAAAACACCTTTCTTGTTTTCCTCTCAGGTGCCCCATTCTTTAATATAATATAAGATTGTTTTTATACATTGTTCTTGTCTTGTTCATTGGATGCATGGAGCCATTTTATATCTTATTTGCTTAATATCTTTTATGCTTAGATCTAATTTTATGCAGCAAACTTAAAGATATTTTGCAGCCATACTTGATGTTAGGGCTACTTGATATGCATAGCTAAAGTGATCTTTTATGACGAAAGAATCATACTAACAACATTGTTGGTTGGAATCACAAGCACATTAAGAGTGTGCTTGGGAACAATGAGTCAATAACTGTTCACTGAGAGAACAAGGAGCTCAACAATTCTAGTGCTAGACAATGGAGGCAGACTTTGATTTTAGCAGTGGATTTTGGAATTTTTTGGAAGGAGGTGAATCCCTGATACTAATTTTTAGGTTCGAGATATGAGCCTCTAGATTCCCTTGTTGCTGATGAGCATCATATCCTTTCATTTTTTGGTTGAAGAAAATGTGCATATGTATATATGTGTATATCACTGTAAATACTATATCGAGGTGTCTTTATAAAGCTCCATAAGTAATATGTTTATTTGTTGGTTGAAGAACATGTGCATATGTAAATATGTGTATATCATTGTAAATATTGCACTTATTTGTGTTTATAAAGCTCCATAAGTAGTATGTCTTGTCATAAGTGTCATAGAACATTGAGAACGGTGTTCCCCCAAGGTGGGTGGGGTTTGTAACTGCCTCGGGTTATATTTCCATGTAATAAATGGACATTATAAAAGGAAAAAATAAAACCAAGGTCATCGGACATGTAATCCAAGATGAATGAGGGGGAAAACATTACATTGTGAGTTACTTTTGGTTCATTATTTATTGGTTATGGAGATTGGCATTGGCAAAGGGAAACAAATGGAAATTAATTCAAGAAATAAAGGAAAAAAAGAGAAAAGGAATATGAAGAGACAAGAATTTGCATTCAAGGGGAATTGAACAAAATGGGAAAAAATGTAAATAAAGAAGGGAGAAAACATTCTAACATACTCTTGGACATTCTAGCATTCACTTGGAGGAAAAGCGAGGAAAAGAGGAGAGAGTGGCTAACAAGTGATAGAGCACTTATACAAGGAAGACACAAGCAAGAAAGAAAGGAACAAGCAAGGAAAATAAATGGAGTGCAAGAAGATGATTGGAAAGTAGTAAGCAAGGGCATAAATTTAGAAAGGAAAGAGAAACCAACAAAATGATTTTGCAGGTAATAGGTTTCATGTGTGATTATATTGCTGGGATTTGAATGCATAGTTCATGCATTTGGTTTATTTATTTTTTTTAGTCATTGGCATGGGATTTTCCTAGATTAACAATGGTGTATAACCTTTGCCTATGCCATTTCCTGGATAGCCATGATGTAGTGAGTTTCCCTTTAGTTGAGATTTGGATTGCCGGTAGATTTTAGATCATATTGAGGTGGTCTCAGGAAAATTGCAAGGGTTGAGGGTGGAGATGGTTTTCTCTGAGAAGCTCTTGAGAGGTGGGTGGAGACAGGAAAATTCCTCTGGGTATGGTGAATAAATCCTGAGGCATCTAAGCTTGTATTGGTTTTGGTGATCATTGGACCGGTTTAGGTGAGATCATTGTGATTTTAGGGTGGAGGTGGTTTAACCTATGGATTCCCTATTTGGTTATGTTTTGGTTTATCCCATGAGATCCCACATTCATGCTTGGAATATGGCATGGGGATAATTGGGTTGAAAAAAATATTTGTTTCAATCCCAAACTATGGTCGGGTGGTACATAGAATTCCCTGACTTGGTTGGAATTATGCATATGTTATTATGTGTTATTCTTTAATGATGATCTATGGGCAGAATTTCTAGTTTAATGTGTGCTTTTATGATTGGCGCCTCATGGTCTCATTTTGGTTCAATGTTGGTTACATGCATGGTATATTTGTCATTATATGATGTGAAATTTATATGGTTCTATTCCATGGTTTGACAGGCTCCTAGTTATTTTATGTGATTACATGAGCTAATATGTGTTTGTTGCAGTGAGTAAGAGAGGTAAATAAACCTTCTTGATGATCATTAGATGAAATTAATGAAACAAGGAACAATTATGCATTCATGAATTACAAGTACTATAGTCACCAAGTGTTTGAATAATGAATAACAAGTTCTTGGAAAGTATGAGCCATAACAAAACTTAAGAACAATGTTTGAAGACTTGAGCAGGTTATTGACAGGGTTCTCAAGGCATCAGGGCAGATGGATGATCGTTAGCTTAAGTTTCTGGAGCCAAATCCTAAAACTTAAGATCCTCTGCCACAGTCGTACTGAAGTTGGGTCATCCATGTGGCTATAGTCGTAGGGAGCATGGGTCATCCGTGCGGATGGAATACTGTAGCACACTAATAGGACTTCATCCATGTGATTAAGTAGTAATTTAGTTGAAGAAGTGGGTCTTGGCTCAGGGAAGATGATCACCTGGGTTAGTCAGGCTAATATCAGGGTGACCATGTCTCTCTGAGTGTTTACAGTGAGTTTTGGAAGTTGACTCCATTTCCATAACTGAATATTGAAGGTTTTTTCAAGCATAGTAACTCTCATCACACGATTACCCTAATAAGAAGGTTAAATTGGGTAAATGTGGGGGTGGGGTGTTACAACTCCAGTTCGGGATGATGGAAAGGAACACCAAGCATAGGTAACACCACAATTCTAGGCTTCCGATGATAAGGAGATATGAAAAGGAATTTCACATTGCAAGAGAAGCTCATGTTTTCAAAACGAATGTTTGTTCTTGCTACCATAAATTAAAATCACAAGCCAAATATGTGAGATTAACACTCAAGCAATGCGGGCAGAGGATCATGTATTGTTTCCCTAATTTTTTTTCCTCTCGAGCTTGAGCAGTGGATGATACCAGTGTTGTGCCAAAAGGCTAAATAGATTCGATGCAATCCCATTATATATTTTTAGTATTGTATACAGTGTGGTAGTGTGATTGGAATGCGACTAGAGGAGATTGCGTAAGAATTTGCTCATTGCAGAGCACACCAGTACTGTCATGTGCGGAGAAGCACACTAGTTTTGTGCATTTTTTGTTGTTGGGAGAAGCCACCGAGTGCTTGATCAAGAGGAGACTAATATAATTTATTTTTGTATCAATATTCAAGCAATGGTGGGTGAACCTGACCGGAAGGAGGAATGTTTGTTCCATAATCAATCCTTTGATACTAAGAATCGACTAAAACCTAATTAATCCTTCAATTACTCTCTTGGTAGGGATTTTATTTTATAGTATATTGCAATCCTCAGCAGAGCTAGAAAATGAGTTTTATAGATTGATCTCATTCTATTTGCACTTTTATTTTTGCATGCGTTGTGCTTCGATTTTTGCATGTGTTCTACTATATGTGTTTCAAATCCAATTTTGCTCTCTTCAAGGCTAGGTGCAATTAAGAAACAAATATGCAACTGAGATCTCAATCAGGGAAAGTTTTGTTATCGATAGTCGCCTACGCAATTAATATTAAAGTTTCTGAGTGCAATATTATATTCAAAGATGCACAAGAAGGAGAATGGTGATATTCGAAACCATTGGTCAAGGTGAAAGGAATTATGTTTTAAATTTATTTGGAGTTTGTATAATAGTCATATTAACTTTGGTCAACTTAATATGAGAGTGTGAGCTTGTTAGAATTGACCACTCTAACGATTTCCTTGTGAAGAAGAGAAACTCCAAGATAAATAATGAACCAAGATGAAACATTGAGACACCTAGATATGAACAAGGACGAGCAGACTTTTTTTTGGTAAGAAGACAATAGATAGTTTCATGATTATTGGTTTTTTTGTTGTGAGAGTTTTCAGTTAAGCAGCTTTCTATTTTATTTTAATTTTGTTTGTACAAGGTGAAAGACAAATTGATGAACAAAGTAACATAATTAAGTCAGTAGTTCTGGAAGCCCCATGAACACAATGTTGATTTAATTATGACTAAAACCTGTTATAAATCGAAATCCCCAGTTATAGGTTATTTTTAGGAATCCATGTGTGTGAGGCAGGTAAAGTTGTTTGATCAACTTATGAACACATTCAATACCCAAACTGCCTTCCTAGCAACTAACGAATAGTCGAAAGAAAAATATATTATGGATGGTGATATGTCCATAAAGTGCTTCATTACTTGATAGCTCTTATCGTGGAAGCCTCGACAAGCCAAGTATGTCAATATTGTTGATATTACAAGTTCATCAATGACGGTCGGAGATAGTTGTACCTTAAATGAGTCAAGTGGGAAGCTCAAAGACTGTGGTGGAGAAAGAGTGTGGTATGTGATAATTCATAGTGGGTATAATTGTCAATAAAGACCATATCAGACAAATGTGACTTATATAAATGTAATTTGTGATTCATGTAATAATGTAAGCATTAAGGGAGGGACTTGGAAATAATGCTTACATTAGTATATAGGTAGATTTGATTTGTTGGTCGGTTGAGTTGTTGAGATATTTTCTCAACAGGTAATCTCCTTGTTTGGAAATTATTGGGTCCCATAAGAATTATATACGTGGCATTTAATTTGGTTTTGATGGTAATATAAAAATATTCTTTGTGTGTGAAATTTGTCTCCTATGTCTACTCCTCAAATATTTATGTTTAAATGTATGAAACATTAGGAAAAACTCTAAATTTTGTAACAGTTTCTTGATTTCTTATATTAAGTAGGCAAGGAGCTCTAGTTCCTAGAATCACCATATATAAATAGTTTTTTTTAATAAACCAATGAATTAACCTGGTTATTGATCTCTTGTCATATAAGTGAGGTACTTTAAATTGTTTAAAAATATTAGGTTCTTTTTAACCAATTAAATATATGAAACACTACGAGGGAACTCTAAATTTTATAACCATTTTTTATTTCTTATATGAAAGTTGCATTAACGAATGACATAAACATGTCATTTTGATATCTACTATTTATTTGCACCAATTCGACGAAAAAATATTTATAATCAATCAATCAATATATATATATATATATATATATATATATATATATATATATATATATATATATATATATATATAGATGAAATAGACTTTCCCAGATCATTTTTTCTACTTAATTTTAATCAATTTTCGGCAAATATTCTTAAAAACTTGAGTTTAATTTGTTTAATCTATAAAATTCGAGTGCTTCGGGGGTTTTTGAGGGTGTTGAATCCATTTGTGCATTCAAAAAAGTATTTTAAACAACAACAAAATAGAACCTTGCTTGAAATTGTATCACTGATTCCGATGAAAAAGGTTATTTCATCTATAAATTAGACTACTCCTATATATAATAATTATGATATTTGTAATGATATAAAATATATTTATGCAAAAAAAACATAAAATTAAAATTAAAATGCATCGTAGCATTTAAGATGATTTACAAATATTGAATCTTATTTCATAATCTCAAATGATATGACAAAAGAAGAGAGACATTAACTATTTAAGAAGATGTTTTTCCCCATGGGAAGTAATTATAATCCACAACATTTTAGCAAATTAAGGAAAAAAGAAAGTGATTCCTTAATGTCAATCATTGTGATGGACAATTCAATGAAATGATTGCACAATTGAACAAAGAGATGAGATAAGAAATGTGTTTTTTTGGGTCAAATCACAACAATGACCGCTAATCTAGGAAATCAACCTTGAGATTTTTT
Source organism: Pinus albicaulis (assembly GCA_034641835.2). Classification (NCBI taxonomy): domain Eukaryota; kingdom Viridiplantae; phylum Streptophyta; class Pinopsida; order Pinales; family Pinaceae; genus Pinus; species Pinus albicaulis. The sequence continues at coordinate 1,378,254,747 of CM076582.1, forward strand.
ATATGTTCAATGTACTTAGGCACACAAGCTAGTTGAATAGGCCACACACACATATATAATATATTGAAATTGTTTTTCACCATGAAGGACATGAACTCAAAAAAAAAAATTTCATCATAAAGTAAGTTAACTTAAAAAGACCATATTGCTTACCATAGAAGCAATTTTAAAATGAAATACCAACGACATTTTCATTTTAGTGAACATAATATTTACCTCTAGACTTTGGTATAAAATTTTGAAAGATGCTTACCTAACATATGAGTTAAGATAATATATCTTGGTTTATGGAGACATTATAACCCTATGTACACAACCATTCTGCTGTCTTTACACATCTCACTGAGTATAGAGTAATATGATAAATGAAACACAAAGGAAGTACATGCATTAACAACACTAACATCGGGCTAAAAACATAAATCGTTCCAAGAAATAAAGAAAAGTAAGGATTGGTATAAAACAAGTGAAGTGTAGTAATTAGAATTGAGTAATTTGTAGATGTGCTAATTTTATAGATGTAAAGATTCCAAAATATTGTTGAAATTGTTTTAGCACCCATTAATGCTGGTTGACACTAGCATAACGATATTTATGTGATGTTTTCCTTTGTAGTTTCCATGAATTTATAAGTAGAAAAGGTAGAAAAGGGTCATTATTAAGTCGAGTTCTTCACAACATCTAAGATTAACCGACAATTGTTTCAAGATAGATACTCATTCTTACTAGATCAACACCTAATTTTTATTGTATAATTGAAATGTAAAGAAATAAAACCTTAGAGCTTGACATAGAAAGAATAGTATTTTACAAGTAAAACTCCAATGAAATGTATATGACATGGATTTAACGCTTTTCACATGAGCAAGTGTCTTTTATAAATGAATATAGGTAGAAATGCAAGCCTTCAAAACATTTTCTGTGAATATAATTTTTTTTTTTTTTTTTAAGCAATTGGTGTGATTTTGAAAACAAATTATGAATACCTTAAAAGATTAAGGTAAAGCATTCCTACATTAATTTGAAATCTAATACCTTAGAAAATTAATACATTCCTTGGGTATTATCGATTCCTTGGGTATTACCGTGAAAAGATAATATACTTATGTGACAAGTACAAAAGTAGATTAAAACCATACTTGACATGTTTAGTTAAGGATAGAATGATCAAATCACCTATCGTGGAAAGCAATTAATGGGGAAATGTATGCATAATTTTATAATGTATCTAAATACTTTAGACCAATGAAGATTACCCCATTCACCAAGCGCATACGTGTGTATCAAATCCATTTATGCTTATAGAAAGCTCGATTCTCTCGTAATTGGAAAATTTTCAATTTGTGTACATGCTACGTTTTCCACATTGTGTGAGGTACTAAAGTCATGTTATTGAGATATTGCTAGTAACTGGAGGAAGTGAACCTATGAATATTCCACATACTAGTTGAAAGTGGCATGCTTATTATTTTACAACTTCCTTTGCAAAACACATAAATGCATTGCAAAACACTAGTTTGATTAGCACAATTATATCTTTTGGGAGAAGGGTCGAATAAGATAATGAAATTTTTATAGCCATTTGATATGTTTAAAATATGTAACCAATTGCATGTTGCACTATGATATTGCACAAATATTGCAAGTTTTGCAAAAAAAAATGGCCATACAAAATTTGACCTACTTTTTCCAAATTTGTCTTGAGGAAAGCTCGAGAAACTCATAGAAATCAATGTCAATCCTAAGAAATCTTCATACTTCTAAGGATTAATTTTAAACTCAAAATGTTAGGTTAATTAGAATAGAATATTTCTCATCAAGTAAAGCTAATATTAAAATGAATTTAGAATTGGTTTGATCTATTTTTTCTTTCATCCTTTCATGAAGCAAATTTTTTTCTTTTGTCTACTTTTTAGGATTGAATTTAGGAGATATATCTTACTAATTTTATTAATTTAGCGGTGTCATATATTCTCTAAAAGTAGTGCTATTAATTTATATAATTATGTATACTTTTGATTCTAAATGCACCAATGATTCCAAGAAAGGAATCATGAAAATTTAATCTGTACTTCGAACCTTAACTTTCTTCAAAGGTAGCCAAAAGTTAGGCTTAAGAGAGACATTATTCTCATGAACTTACTTTTGATTGGAATGTGGCTATTTTTCTCCTATGAAGATTTGTGTCCATGCTAATATGGTTTTCTACAAACAGTGATCGGGAGTGAATCGAAATTTGATGCAGGTGCTTCAAACCTAATAAAGTGGACTCCAAGAATGCAACTAATTCTGAGATGGTAAGTGGTTGTTTTGGTTTGTGACTTACACCTCAAAAGTCCAAATAAAAATTTGATTTGGATCTTATTGGAAACTAATTGCTCTACTTATCATTGTTTTCTGTGTGAGAATGATGCTATTCATAAACACTAAGAATTGTTGTTTACAAGATCCAAATATAGGGTAATAAAAAGCATTGTAGTGCTACTAATGAAAATGCCAACTTAGGTCTCCATATAATGTTATATTTTATTTGTGTCCACAGAGTCTTGGATAGACGATGATCAAGTGCTTTGTTAAGATACTCCTTGATGTGAAGTCACCAGTAATATGTATTGGACATGATGATGAAGATGTAGTCCTATCCAACTTACACAAAAAAATGTTATATTTTATTTGTAAGCACTAATTAGGTTTTCTATATTAATGCAGCAATTATGAGTAATGGATCTTTATGAAAAGTATACTTCTTAATTTTTGAATGATATTCACATGGAATGCTATTAAGCCTAGTAAATAATTTTCTTAGTTTATAAATAATGTCTAAACTTATCTTAATCAACAAGCAAACTCTTTAGTAAAACATGCATTCAACTTGCATACCCTATTCTCATTCCAAATTGATGTAAAAAACAAAACAGTAATAACACTTCATTACCACTCACACTCACACAAATATAATTAGTCTATTAAGAAAAAACAAACATAAACATGTTATCTATTTACTTCCATCTTTGTTTTTCTGATGGAACCATGCCATGATCTATCCTATAAACACAAATTGCCAATGAAATTTCTTAGAAAAGATATGATAATATATATTTGACAATGATATACACTATAACGTTCAATTCTATTTCATAATATCTTATATTAAATATTTATATTATTATATATCACATAAAGAATTCCAAGAATTTCAAATAATCACAACTTTGTCGTATAAAGCTTTGGAATGGCCATTTGATATGAAGCTTCACTAATGCATATATTTGATATAATTACAAGCTCACCCATCAAGCGAAGCGTTTTGACATTTGGCAGGGGGAAATGCATTCAAATTATAAAATGTTTTTTAATTTGTCTTTGAAGTTAGAATTAATCTTGAGCAAAAATAAAGTTTAAATTGATTGTACTCGTATTGAGTAACAAAAGACAAATACAGTAACATTGATATGACACAAGGAATTTGGCACGATCGGAACACATTATAAGTAAAAGGATACATCTTTACGTTAGGTCTACCTATGAAGAATTTGCTTTTTATTTTAGGTGATGTGTAGTTGTCTTTGGATGCATTGATGTATGATATTTTGTTTTATATTGTGATGTAATTTCATTCTTAAAAAAACAAATAGTGTTCTGTTGTTTATATTTTCATATATTTTAATATAATATATTTATTGATTAAAAAAATATAAATATTATTTCATTTCAAAATCAGAATATATTATGTATGTTTCACAGTATTGTTTAAATATAATGGTAAAATAGTAACAACCATGGTCACTTTTAAGATACTTTAAGGACAAAATAATAACAACTATGGTCAACTTGTCTTGACACTCTTTCTATTTCACTTTTGAGGATCCACTTACATATGAATCAAAAATCTCAAAATTGTAACAATGGTAAAAATAAAATGAAACCTTAACATGAATTGCATGGTATATTAATTAACATTGTCACAATAAAACCAAAATTCTAACTTTCACAATCTTAAGGTGCACAATAATATATATTTCATCCTTTATGTATCCCATGTACATGAAATTTCATTTCAGATCTGTAACAACAAAAATTAATGGTATTGGTGCTTTTGAATCAATAAAGAAATGTAAAAATATGTAGTTGTTCATTCATGTTTTCTTTCTCTCATTTCTTTAATAATTTTTTTTTTTGGAATTTGTTTTCCCCTTGATTCAATAATTGAATAAGAGGAACGTGGATATCACCGTTCATTTATGTTTTCTTCTCCTAAACTTTTTCCTTGCATTATTGTGGGAATTTGTTTTCCCTTTGATTCAATTATTGAATAAGAGGAACATGGATATCACTATCCATTTATGTTTTCTTCAATTAATTTTTTCCTTGCATTTCTTTTTGGTACTCATTTTCCCTTTGTTCAATGATCCTATCATTTCTCACCACCCTCTAGCAATAGCCAAAATGGGTAATGATCAAACTTTGAATCCATGTAGTGCTTGCAACAAACATGAGAGTTCTTCCAACACCAAAGATAGTGTCGAGTAGATGAATATATCATTTTAAAGAAAATTTAATAGTGAAAAATAGGAAGAAAGCAGACATAGGAACCACCAAGGCTAAAGACAAGGGAAAACCCAAGCATTGTTTGGAGGAGAAATGGGACTCAAACTTGTGAAGCTCTTCCACTATTAATTACCTCCCATGGACAACCACCATGATCCTAAACATAATGAAAATGTTAGTTTTATGGAACAAAAATTCTAGATGAAGGGCCTTTAGCATTCAACCCTAATAACTCTCCATGGATTTCATATGGTTAGAGGACGACATTAATCATCATCACATTTAAAACTAGTTCTATTGCATTGCTCTATGAATTTCACAAGTAGGGGTCCAAAAAAATATAGGAAAGACAAAACAATTGGATGATGCAGGCAATGATTAGACGGTGTTGGCAACACGAAAGGTGGATGAATTGAATTGAATGCATGGTCATATAACAAATCAGACAACACACATAAAAATAAATATCGAAAGAGAGATATAACATTATGAGATGAAAACACGTGTGTATAATATATACACACGTGTTTTCATCTCATAATGTTATATCTCTCTTTCGATATTTATTTTTATGTGTGTTGTCTGATTTGTTATATGACCATGCATTCAATCCAATTCATCCACACATTTATTTTTATGTGTGTTGGCAACACGAAAGGTGGATGAATTGGATTGAATGCATGGTCATATAACAAATCAGACAACACACATAAAAATAAATATCGAAAGAGAGATATAACATTATGAGTAGCTCGTGTGTGTGTGTGTATATATATATATATATATATATATATATATATATATATATATATATATATATATATATATATATATATATATATATATATACAAGCACATAAGTTAGAGAGAGGATTTCTAGCAAGATAAAATTTGACTATTTAAAATAACTTGTCGGTGGTACTTTTGATTTTTCAAATTTTCTAAATCTTGGGGGTTAACTTATTTCAACCAAAAAAAAGAGTTACAATCAACACTAGATCCACTAATAAGCCAATAGTTCATAAAAATTATTACTCATACTACCTTCAATGGTGATATCCTAGTGGTCATATGTATCCATCAAACTACACAACATTTAATACTACAAAATATCATATATAAATCATTTTGAAATCCAATTAGGAGTGTACCATCCACCATAGCATTAAATGCTACATAACCAAGTGGATACATTGACCTTATCTTAGCAACTCACCTTAACTCTAAGCCAAATGCAAACCCTTGTCTTAGGCGGCGTTGTCTAATAATTATTAGACATTTGAAATTTTTGATTGGAATCCCAGGAAAAATAATTTGGTTAAATGTCTTGTTTAAATTAGGTTTTTGGTCATATTTATCCATCAAACTACACACCATTTAATACTACTAAATATCATATATGAATAATTTTCAAATCTAATTATGAGTGTACCATCCACCATAGCATTAAATGCTACATAACCAAGTGGATACATTGACCCTATCTTAGCAACTTACCTTAACTCTAAGCCAAATGCAAACCCTTGTCCTAGGGCGTTGTCTAATAATTATTAGACATTTGAAATTTTTGATTGGAATCCGAGGAAAAATAATTTGGTCAAATGTATTGTTTAAATTAGATTTTTGACTAAATATATAAATTAGATTTTTGGATACATTGACCCTATTCTAGCAACTTACCTTAACTCTAAGCCAAATGCAAACCCTTGTCTTAGGGTGTTGTCTAATAATTTTTAGACATTTGAAATTTTTGATTGGAATCCGAAGAAAAATAATTTAGTCAAACGTATTGTTTAAGTAAGATTTTTGACTAAATATATAAATTAGATTTTTAATTACGTATATATTTAAAATACTTTGAGACACTTAAATTACGAACAAATTTATAACTTAAATTAATAATTCTATAAATTATGTCTTTAGTCTGGTCGACATTAAAATAACTTCTTCCTTTTTCACAGCTTTTCTTTGTCTTAGTTTTGAAGACATGCCGAAGACTTTCATCAAAAAATTTTAAATTGAGAATGATTTTGATTTCCTTAATGAAAGGTACGGTAGCATTAAATGCTTAGAAGATCGGGCAGGAGCTCCTCTAGTTCCATGTGATCCGAATCACAGACTACACTGTAAAGATCTCGGGAGCCGAGTACTCCTCCGACAGGATACGGACTTCACGTTAAAAAGCGGCATTAAACAGCGTGACATGTTATCCGGATCGGACGGAACGCCACGGCCTCCGACTGCGCCAGCGGATCCGTGGCCGTCAGATCTCGTTGACATAGGAAGCTATACTTGCACTGCAATAACAGGTGTGGATTCCGACTGGACAAAATTGATTGGCTGTCCGAATAGTGCTGACGTCACAAAATAATTATTTAAATATTTCCTTACGCTACTGCCAAATATTTTTATCATTTTTCACTTAACGAAAAGCATAAAATTATTCTCACGTCTGGCCTTCAAGATTCTCACGGATTTCGTTCCAGAAATAATATTAACTTATTCGTTGAAGGCGGTAGGTACCTGGCATTTGGTCGCCAAAGCTTAGAATATTTTGTGAAGTCTGTGACTTCGCGTTTAAATTATTTTTTTAAATATATTTAAGTGTATAGCAAATGGTATGCACGAAATTCAAAATTGATTTTGGGAAATTTTAAATTAACCGTATATTGGAAAATCCAAAATATTTTAAAAAATTAGTTTGGCAGATTTAAAATATATATATAAATTGATTTACATATCAAATAAGTTTATTTATTTAATAAGTAAAGATAAGATTTATTTATTTTTAAAAATTAAGTAATTAGCTTAGATTCATTTAAATTTTAGATTTATCAATCATTTAGAGGGATCAAATCTTTTTTCACTTTAAAAGAGATTTGAGATTTGTATCTTAAGAGATTTGATTTCTCTGGGGACTTCATAGATTAGGAGTTAAGATGACGCTAGATTGTCGTAGTCTAAAAAGCCCACATAATAACCTAGAAATTCCAGTGAGATTATGAAAAATTCCTGTAATGATTTTTGAAAATCTGAAATTCCGGTAATGATTTTTGAAAATCTGGGTTACAGTCCCTAAATTTCAGTGTTTTGGGTGCCCCGGGGATTTTTCAATCCATACGCTCCAACAACTACAGTCGTTAAATTTCAGTATTTTGGGTGCCCTAGGGGGGGTTTTTGATAGTGTTGAATCCATTTACACCATCAAAAATGCAATCCAAACACTCCAACTACTTGATTTTTTTATTTTTTATTTATAGGATTCAGGCAAAAAAAACTGTTGTCGGGCTATTTTGTTTCGTCTATAGACAACTCTAGGTTGCCATAATATATTTTAGTTTTTATTTCATGTCTCAGATATACTTAAATATTAGTGTTTTGATTGCTAAATATTTTTTTTGTAAATTAACATATATTATAGTAATTTATGTTGAAAATTTAGAGTATAGTAATTTATGTTAGAATTTAAATTTGTAAATTAATATAAATTAATTATTATCTTAAATTTAATTGGGTGTAGTCTAACTAATAAAGGAAATGATTTTTATCCCTATGTAAATTTTGATGGTCAAATTTAAGTACTCTACATTAATATTAGTTATTTTTTATTATTCTTAACTGTTTTTAAAAATATTATTAAATTATGAATATTTTAATTTATGTTAAATTAAATAGCATATATAGATATCACTTACTAAACCATTCATTTTTTGTCATGAGATTTAATTGTGTTAAAGTAGCTTTTGAGGAAAGTGTTATCACCCATAGTTTGGTTATAGTAGATGGTTTTGTACTTTATATTATTTAATTTATTAGTTTTTTCTCATGGTTTTGTTAGAGCCCATGATTTTGTACATTATATTTTTCTAATTTATTATTTTTTTTGGTTAAATTTTCTTTTATAAATTAAGGTCACTTAAATTAGAGATAAATATCAACAGTTAAGAATCTTATTATATTGTAAGTTTATTATAAGTATTGAGTATTATATTGTAAGTTTATTATAGGTATTAAGTTTATTACATTAATTTGAAGATGGGTCATGGTTGTGACTCATGATTCTTCAAAACTCATCCACATAAATCTCCAAACAATAAGTAATAAGTTTTTATGTGCTTATTAATTAAATTTAAATATGGTTACAGAATTATTATTTTACACCATTACATCTGCCCATATCTTTATGCTTTTAGACTTAAGTTAAAAAAATATTATAAGATTAAAATAAAATAAAATATTTAAAATATGTTAAAACATACCATCTTTCTTACATTACATTTAATACTTACATATCTATTCCATATCCTCAAAGTCAAACCTTCTCTAGAGTGATCAAAATCATTTGTATTTTATTATTTTCAAAGTAATGATTTTATTATTTTCAAAGTAATATAAAAAGCATTATTTTTCTTCTTATTATTCTCACACTCACACACAAACCACACTAAAGAGTAGAATGTTTAGCAAATGCAATCCATCAAACACTATGGTATTAGTAGGACCAATGTCTTTGTAAATGTTTGTTTTAGCAATAAGAATAAGAATCATGATATAATAGGTTTGAAGAATTCCAAGATAAAGATCAAGATGTTTTAGGGTTTAAGGATTACAAGATTGTAATGAGGTTAAAAATGATTGAAGTATAAAAGGTATGGATCGATAATATTAATATTTTTATCGAAAGAATTAGATATTAAATTTTGATTATAAAAAATTAAGATATTTGATATTTTTGTTTAAATTATTGTTTTAATTAAATATTTGAGTATATTGTAAATTTTAGAAAGAAAATTTCAAATAAAATTTTAAATTAATATTATATTTATAAAATGTAAAAAGGGTAAAAAATGACTTTTAATTAAAAAACAAAAAATATAATTTTAAATGATATGATTTTAAATTTTGATTCATAAAATCTAAATAATTCTTAAAATTAAGATTTATCAAATCTAAAAGATTCTACAAAAAATTGACTATTGTTGTATCATAGTACAATGCTCCATAAGATATATTGTACAAAAGTCAAATACAAAATCTAAATGATTGTGAATATGAATTATTACATTATATATGTGAAATCTAAATGTTTCTCAAATATGCCCTTGAATTTTAGGTATTAGTACTATTTTATTTTAGAATAATTATGTGTGACATATATTTAAATCGAATAAAGTTCAGGTTGTAGTTAACAAAATTTATTCATGTATTTTTCAAAATAATAAGATATAAAATATTTTCAAAGATTTTTGAAATTAAGTTTTATGAAATTTTAGTGATAATGGAAAGGAAAAGAAGCAAAATGCATTTTATAGTCAAAAACACATCGACACAAACTACAAAAAGGAACATTGGGCAAGCAAGCATAGTGGTCTCAAGCCTAATCAAATATTGTGATAATAGTGCAACCAATATCTTTTTTAATGTCCCCATTAACATAAGGATCATGGTGTGACTAAGTACCAAGGAGACTCAATATCCAACATTTACAATAAGGAAAATAATGTTTATCGCAAACATAATTTGAACAAGTCATTATCTCTTCTTACACAAGTTAACACAATAACCTTGTCTAAAACATTACCTACCAAGAATTCATCTAGCACACTCCAAGTGCTAAGAAAACCCATGTAAAACAAGCATCTTCATCATATGAAATATTACAAATCAACCATATGACCATACCAATACTCATCCACATGTCCATGTATACTCATCGCTATCTCCCTCACTATTCATTGTCTATGTTACAATTTATTGTCCATGTACAACAACCTTCTAAATACCTAAAACAAAACTAAACATCAGTTATACCACTCTTATTAACAAATCTTAACTAATTGATATCAACTTCAACCAAACTCATCTATTATCCTATAAATATGAAAATATCAAACATAAATCCTAGTTAAACCTTAGCATGACTCTAAATATCCACTTGACACCAATTGACTTATAATTAATGAAATTCATTACCATTATATGACCACTCCCCATAAATATCCATTAAAACAATTGTTAAGCCCTACCCTATCATTAATGTTTATTATAAAAATCAATAATACATTAAATCAAACTTAATCACAATGGATCACCATAAGGACTTCAATTTTAAAAATAACTTAAGCATGAAATGAAAATGTTTACTTTTTGAAATCCAAACAATTATTTCTATATGTATAAATAAAATCCAAATGATTCTAAATTTTGATTATTTTTCATTACATATTCAAATATAACATTAAACAATAAATTAGAAGTTAACTAAACAAATTTGCACCTAATGATTTAAGCACTTGGTTAGAGGAATGAAATTCAAATGAATAGATTTGACTTATCTTATTACTCTCAAATGGAGATCTAACTCTAAACAATAAGTAGTAACCTACAGATAAATTTACATCTAGTTATAAATTATTTGAACAATTTGTAGTTAAGGCACTAGTTTAAGGTGAACATGATTTATTTAGATTTTTGATGTTTTATATAGATTATGGAATTTACTATTAATTCACAAATCAAATAATGATTTTGAAAATATTAGTTGAATGATTTTAGAAATTAAGATTTATAAAATCGTAATTTGCAATAACTTTGAAAATTAATTAATTTTTATATAAATATCTCTAACTTTTAATAATTTTAATATTTACCAAATCTAAATTTTACAAATTAAATATTAAATATTATGGAATATCATAATTTTCAAATAATTATACAAATTTACTGCTCTTCCATGAAATCAAAATAATAATAATTCTCCAAATTGATTTTTCACCTACTTACCAATATCATTATTAAGCCAAGTAACAAGAAACCAGATTCTACAATTACATATTTTATGTTTTTATTTTAAAATTTAAAAAAAAAAAATTATAATTTAAAAATATAAATATATAATATATTTATATATTATATATTTATGAAATTTAATTTAATATCCCCGGATGTGGGTGCTTGACATGACTTGTATAGGCGGCCACCTGGTTCATCGACGCAGGGGCACCTGGCTGGACAAAACAGAGGCTCATTCACTCTGGCGCGTGCAGACCTTAAATAAGGTTGACAGGGGAGGACGTCGACATTCTGTGGCATTCACTCCCCTCCCTCGGCTTTCACTCCTTCTCATTGGCCATTAATGGTAGATGGAACCGACGATTTCCAAATCAAGTTTCATTTATCCATCCCTGCAGCTCTACTCGGTTACTGCTCCTCCGCTTATTGCTTTTCTAACCATCCGGCTCCCTCTGCGCATCTAAACTCTACTCAGTAGATTGTCCTCTCTATTGCGACTATGCCATGTCGCCACTGTAACATCTGCATTTTGACCCAAAAAAAAAACTATTTATAGAACTAATACTAATCAAACCCCATGAACTGATTATTGTTCGTCACATTCTGACGTATACCATCCATTAAAATTTTACTTGATGTACTTTTAATCTTTCATAACTTGCACATATACTCGTTGGGACTAAAATTACGATTCTACAATTTCAATAAGACCATTTGTCTTATGAAACCATCCCTTTTTATTTTACATGGAAAATTGTAAAGTCATAGTTAAATTCTCCCCCCTCCCCCTTAACTATTGATAATAATTTATCTTCCCATGTTAACTAATTATACATCTTCTAAGCCTAAATCCCCCCTCCAACCATATATACATTGAATTAGCTTTAATTTAGAAGTTATAATTATCTCTACTTTCTGATATATATCTAAATAGTCATAAGAGAATTTACCCTTTTAGGGCTTCGTTCTAAAGGATATTAATTATCCCACAGGCTTTGAACTTTTTGCATAACCCTTTCTTTCTTCGTATCCAATTTCACCAAACCCCTATATACAATATTCCTCGAGATCGATTTTCATTTAATTAACAGTACTGCATCACATGGCTCGTCAGAGGTTTAATGAAACTCGTCAATCCGCGGGAATTTCTCCTGCTCTGGATTGCATACACCTGGACGGTTTGGATCTTCTTGGAAATTAGTTTAGGTTTTCAGTTTAATCGTTTTCATTCGAGACCGTCATTTACCTCTAATGTCTCGGTTGCGAATTTTCTCTTCGGCTCTGCAACGTCATTCGTTCCCATAGGGATGAACTTCGTCATTCTCGTAGAGAATGAATGAGTTAGTTTTATCGCCCATTCAGGAATGTCTCAGTGTTTTGCAATTCATCATTCGACTCACATTTTCATTGTGATATGAAATTTCGTTCACTGATTAGTTGAGGATTCAGTCATGCTTCGCCACCGAGAACGAACTTGTAACCCTCCTCTCGCTTCTCAGGTAAGACGTTGTTTTAATTTATGTTTATGCCTCCTATGTATTTATAACTCTGCATTTTGTTTATATTCTACTTATTTCTCATTTTATAGATTCCTGGGTTTATTTGTTTCGGTTTTCTGAGGGGCATATACCTCTACCCACGGTTTTCTACAGAGAACGTGGCTTCATCATTTTTGTATAACCTGTCTTCAATCTTATATTTAATTTATGTGTTGTATCTAGATTAATTGATTAATCTGCGTTATAATTTAATGTATTCTCTTGAACTGATCAGAGTTATAGAGATGAATTCACCACAAATCTCATAAAGCTCTTCTTGGTGGAGTTCGAGTGCATTGTCATTTGCCCAAACCACAAATTCGACCTGTAAGGTCGTCCCACCGCTAACAGCTCACTATATATACATTCATTCCTCAATACGTCTTACTCCTTCCTTGGGTTAATTTAGTTTGAAAGGTTGTTTTGTTAACAAAAACCACTTCATTTTGTTGTTGTTGACAATTACATATATTTATAATTCGTTTTCGGTGTGGTTGTAGGTGAACTGGATTGTAAGACGCTTCACGTCTGTCGTTTCCATCCCCAAGTATCTTTCTTGCAGCATTACCTTCTCCTACAGGTAAACAACACTTCTTAATATGTTCTCTCTCTAATACTTATATGTTTATGGTCTGGCCGCCCTCGCTTAGTTTGAGCTTTACCGAGACCTCCATAGGGTTATGAATTTGGTTGATGGCCATGTTTAAATCTCTGTGGTAGCATTCCTAATTTTATTTAGAAATCACAGTCCCATTGTTCCAGAATACCAAATTGGGTCTTTATGCTATACTTAAAATATTTGATCCTTTGTCAATATTCTCATATAGATATTTGGTATATTTTTAATTCAATTTTGTATAGCCTGTGTAATGATAATAATCTTGTATTCTGGTACTCTCAGTTTAAACCAATTTCTTAAATAGATTTTACTATTGGTTTTATTTTTCTTATTCATTGAAATATTAATCATTTTAATTTCTTGGAATTTGGTACAGGAATTACCATTCCTTAAAGGACCATTTCCCCTCATCATAAGTCGGGATTTTTAAGGTAAGAAGTTTCTGAAGTTAAATTTATTTCTTTCTACTTATGATGTATACTTCACCTAATTCCATATAATAAATAAAATTCCTCTTGCTAATTTCAGGATTGGATTTTCCACCTCTATCCTTCAAGTAATTCCTTATCATTATTGGAGTTTAAAATCTGTTATTATTTCCTTCTATATTTATATTCACGAACCAGAACTAATTCATAATTCCCGTTCTATGCAGGTATTCTTTACATCTTACCTGGTTTGCATACTGCTGATAGTTTTTCCCTATTCAATCATAACTATGGCTTTTTCTTCTCCAGGTTGGTCCAGTAACCCACTTGGGGATTTATGATATGCTATCTCTGCATAGTTTACACAGATGTTGTACAATTTATTTTATATGAGACAGAGTCTCCCCATTTGTATAATTTAGTTATACTCAAGTTAAATTGAACTGTGTAACTCTATGGATTTATATCCTTATATTTACATGACTCTGTAATGTATTGAACAAACTCTTTCCTCTTTTAGTGAAGTTATGTTTGAAACTCCTATGTAATACTTAAATCTTAAAGTTGTTATTTCAGTTATAGTAATAGTTTCTGAGTTCCTCCTTGAAAGTTATTACTGTCACTGTCTATTCTGTCTCAATTCTAGTATTAGATTGTTCAATTATACTACAACATAAAATGTACTTGATTGTCCTAATTTCACATTGAATGTCATGCATATTTATTTTCATGCTATAGTAGTCTATTCACATATTTTACTAATTTGTAAAATAATGCTAAGACGGTAATATTATTCAATAATAAATTATGAGAGTCACATAACTTCATATTTAAACCTTCATCAAAGTTTAGACATTCTAAGAGTTGGTACTCCTCAAATTATTGTCTGTACAACCATACAGAGAACTATTATATTTATTATATCCTACTCTGCTAAACATACAAAAACTACCAATTCATTGCCACTTAGTCTTTTTAACATTTCTTTCATATATAACATCTACTTTTGAACAAATTTAATCAAATCCATTACTACTAATTTACTTCATCATAATAAGAATAATAATAATTTTATAATTTAAAATGAATTAATTGGTGCATACCAACTAAGGTAGACTAGGTTCCACCCAACCTATGAGCTCTTTCTCCACAGATCTCCCCGAGCAGAGATCCATTCTTCCAGCAGTAGACAACCTCTTGTCTACCCAGAATTTGCTTATTTAAGCCTGATTTCCCATCAGCTTGTTTCCTTAACTGCGTTTAGTTAATCAGGATGTTGTTTCCTTTTTTCCTAGGCTTTCCTTTTGTTTTTTCCACAAAAGTACTTTAAAACTAGTTTTTCCTCTTTCTAGTTTTATTCCACCTCTTCCCAGTAACTTGCCTCTTGCCTCTACCATCTAAAATTACAGCCAGCCATCTAAAATTAAAAGCTACCCCAGTAACGCAGAAAATTAGGGACATTACAGCCATCGAATGCGCAATCGTCGTGGAGATGGTAGAGGCTCCCCCTCCCACGCTCTGGCCCCTGGTTCGTTTGCGCGCATTCTTTCCCTCTCTGTTGCCCTTGACGACCCGGAGGTTTTCGACCCTAACTCTCCCTCCCCGACGCTGTCTGTCCAACTTCTGGTTTGTCTCCTGGAAGAGCAACACCATGACATTGGCTCAAGAAGCAGAAAGAGGCATCACAAGTAAACAATCTTGCACACCCCTTCCCCTCTGCCACGAAAATTCACTGGTCTCCTTGTCAAAAACTTGAAGGACGACTTGGATGGTGATTGGAGCTTCCCTTCGGATGGCATCTGGAAAAAAGAGGCAACTACGAACATCATTGCTCGCACAACAACTGCCAAGAAGCCCAAGATGGTCTTCTCTTTGACTCCAGAGCCTAATCCCCAGCTCACAAAGGAGGACATGGAAACCCTGAATGAATATGGCTGCTTCGCGACTGAGGAAAATCCACATCAAGTGGAAAATGATGCACATAATCGGTAGATGCAGTTCCTTGACTCCCTTATATCTCAATTTACATAGGGTCATCTCTGTTTTTTACACCTATTTTTGTTTCTTCTTGCAAACTTTGCTACTCCTGGCTGGTTCCCTCGTGAAGGGTAGCCCAAATTTTGGTTTTTTGATCAGTTCTTATCGAACAAGGGTTAGCTAATTCAAAATCCACATGTCCTGAAGCTCACTTTGTATTTTTGTACATATTAATAGAAATTAGCCAAATTTAAAATATATATATATATATATATATATATATATATATATATATATATATATATATAAAATAATTTATTTAGTGAAACTTTTTTTATTTATAAAATAATAATGTTTTATTTTATTTAGTTATATATTAAGAAAAAATATACAAACTCTTTTGTATATAATTTTTATTTTACATTTTAAATAAATTATTTATTTCTTTGAAAAGAATGATTTATAAGTTGTTTATTATCCCAAAAAAAAAACTAATTTTTTTTGTAAATTTGGTCAGACTATTTTCATCATGTCCAATATATCACCTAGATTGGGGTACGGAATTGAATTTTTATTATACATTATGCATTCTAAAACACTCAATTTACATTAAAAACTTAGTTTGCATTCAATTTGAACCGGTGACTTCGAAGTGCCTTAACATAACACCCAATCACCATCTATCCAAGAGTGCCAAAATATTTTTATTATATATTATGCATTCTAAAAAGCTCAATTTACATTAAAAACTTAGTTTGCATTCAATATTAAAATTGTTGATGGATTAAAAGCACTTTTAATTTAATAGTTTTATAATAAACATTAAAGATGTTATTTCATATTTATATAAAATTTAATAATAGAAATATGCTTTATTGAATTGTAAATTCAAACTTGTTTTTTCAATTAATGAATTGTTTATTTTTTTATTTAATGAAGTTAATAAACTAAAAACTAAAAGTATCTAATAAGAATTCCATAGTTTAACAAATAAATAGCAATTTAACCTTTTTATATCATTAAATTTTAGGTGACTTATTTTTTCATAAATATTAAGCACCATGTAGTAAGTTAATAATTGGTTTACTGTTTTTCCATTTGTCTATTGGATAAGAAAGATGTGATATTCTATTACCTGAATGAAAAGACACTAAGCCAATGACTGACTTACATTTACATTTGTCTCTTGGATGAGAACAATGTGATATTCAATACTTAAAATAAAAAGACAGTAAATCAATGATTGACTGATAAAATGGTGTTCAATATTTGTCTTGATTTTTTTTTAATAAAAATGATAATTTTTTTTTATACATTCTATTATGTCGTATCTTTGACAATTTAATTTGATAAATTTTACTGTTTAATAAACTAAAAATAAAAATACAATATCATAATTAAAAATAAAACCTTATTTTTGCTAATAATAAATAAACTTCAAAAAATAAAACATTTGTTTTGTAAACTTTACCTGTTATACTTTAATCATTTGAAAGTTTTATAGATACAAATACATTTATAAGCACTCAAAATGCAATACCTTCAATTGAATAAAATTATATAAAAAAATTTGCAAAAAATACTTCTAGACAATTACACCCAATCCCGGATATATATCAAAATATATTTTTATTGTAAACATAATATAAGTGATTTTTTTAAAGTACTTATTGAAAATGTACAACCTCAAATGCTAAGGTAGACATGACCTTATTTTATTATTAATAATTAAACTTCAAAAAATAAAATATTTGTTTTGTAAAATTTACCTGTTCTACCTTAATTATTTGAAAGTCTTATAGATACAAATACATTTTGATTTGAGTGTATTATGAGCTATCAAAATACAATACCTTCAATTGCATAAAATTATATAAAAAAATTGAAAAAACAAACTTCTAAAAAAAGTAGACAATTACACCCAATCCACGATATATATCAAAATATCTTTTTACTGTAAACATAATATAAGTATAAGTGATTTTTTTAAGTACTTATTGAAAATGTACAACCTCACATGCCGAGGTAGACATGGTGTCCCTGCATCTGACCAAATTCCTTTCCTACTCCATTCAAGCTTATTTATTTACAGGACCCATCATCTCACCACATGGTTAAGGTCGGAACCACCTCATTGTGTTGCTTTTAACCTTGCAAGATGTTTTATTATGTTCTTGTAGGCAATCAAGTATTACAAGGTTAAGCCTTAAGCATTAAAACTTCAGTCAGTGAAACTTTGCAAATATAATTTACAGGACCCATCATCTCACCACATGGTTAAGGTCGTAACCACCATATTTGTGTTTCCTTTAACCTTGCAAGATGTTTTATTATAATCTTGTAAGCAATTGCAAAATGTTTTATTAAAATTCTAAAATCAATTTTCCAAAGTGACAATCTTCCATGTCAAGTAATGTATTACAGGACCCAGAACAGAAAATGGATGCATATCTGAAAAGTATAAAGGGCTATCTTTGTACCCTGAGATTAATATCATGGACTATACACTCGTGAATGAGATTTGTCAAAAAAGAAATGCATGATGTTATTGTTTAAAAAATGCTTTCTTGGCAATCTTAAAAATCTACAATATGTGCAAAAGTTTGACCAAATGGAAAAAATCAATAAATTGCATTTTAAATGTGAGAAAAATGTCACAAGTTAGTTAGGTTTTCACCATCTTTGATTTCAAAATATCTAGAATGAAATGAAATTTAATACTCTACATCTAAAATGTGACATAAATCCAAGTCAAAGATTGATTAGGTTTTGACTCTCTTTTATTCAAAGTACCTGCACTGAAATGAAAATAACATGTTACAATTAAAATTAAAATGTGACATAAATCCAAGTCAGAAGTTGAATTCTTTGCAATTAAGGATAAGGGAAAATTAAAATGTGATATAATCACAAGTGGCAAGCTGAATTCTTTGCCATTAATGATAAGGGACAGGTTGATCTCTTTTGCTATTGAAGTACAAAGAGCATAGTACTTGGAATGAAATGAAAATCAATGAGCTACCATTAAGAAAAAAATGTGATATAAATCCGAGTTATGAGTTGAAATTCTTTTGCAATTAAGAATAAGGGATAAGTTGATCTTAAATGTGATATAAATCCGAGTTATGAGTTGAAATTCTTTTGCAATTAAGAATAAGGGACAAGTTGATCTTTTTGCAAATAAGGGCAAAAGCATATTTAGGTTATTATAGTAGCTAAACCATATACTGTGATAGACTGTAAAATTGCAAACATAGGTTCCTGTATTATTGGAAGAACAGCCCTTTCTACCAGTTTAGTGAATAATGCTTCTTCTCAATAATCAAATTTCCGAAAATAGGAGTTTCAAGAAATACAAATGAATTGAATTCAACATAGAAAAAAAAATTAACAGATGAAATACTCCAATTTCCATCTTATCCTTCCAAATAGTTAGAACCTTTGGTATGACCTTATAACAATGTAGCAATGAACTCATAAGATAATGGGGAAAATGCTAGCTAGGTTAACTATAAGGAAAATATTACATAAGTCTGTTCTCTATAAATGCATCAGAGAGAGATGCTAAAAAAGTTGGAATAGAAGAACACACTAGTTGCTCGTGCACTGAAGTCAAAAAACCTCCATGGATTTATATAACATATGCTTGCAACTACATTTTGGACAGCTTCGTATTACAACTCCTCCTATGTCTACACATTTACAAATCGCTGATAATGATCCAGCGAAACTCACCTATCTCTAAAGTCTTACTCTGTCATAGGAATAGTTCCACCAGCCTCCAGAATCTGATGCTCGAGCTGCATTATCAGACAAATTATGCTATCAGTAAAAAGTGCATAATAGTGCAGTTTCATGTTTTCCCAAGCAGCATTCTTTGCAGAATTATATATATTGCACTTCTTGCATGAATAAAATTTACCTGTGCATCTCCTTCCCAACTGGGGAACAGTTCTCTTAAAAAATTCATTAGATTTTATAACACAAAAGGAGTTTCCCAGATTTATTTCATTGTTACCAGCCATTATGATGAACAATACAAATACAATTGAGAGAAAAATGATTACCTGAAATAGAGTCTCAAGCTTGTTCTTAACATGGTAATACTCCTGTTTCAGTTGCTCCAAACATTGGAGACAGCTGCAGAAGGCAAATATAGTACTATTATTGACTTAAATTGATCAAAAGATCAAAATCCCATGCAGACGAAATGGGCTAAATATCACATCACATTGCCTTCAATATCTGACACGAAATGCAATTGCCCAACATTACTGAATTAAGTTCAAACCAACACCCATATCAATCAAGCTGGGGACTACTAGAAAATCTACAATATCAATTTTTAGAAATGCCCCAACCACCATACGCTAGGAAAATGTAGTTACCCCTCTCTGTTTCTCTGTTCACAAAATGCACGGAATGATATGCATTCATTTTTCACTCGCTGCGCTCCTATGCTGTCCATTCAAAACAAGGCAAGTCAGTTCATCCATCATCTTGGCCAGTAAAGATGGCTGAACACCAAAACCATGCTTAGTGATCATTTGCAACAGAAATCGCAATGGAGATTAAAAACAGGTAGTGACAAAACCCAAGCTAAAATGCTTATCCTGATATATCCTATTTTCTTTCACTGAACTAACTTAGATGCCTTGAGCTCCAAATTAGAAATTAATTTTTTACAGCAAAAATGGCTTCATCATACTCAGATTAAGGGGATTTTTAGGAAGAGGATCTACATGCTACCATGTGCTCTGAGAACCAGTGAATGGGAATTTACTCAAACCCAAATAGTATTTAAAAAGCAATGAAAGCAGAAGAGAATGACTAAATGCTCTCGGTCTCTAGCAACAGATCTTCAGACCTGAACTTAACTAACAAAACTTAAAAAGGCCTGGCGGGTTCCACAAAAGATGGTTGGCTCACATCTAATTTTCAGGGTTTCGTATCTACAAAGTTAAAATAAATAATATATAAATGAAAATAGCAGCAAGCCCTTGAGTATCAGTAAAATTGACCCCTTTCCAGCATTAGAAAAAATAGCCCTTCTCAGTCAAGAAAACTAAACAAAGACCATGTTAAAACAAAACACATATCCAGTTTGCTACAGCAGTAAGGCTCCTACTGTAAACTACAATAGAGGAAGAAGAAGTATTGATAAACTATTTAACCGAGCTCCAGACTGATCCAGGCATTTTTGGATTTGCCTGATGTACACAACTACCCCTTTCAAGCTGTTTTGTTGGATTCTTCCATGATTTAGGAAGTACCCTAGATCACCAGGACTTCCATGAAAACTATAAGAAACAGATACCATGATGGTAGAAGCTGGCATCCCAGGCCACTGTGGAAACACCCATTTCTCAGAAGTATCGAGTTATGTTTTAGCCCTGAACTAAATAAAAATGGTAAAAAAAATAAAAGTGTTCAGAGTCTGATCGCTCTGATTTCCATCATTCGGCAAACCGAACTTGAAACTTTCTGAAACACCCATACTACTGAAAGTCTGAAACTACGAAGTCGAAAGAAAATCTGAGTAACAGCACCCCATATATCTCATATGATGCGATGTTACAGCGAATCGATATAACAAAAGTAGCAATGTGAAAAAATAAGCATCTGCCTCATTCACTTCTAATCCATGTGAGATTAACCTGGAACTCAAATATCAACATAAAAATTAGCAGTGGCAACACAACCACCGTGTTATGGAAATCACCTGGAACTGCTACCCTTGAACTGGTGGACATGGGCATCTACTTTCTTGAAGTCAATCGGCTGTTGAGTTCTGCAACACATACAAACAGTTCCCATATATCTATTGATTTAACAAAAGAACTTTTAAAAATTAAATACAAATGAAATCGCCAGACCCCAAACCTCCATAGAGGTCTAACAGAAAACAGGGAAAATTAGTCGGGAATTAAAACATACAGCGTTTTGGATAAATCTGCTAGAAGTTTCTCTGCATCTTCAAAGAAGAGCGAGACCACTTCAACCACAAATTCGGGATTGCTCTCGTCCTGCAGTTGCTGGAGTTGCGTAAATTGCTCGTCCAGGAATCCCTGCCAAGCATTTAATGCCAGCTTTTAATGTCCGGAAGATCCAAACGAATGGAAGGTTGTGTCGAACTGGCTCAGGAATCAGGGATCGAATTAAATAAAGTGAGAACTCAGAAATCTGACATTTAATGTTACCTCCCGGTACAGAGACGAAGTGTAGTCGATGAACCTGCGCTGCAACTGAATGACATCCATTTTTTTCTGGTTCTCTGCGACTCAAAACTCTGGCCGCTCAGCTTTCAATGCTGCATCCGCCCTTGATAGACGCAAGAAGGATTGGGAGCTTTTGCGAATTGAATCCTCCAATGGGCAAATGGTAAAGAATGAATATCAGGGGTAGAGGGGAAGAAGTGAATCAAAGTGTGAAGTGGGTGGTAGGCAATTTATCGATTGTGGATTTGTACGATATGCTTTTCTCATCTCTGGATTTGCGCTTCCTCCCTTCTCGGCTGCCCGCGGCCGTCTTCGTCTTCGTCTTCATCTTCCCTTTTGTGTCAACCCACTAGCGGTCAAAGATCACAATCACATACCAACCGTTCCAACAGTGACCGCTAGCGGTCAATTCGGATTCAAATCTAATCATGTCAAAGTTATGATTCCATCAATGGCTTACTTTTTTAGCCAAAGTGATTAAACCCTATGGTACTTTCAGTCCTCCTTGTAAATAAGCATGGTGGAAGAGCTATTGAGTGTGAGTTGGTTGGCCCTCAGGCAATTAAATGACAAGAAAGTCCACGTTGGACATTTAATGTTTAAAAATTAAATTTGGGTTTATGTGTGTTATATTTTTGTTGGTATATTATATTAGTGATGTTGGTTTATAAATTGTTTTTTCTTTTGAGTTGAGTAAGTGGTTGGTAGAATGGCATGTTATTGCTTTAATCTTATTTCAAATTCTACAAGAGGGACATTTTTGGCTTCTTGTAAAAAGTTTTAAGATGAGTAAGTTTTCCTACTTTAGTGGGGTCTTAATTTTTGGGTCTCGAGGAAATTCTTATGGGCAAAATTTTGTCAATTGGTTTTTTTTTTTTTTTGAGATTTTCTCAAAAAAAAATTTAGCATATTTGATTAAAATTCCAATATTTTTTACATACATATCACCAAATATTTACTAATTTTAACAGTAAATTATATGTTTTTATTGAATATTAGTTTATATTCTACATGTATGACTTTTCAAACCAGAATAATTTCTTATAATACAATACATACGCATAATATTGAATCCTTAAAATATTTTACTTTTGGCCAGGTTATTACTCCAACAAGGTTTAGCAGTGGCAATTTTGGACTCCAACAAGTTACACATTCATCATATTAAAAAAAAAAAAATTATAAATTGTATTTTAAGAAAATAGGGTGGAAATTTTAAATTTGTTCATATATCATATTAATTATGTATGTTTATAAATTATATATTATATTATAAAATATAGTGGAAAATATTAGCCTCGAGGGTTAGCTTAGTTGGTCGAGTCCCATCATTAAAGCTTCTGTGCTATTGAGAGGTTACGGGTTCAATTTTCTTGACACTCTCATCGTCAGGCTTGATTCAACCCGATCACCTTAAACCATTCTTTGAAACTAATCACATCAAGCGCTGAAGATTTTTATAAACTCTAATGTGCTTCATCCTCAGGACCAAGATAGTGGAAAAATTAAAAGTTATATATTAAATATATAAAATAAAGATTGTATTTTTATAAGATAGAGTGTGTATTTTGTTTATGGGTGACCGGAATAACTCTAATGTGGTTCATCCTCAAAACCAAGATTAGAACTATAGTGGAAAAACTAAAAGTTATATGTTAAACCTTTGAAAATAAAGATTGTATCTTTATAAGATAGAGTGTGTATTTTGTTTATGGGTGGCCCAAATAACTCTAATGTGGTTCATTCTCAGGACCAAGATTAGAAATGACAGCAACAAGGTTGAATCGGGCCCCCAAGGAGAGCCGGTCCATTCACAGTAGTTCTGTCAGCATTTTCTTTGATTTAATTCCACGTAGTCTTCCTCATTCTTTTTGTAAGTTTTATTTATCAATTTCGGAGAAATTGACAAATAAATATATTCAGCAACTTTGGAAATCTCAATGTATCCCCGAACTTTTATTCTATCGTTGAACCTTATACTAAGGTTACAATACGTTGACTTATATTAATAAACTGATTACAATACCCACTTTAATATACCTTAGCCCCGGGCCCACACATACAATCGGCAGAATTCAATGGAATACATACGCCCATACCTTTTACTAAACCTCGTGCTACTTTCGAACGCAATCACCGTTCGATTAGCCTTCCTCCAGACCGACGGCGTTCGTCGATATCGCACTGCCTCCCCAGTCAAACTTTAATGTGCGATGGCACGCAAAAGGGCAGTTTTCGGGGTCCCACCTTATGCTATGTGTCCTCCAGTCTATGGAATCGCTCCGAATTGGAAAATACCACTTATCTCACGAAAGCGGTGCGATCAATACCACTTCCCGCTTTTGAACAGTGCGTGACCACAGGTTTACATCGGGTTTACACTATCCTTTCAATTCAATCCAGTTCTCAAACTCAGATTCGAACTTTAGAACAACTATTTCTTTTCAGGCGAGGGTTTCACTTCAATTGACTCACTGTGCTGCAAAATTCCAACGTTTCGACCACACAATTCTAAGCCCGTATCAAAGTTACAAAAATCAGCTTGGTTTCTCTCAGGGGTGCGCGTCAATAAACATTCAGGGGACTCAATATAGAATATGCTCAATCATGGACAGATAGAAGCTTTCGGAGGTTCAACACAACAAATTCTTCATCGAATATCACAAAGCTGGAAGCTCAAATACACCGGACTCAAGCTAATACACACACAAAGATAGTATATCTACCATTCCACAAAGATGATCAAAACATCGAATTATGTTCAACAAAGAGCAAAAATGCTTAACATACACAATCTTCACTGTGAGAATCTCCTCCCCCTCAATGAATCCGGGGGTTACATTTATACATCAACAAATGTCTCTTCGGTTCCTCTATGAGGACCGTTTTGGTAAATCAAAAGCCTAACTACAAATTATTCGAATTTGCTGAAACATGACAGATGGACTGAAGCTAAATCTATTCGACTTCTATTGATTCTAACTAATCTAAATGAAACAGACAGCTAAGGTATTGGCACCTTGTTGTTACAATTCGAATGATTTTGGACCCTCCTAGCCACAACATGTGGACAAAACCTCCTACATTGCTGGCTAGTGTCTAATGCCCCTGCATCAGACTCCCGAGGGCGATTTTCTTCATGGACTCCTGTCCATGAGTTCTTCCACTGATCTGCCTATCTTCTACAACATTCCTTCAGTCATCCAAGTGGTGTCTTCCTCTGGCTTGTCCTTCCATTTGATTAAGTACTGAAAGTACTCTTGTCCTCTAGTCTTCCTGAACACTCTTTTGTCCAATATTTTCTCTGGTTGCAATGGTTGTGCTGGAGGTAGCTGCTTTTCCCACTCAATTTTTTCCTTGTCTGCTGATCTTTCTTCTGCACCATCATCTTCATACTTGTACAAATTTGCAACATTAAAAATGGGAGATATTCCAACATCAGGAGGCAATTCAATCTCATAAGAATTTGCAGAAAATTTCCTAAGTATCTTGCATGGCCCAATATTTTTGAACTTCAGTTTATTATATAGCTTCTTTGGGAATCTCTCCTTTCTCAAGTGTGCCAAAACCAGATCTCCTATTTCAAAATGGACTTCTTTTCTGCTCAAGTCTGTTATGCCTTTGTATTTGATGTTGCTGCCTTGTAGTTGCTATTTTACTTGTTCATGTATGGCTTGGATCTCTGAAGCAAATTCCACACCATTAGCACTTCTTAGCTCTGCCCTTCCCAGATTTCTTAACTCTGATATTCCTCTGGGGTGCATTCCATAAACAATATGGAATGGACTCTGTCCTATGCTCCCGTTTGGTGAGTCATTATATGCATATTCTGCCTGAGGAAAAATATGATCCCACTGCTTGGGATGCTCTCCTGCAAGACTTCTCAACAAATTTCCTAGACTCTTATTCACTACCTCAGTTTGTCCATTAGTCTGAGGATGATAAGCTGAGCTAAAACTCAGTTTGGTACCAAGTTTCTTCCATAGTGTCCTCCAAAAATGGCCCACAAATCTGGTGTCTCTGTCTGAAACAATACTCTTGGGAAACCCATGCAACCTAACAACTTCTTTGAAAAACAAGTTAGCAACATGGGTGGCATCACTAGTTTTATAGCATGGAATAAAATGTGCCATTTTGGAGAATCTGTCCACTACAACAAAGACTACATCATTCCCTCTCTGAGTCTTGGGCAATCCTAGAACAAAATCCATACTCACCATGTCCCAAGGCCTGTCTGGAATAGGCAAGGGAGTGTACAATCCTGCATTCTGGCTCCTTCCTTTGGCATATTGACAGATTTTGCAATTTTTCACAAACTTGTCCACTTTTGCTCTCATCTTGGGCCAATAATAGAAGTGACTCAGCTGCTCATAAGTTTTATCAGTACCAAAGTGCCCAGCAAGTCCACCACTATGCTTCTCCTTGATCAAATTTTCTCTCATGGAACATTTTGGTACACACAGTTGGTTTCTTCTGAATAGTAAGTCCTCCTGCAAGAAATAATCCAGCCACTGGCTTCTATCTGTTAGAACAGGGTTACAACATGCCTCAAATGCTTCCTTAAAATCTGAATCTATTTTATACAATTCTTTGAGAAAATCAAATCCTACAACTTCAAAATTGGTTTCTTGAACACGCGTGTGCCTCCTACTCAAAGCAATGTCAGCTACTTTATTTGCTTGGCCACTTATGTGTTTCAAAAAAAAGTTGAAACCTTGGAGATACTCAACCCATTTGGCATGCTTATGATTTAATTTGGGCTGCTATACAATGTACTGCAAAGCATGATTATCAGAGTATAATACAAATTCTTTGGACATTAAATAATGCCTCCACTTTTTCAATGCCTGAACAACTACATAGAATTCCTTCTCATAAGAGGAATACTTCCTTCTGGTGTCATTCAGATTTTCACTGAAATAGGCTACATGCCTATCATCCTGACTCAGCACAGCTCCAATGTCCTCTCCACTGGCATCACACTTCACTTGAAATGGTTTAGGGAAATCAGGCAGAATCAAAACAGGCTTTTCAGTTATCTTTTGCTTCAAAAGTTTAAAGCTTCTCTCAGCTTCAGCAGTCCATTTAAATGGTTGTTCACCCTTTTTTATTGTCTCAATTATGGGTGCATTAATCTTACTGAAGTTTCTTATAAATTTTCTGTAAAAACTGGCAAGTCCTTGGAAACTTCTTACCTCAAAAACATTTCTAGGTGAAGGCCACTCCACAATTGCCTTAACCTTTTCTGGGTCCATATTCAATCCTTCTGCAAAAACAACAAAGCCCAAATACACCAACTCTTCCTTCATGAATGAGCATTTCTTTAAGTTTATCAACAATTTCTCTTGGTGCAACTTCTTCAAGACATAATTAAGATGCCTTAAATGTTCTTCTTTAGTTTTGCTGAAAACTAATATATCATCCAGATACACTATCACAAATTTACCAATGAACTCTTTCAATACTTCATTCATAAGTCTCATAAAAGTGTTAGGTGCATTTGACAACCCAAAAGGCATTACCATCCATTCATACAGTCCTTCATTCGTTTTAAAGGCAGTTTTCCACTCATCACCCTCTCTTATTCTGATCTGATGATATCCACTTTTTAAATCTATCTTTGAAAAATATTTAGCACCACTCAAACAATCCATTAAATCCTCAACTCTGGGCAAAGGGAATCTGTACCTGATTGTTATTTTATTGATTGCTCTGGAATCAGTACACATCCTCCAGCCTCCATCTTTCTTTGGGCTCAATACTGTTGGTACTGCACATGGACTCAAACTTTCTCTGATCAGTCCCTTGTCCACCAATTCCTGTGCTTGTCTCCTGATTTCCTCATTTTCTATGGGAGTCATTCTGTAGGCTGCCTTATTTGGCAGATTTGAACCAGGGATAAAATCTATCTGATGGCTTATCTTCCTCACAGGTGGCAGCTCATCAGGTAAATCATCCACAACAATGTCACAATAACTGTCTAACATCTCTTGAATTTCTATTGGAAAATTAGAAATATTTGTAGAAGTAAGAACTACCTTAGGCTTGCAAACTAAAGCAAAACTTACCTCTTCTTCTTCAATCTGCTGCAGATATTCCTTCCCGCTCAGCAACAAGGTCTTTGGATCAACCACTCTGCTTGATGGCTCTCCTTCTTCCATGGGTATCAATGTATGATGTACCCCATCCTTGAAAAACTTGTACGTGTTCTTCTTGCCATCATGCACTGTTGCTCTGTCAAACTACCAAGGTCTACCCGGCAGTATGTGACACACATCCATGGGCATTACATCACACAAGATCTTATCTTTGTATTTGCCCATTTGCAGCTCTATCTCACACTATTCTTTTACAATTAGTTGGTGCCCTTTATGCAGCCAGGACACCCTGTATGGAGTTGGATGCTCCCTTGTCTTCAGCTTCAACTTCTCTATTACCTTAGTGGAAACCAGATTGTCTGTGCTGCCGCTATCAATGACTAGCTGGCAACATTTTCCCTGGACTTTGCATATGCTCCTAAACAAATTTTTCCTTTGTGCAGGTTCAGTGACCTCTTTGGTTTGCTTCAACAGGACCTTATTAACCACCAAGGACTCTCCCCTCTCCGGTAGAATTTCTTCTTCAATTGTTGCCTCTTCTCCAGCCTGGGCAACAACAACATTTCTTGGACCAGCACCCACATTCTCTGGGCACTCATAGTGCTTATGTCCCACTTGCTGACATCTATAGCACCTCAATTCTCTACCTCTGCCTCTGCCTCCTCTTCCTTTGTAAGAACCCCTTTTTCCTCTTGCATCACCCTCTGTAGATGCATTCTGAGGTGAGCTACTGTTATCTCCATCTCTGGGTGTAGTAGGCTTCCCTCTACCACCCTGACTTCCCTTTCCACGGAAAGTACCTCTCCCTTTGGCAGACTGCTTCCTTAGGAGTTTCTCCTCTGCTTTCAAGGCCATCTGGTAAGCCTCTTCCACTGTCTTAGGAGACAGAATACCAATCTCATCTTGTATCTCCAACTTGATACCATTCACATATCTGGCAGTCTTCTTTGGTGTGTCTTGAAATTTCTCAGCTCTTATGCTTACTCTATAGAATTCCTCAGTGTATTCCTTTACTGTCAGCAACCTCTGTCTCAGGTTCTGCAATTGCCTAAAAAATGTCAGCTGATAATCACTAGGCAAGAATTCACCCTTTAACTTAGCCATCATTCTGGTCCAGCTCTTGATGGGCTGCTTGCCAACTCTCCTTCTTTCTGCTTGCACTCCATCCCACCAAAGTGCAACATGTCCCTTCAGCTTTGTTACTGCAAACTTGACCTTTTTATCCTCACTCATTTCTTCATAGTCAAAGCACTTGTTCATTTCATTAATCCAGTCCACCAGCTCCTCTGGGTTCAGTCCCCCTGCAAAACTCGACACTTCAATTCTGGGCTTAACTGGAGACCCCAGAACAGTTCTGAGGAGCCTCATGTCAGGAGGAATCTCAACATTTTCTTCAACTTCTTCTAATTCAGGTTCACTGATGTCTTCAGGATCTCTGGGTTGTCTTCGCTCCATGGCATCCATTCTGGCCTCGAACCTCTGCAAAATTCCCAACACTTCTGCATTGGCAGCGGGTCCGCCCCTCCTTCTACCAGCACCTCTACCAACTCGGATTGCCATGTTAATTATCTGCAAAAAGGACTTAAAACAATAGCTCTGATACCACAAATGACAGCAACAAATTTGAATCGGGCCCCCAAGGAGAGCCGGTCCATTCACAGTAGTTTTGTCAGCATTTTCTTTGATTTAATTCCACGTAGTCCTCATTATTTTTGTAAGTTTTATTTATCAATTTCGGAGAAATTGACAAATAAATATATTCAGCAACTTTGGAAATCTCAATGTATCCCCAAACTTTTATTCTATCGCTGAACCTTATACTAAGGTTACAATACATCGGCTTATATTAATAAACCTATTACAATACCCACTTTAATATACCTTAGTCCTGGGCCCACACATACAATCAGCAGAATTCAATGGAATACATACGCCCGTACCTCGTGCTACTTCCGAACGTGATCATCGTTCGATTAGCCTTCCTCCAGACCAACGGCGTTCGTCAATATCGTACTGCCTCTCCAGTCGAACTTTAATGTGCGATGGCACGTGAAAGGGCAGTTTTCGGGGTCCCACCTTATGCTACGTGTCCTCCAGTCTATGGAATCGCTCCGAATTGGAAAATACCACTTATCTCACGAAAGCGGTGCGATCAATACCACTTCCCGCTTTTGAACAGTGCGTGACCACAGGTTTACGTCGGGTTTACACTATCCTTTCGATTCACTCCAGTTCTCAAACTCAGGTTCGAACTTTAGAACAACTATTTCTTTTCAGGCAGGGGTTTCACTTTAGTTGACTCACTGTGCTGCGAAATTCCAACGTTTCGACCACACAATTCTAAGCCCGTACCGAAGTTACAAAAATCAGCTTGGTTTCTCTCAGGGGTGCGCGTCAATAAACATTCAGGGGACTCAATATAGAATACGCTCAATCATGGACAGAGAGAAGCTTTTGGAGGTTCAACATAGCAAATTCTTCATCGAATATCACAAAGCTGGAAGCTCAAATACACCGGACTCAAGCTAATACACACACAGAGATAGTATATCTACCATTCCACAAAGATGATCAAAACATCGAATTATGTTCAACAAAGAGCAAAAATGCTTAACATACACAATCTTCACTGTGAGAATCTCCTCCCCCTCAATGAATCTGGGGGTTACATTCATACATCAACATATGTCTCTTCGATCCTCTGTGAGGACCGCTTTGGTAAATCAAAAGCCTAACTACAAATTATTCGAATTTACTGAAACATGACAGATGGACTGAAGCTAAATATATTCGACTTCTATTGATTCTAACTAATCTAAATGAAACAGGCAGCTAAGGTATTGACACCTTGCTGTTACAATTCGAATGATTTTGGACCCTCCTAGCCACAACATGTGGACAAAACCTCCTACATTGCTGGCTAGTGTCTAATGCCCTTGCATCAAGAAACATAGTGGAAAAACTAAAATTTATATATTAAATATATAAAATAAAGATGGTATATTTATAAGATAGAATGTGTGTATTTTGTTTATGGGTGACAGAAATAAAATTAGAGTGGATCTTGTATTTATAGATTTTTTGTGTTGGAGTATGTTTAGGTATTTTTTATATATTTAATTGAATTCGATGGATGGATAGGTGAAATAGTGTTATAGAGTTGTGTATTTTAAAATCAAATTATGGTTATAGTATTTATTTTTAAAACCTTGGACCTTGGCTAATTATTAAATGTTTTTTTTTGTAAGGAAAAATACTTTTTATATTTATGGAAAATTAATATACATGTTGTTGATACATAATAAAATAAGTTATATGTAACCACATTGGTTGGTTTGAAACGCGTCGACAACGTTCTTTGTCATGTGATTATTACCGAAATAATCCTAAATAAGTTATATGTTTTAAATCCAATCTTGTCGGATGGAGTATGACTTTACATTCCAAAAAATTGGGTGGCCCCACACATTATACCTTTCAAAAAAGACAGAAGTATGTTCACCATAATATACTATCCAATTTAACTTTGCTTCGCTAATAAAAAATGTTTCGCCTGAGGAAAAAATAGCACGAAGAGAAAGAAAAAAGGGGGGTGGGGCGAGTATTAGCTACTAGACTAATTCAGCTAAATGTGGAAATTCATTTGATCCACCTCTTTTTCATCCGGAATCTCTTTCATTGAAAAGGAACCAATGTGCAACTCTAGTTTCTCATTTGACAAAGTATCAACCTACATTTTTAGTTCTCTAAGGATGTGAGTGAAAGAAAGCCACTCAAAGGACTTAACCCCATTTATATTATTGATCATTGCTTGAAAAAAAAATCAATTGTTAACCTTTTCAAGGCCCAATTAATCACTATTTGTCAATCACCCATAATTTGAAGTTTTCTGACGTGCTTTTGAGATGCAAAAAAAATAAGAGTGTGAAGTGTTGTAAACTTTACTAAATTATTTGAGACCCTCTCTAAGAAATATCTAACTAGGAAATAATGATTTTGAGCTAAAAGAGGATGACACCAACTCCACATTTTGGAGGATGTCCCTAAGAAGCACTATAAAAAAACCAGGGGAACCCATTATTACTATGTGCTTGAAAGGGTACACAAGCCTATTTTTATTTTAGAGCAAACTTATATTCTAAACAAAATTCTGAAAAGAGGCCAACAAAGATTTCAACATGAATATCTCTTTAGTAGGATATAGATGAATTTCTATCCCACTAGATGTTGTTGACTATAATGGAAGGAAAAGACTCAAAATGCGAGTTTATTCTTATGCCCTGAATTTAAGTTTTCCTCTAAGGAAGAATTATTCCACTGGGACAGAAAGTGTATTGCTTCCAGCACTGATGTGAAAAATCCAATAGTATATGGACATGTGATAAACAGATGAGAGATTCTTCTCTATTTGATTTGCATAAGGAACACTTGTTGGGGCCAATCTAACCACACTTTATACCAACTTCCTAGGTAAGAAAATTATTATTCAAAGCCAGCCACAATGTGATTTTAATCTTTAGTAGAGCATGGGCTTTCCACAAAGTATTCCAACACCACTATTTTTCTTCATGGAATCATGAATTGATGTAGGAAGCATATCCTAGATATGTTGTATAATTTCCATTATGGGGATCCTTTGACCAATTCAATGTCTTTTATCTCCTCTTTAAGCTTTATGAAATTTTGGGACATAAGTGAGATATATAGATCCCATCCATTTGTTGGCATCCCATTGAGAGCCAAATTTATTGAAGATTTCCATCCACTTTTCCCACATACCTATGGAGATTGTGCCTTGATATTTGCCAAACAATAGTATCATGCATTATGTAAGAAAGAAGTGAGATGATTAGAAATATGAGAATTTTCTTTAAACCAAGCCATGGGTCAAGGCCTATCTTAACCTTCTTCCATTTCCAACATAACACATAATCCAATATCCTAAGATAGGAAATGTTAGGTCCTTATATTACTAGTATAGTCCCTTATTGTTGTTAGTGTAACCCCCTTATTGTTATTATTGTACCCTTGTAACCCCCTTTTTGTTATTATTGTGCCCTTAAATTATTATTGTTAGGTCGGCTAGGATTACATTGTGGCCCACTAGGATTAAATTATGGCCCCATGAACTCCTATATATAGAAAGGAGGTTTTGTAAATTGTATCATCCAAGAATTGTTCATTCATGTAATGTATTGGAGGTTGCCCCCTCGAAGTGGCTTATTTATAAGGCGTTGATATCTCTTTTCTTCTCTTTTTGGAGCTGGTTCACAACATTTGGTATCAGAGCTTTGGATTCTAGGGTTTTGTTGCACCAAACAGGTCATTATGGAATTTTCACTATAACTTTTTTTCTACGAAGGTTTAGAAGCTAAAATTTTTAGAGCGTGAAGTTGAAATCTTGAGGCGCATCGTTGCAAAATTTCAGAGCTTGGTTCGTAATATTTTCAGAGATATGATCTATGGAAGTTAGGTCTTTTTCAGGCTCTCGAATTTCATCTCAAAGAGGTGATCGTGGGAAAATCTTCATAACTCTCTCTCTGAGCATCGGATTGGAATTTCGTAAAAATTGGTTGGAATTAAACGGACTGTAGTTTCATGTCTATAAATTGCAGAGCCAAAGGAGCAAACAGTGACACGTGGCAAGTCGTAAAAGTTCTCTCTATTGAACCAATCCATAATCAGGTCATTGTGGGAGATTGGACATAACTTTGTCTTGAAGAATCCAAATTAGGTCAGACCTGTGGCATTCGAAAGAGGGTTTAAAGGGCTACCACAGGGCCAAATTTCAGATATTGAAGATTCGAAATCACAGAGATAATTCAGTTTCAATATCGAGCTCCTCAAAAACAAGAAAAAGGTGTGTATCTTTTTCGAATTACATAAGTCTCGTTTAAAAAAAAAATAGTTTGAATTTATTCCTAGGGAATATTGAAGAATAGATATTAGTATTAGGTTCTAAAATTCCCCCTAAATATAATTCAACACCAATTAAGCCTTTCAAAAGGCTCTACTATGACTCATGAAGACGAAGAAACACAACATGAGATATCAAAATTACAAGAACAAGTGCACCAAATTTCGCTATCGCAAAGAGCAACAAAAAATGAAATGGAAGTTTTGAAGAAAGGCGTGGAAACTAAGATGGACGATTTGAAGAAATGCATGGACGCTACGATGAATGGTTTGGAAGCTAAGATTGATGGCATGGAGGTGGGCATGGAAGCTAAGATGGATGGCATGGAAGCTAAGATGGATGACATGGAAGCTAAGATCGATGAAAAAATGAAAGACAAGATCGAAAACATGAAGAATGATTTTCAAAAGTTGATACAAGAAATGTTTCCTAATGGCGAAAAGATAGTAGAGGAAACTCATGATGAGAATAAAATACATGTTAATCGTGATTTCATAAAATCTAATGTTGGATTGAAGAACCACCATATTCCAAAGATGGATATGAGGAAGTTTGATGGCAAGGATCCTGTAACATGGATACTATAGATGGAGCAATATTTTGATCTCAATAATGTGCAAAACGCACAAAAGGTACGCATTGCAACTTTACATTTAGAACAAAATACATTTGTATAGTATCGATGGGTTTGCTCCCATAAAAAATTGTCACTTGGTCAATTTTTACGGAGGAAATGATAGCACATTATGAGGATACAAAGAGCAACACCTTCTTTAGCCAATCGATAAATCTCAAACAAAAGGGTTCAATGGCGGAGCACATTGAGGACTTCCAAAAATTGAATATAAGGGTAACTGATATTCCAGAGGAACACAGAATTGATGTCTTCATAGGGACTTTAAAGGATAACATCCAACATGAAGTTCATGTCTGGGAACCTGATTTATTGGAGAAGGCATTCAGGTTGGCCAGAAAAATTGAATGTAAAATTATGGCGACAAGGAAGCCTACCACTCACATCTATAAAGATGGAAGTGTTGCTACTCCTAGACTTCCACAACCTACAAGGTTGACACCACAACAATTGGAAGAAAAAAGAGCAAAATGGCTTTGCTACAGTTGTGATAGAAAATACACTAAAGGTCATAAGTGCACTGAGAAGAAATTATTTTACATAGATTGTGAAGAGGAAGAAGAAATTTCAAAAGTATAGGATATATACCAGGAAGAAACCCTAGAAGAAGAAGAAACGAGTTCGACCATCTCATGTAATGCTTTGGCAGGAATTACCACTCCTCAAACTCTCAAGATAGAGGGACATATCAAGAAGAAAAAGGTAATAGTTTTGATTGATCCGAGTAGCACCCATAATTTTATTCATTGTAAGGTAGCCAAGGAATTAAATTGTTTCCTATACCCAACACCATAATGTCAAGTGATGGTTGCAAATGGAGGAACTATAAATTGCTCTGGAAATGCCATAATATCAAGCTAACCATGGGGGAATATGTATTGACTA
This sequence comes from Pinus albicaulis, assembly GCA_034641835.2. Taxonomy (NCBI): domain Eukaryota; kingdom Viridiplantae; phylum Streptophyta; class Pinopsida; order Pinales; family Pinaceae; genus Pinus; species Pinus albicaulis. The sequence continues at coordinate 1,378,290,401 of CM076582.1, forward strand.
GTCCAATGCTTTCCATTCCTATGGGAGGTGCTGATGTTGTACTAGGAGTACAATGGTTACAATCTTTTGGGACGGTAGCTTTTAATTTTCAAGAACTTTTCTTGAATTTTTTTTCAGAAGGAAAGGAAGTCGAATTACGGGGTATTGCGGGGAAGCCAGGAAGGATAATAAGCTCTAATGTCATGACAAAGCTTCTAAAGAAAGAACAGCGAGGCGTAATTGCACAATTATGCTCACTAGAAGTTCCAACATCAAAATTATCTATTTCTGCAGATCTCCAACAAGTCTTGGACAATCATTCCAAGGTGTTTGAAACTCCCAAAGGACTCCCACCTATTCATGATCATGATCATGCTATTCATTTGATCCCAGGAAGTGTTCCTCCAAACATCAGGCCTTATAGATATCCTTACTTCCAAAAGAGCGAAATTGAACGTATGATTGCAGAAATGTTAGAGGCAGGTATAATTCAACCTAGTCAAAGTTCTTTCTCTGCTCCTGTAGTATTGGTACACAAGAAGGATGGATCATGGCGTATGTGTCCGGATTATAGGGAGCTCAATAAGCTCACCATTAAAGATAAATTTCCCATTCCTGTGATTGATGAATTATTGGATGAATTACATGGAGCAATTTATTTTACCAAGTTGGATCTTCGTCCAGGATATCATCAAATTAGAATGAAGACTAAAGATATTCCAAAAACAGCATTTCGAACTCATGAGGGTCATTATGAATTTTTGGTCATGCCTTTTGGCCTTACCAATGCACCTTCTACATTTCAAGGGTTGATGAATTCCATTTTCAAACCCTTCCTTAGAAAATTTGTGCTAGTATTTTTTGATGATACTAATCTACAGCAGGTCTTGGAAGGATCATGTTGAACATGTTGACAGGGTGCTCAAACTATTGCAGGAGAAACAATTATATGCAAAAAAATCCAAATGTTTCTTTGGAGTACAAGAGGTGGAATATCTGGGTCATATTGTGTCTCACGAGGGTGTTAAAGTAGACCCTAACAAAATTAAAGCCATTAAGGAATGGAAAGTCCCCACAACCATAAAGCAGTTGCGAGGATTTCTCGGGTTAACATGGTATTATCACAAGTTTGTTAAGAATTATGGGAGAATAGCAGCACCTCTAACAACATTATTGAAGAAAGATGCATTTTCATGGACTCCTGAAGCAACTAAGGCCTTTGAACATCTTAAAGAGGCAATGTGCCTAGCACCAGCCTTAGCTACGCCAGACTTCACAAAAACCTTTATTGTGGAATGTGATGCCTCGAGAAATGGAATTGGTGTTGTTTTAATGCAAGAAGGAAGACCCATTGCTTTTGAAAGTCATTCAATCAAAGGAAAGTATTTACAAAATGCTATTTATGAGAAGGAAATGTTGGCAATACTAAATGCACTAAAGAAATGGAGACCTTACCTAATGGGAAGACACTTCAAGGTAAAAACTGATCATGATAGTCTTAAACACTTTTTGGAACAAAGACTATCTTAAGAAGAGCAGCAAAAATGGGTCACAAAGATGTTGGGTTATGACTTTGAAATAATCTACAAAAAAGGGAAGCTAAATGTTGTTGCAGATGCACTCTCAAGAAATAATGAAGAGGTGGAAGCATTTTTTTGTGCCATTTCTATTATCCAACCAGATTGGATAACCGAAGCAAGAGATGAATGGAAGAAGGAAAAAGATGTATGGACACTCATTCAAAAGTTGCAGCAAGATCCTAGTACATATAATACATTTAGTTGGAAAAATGATTCCTTATGGTACAAAGATCGCTTATATCTTTGTAAGAATTCCCTACTAAAACAAAATATTCTTTTGGAATTGCACACTTCTCCTTTAGGAGGACACTCAGGATTTTAAAAAACTTACCACAAGGTGGAGAAAGATTTTTTTTGGGATGGCCTTAAATCTGATATTCAAAAGTTTGTGGCGGAATGTTTGGTTTTCCAACAAAATAAAGTGGAGACAATTAAGACCCCGGGTCTTCTACAACCTTTATCCATTCCAAGTCAACGTTGGGAGGAGATTTCAATGGATTTTATCATAGGTTTACCTAAGTCCGGATGAAAGAGAGTCATCATGGTGGTAGTTGATAGACTTACCAAGTATGCACACTTTTGTGCATTAACTCATCCATTTAAAGTGAGTACAGTTGCTACCGCATTTATGGAAACAATTCAAAAGCTACATGGAAACCCGAAGATTATTGTAAGTGACAGAGATCCCATTTTTACAAGAAATTTTTGGACGAAATTATTTTCTTGTTTGGGTACTCAACTAGCTCATAGCTCATCTTATCATCCTCAATCCGATGGTCAAACAGAGATAGTGAATAAATGTTTGGAAGGATATCTTCGTTGTTTTGTATCTGATAAGCAAGCACAATGGGTCAAGTGGTTACCTCTCGCCGAATGGTGGTATAACACTTCCTTCCATACTACAACAAAAATGACCCCATTTATGGCACTTTATGGATATCATCCATCCATCATCTTCTTATAGGAAATCTGTGTTTCTGGGTGTTAAAGTAGTGATTCACATCACATCAACAATAAGTTCTCCAACTCTTAAAGGATAACCTAAATTTTGCACAAAATCGAATGAAACAACAAGCAGATCAACATCGTAGCGAGAGAATTTTTGACATAGGAGACTGGGTATTTTTATGGCTACAACCATACAAACAAATGTCCCTCAAGCAAGCTAAGAAGGATAATAAATTATCACCAAAATACTATGGTCCTTACAAGGTTTTGCAAAAGATTGGTACTATGACATACAAATTGGAGCTTCCTTCTTCTTCACGAGTGCATCCAGTTTTCCATGTTTCATGCTTAAAAAAGGTTATAGGGGAAAAACTTCCAGTTCGAACAATATTTCCAGAACTTGATGAGGAAGGAAAAACCATATTGGAACCTGAAGCAGTCATGGAAATAAGAACTTGACAACTACGAATTTGATCAATTTCAGAGTATCTCATCAAATAGAAGAACTTACCCACGGAAGATTCTACATGGAAGGATGAGAATTTTATACAAAAGCACCCAGAGCTACTCAAGCGTTGAGGACGACACCTTTTTGAATGAGAGGAGCATGTTAGGTCCTTATATTACTAGTATAGTCCCTTATTGTTGTTAGTGTAACCCCCTTATTGTTATTGCTGTACCCTTGTAACCCCCATATTTTTATTATTGTGCTCTTAAATTATTATTGTTAGATCGGCTAGGATTACATTGTGGCCCCACTAGGATTACATTGTAGCCCCATGGAATCCTATATATCGAAAGGAGGTTTTGTTATTTGTATCATCCAAGAATTGTTCATTCATGTAATGTATTGGAGGTTGCCCCCTTGAAGTGGCTTATTTCTAAGGTGTTGATATCTCTTTTATTCTCTTTTTGGAGCTGGTTTCACAACATGAAATGCATTAAAAAAAAAATTCGATACAATGGTTCCTTTGGATGATTTTGAAGCATCCATAATCGGTCCTCAAAATATATGGTAGAAATATATTTAGCTTTTAGTGTTTTTCCACAAAGGTAAGTGTTTTGGAAAAAATACCACAGACTATGAGTAATTAGGGCCTTACTGAAAATGTATATTCTTTTTAGTCCCCAATCATTGAACTTTTTTGGCATTGCAATCTTGTTCCATTCGACTAGTGGGTTACCACTAGATTGACTACCTCCTCACCAAAGGAAATGATAACTAGTTTTTCTTATTTTTGTGAGGAAGCATTTCAAGGACATAAGCTATTAAACACCAATAAACAAGAATACTTTCTAAGAGCACTTTGATAAGAACTTGATCCAGTGGATCAATTTTATGCTCAAAATTCAAAGTTCCCAAAATGGATAGAAACTTGTGCACTTGCGTAGATCTCGTCGTTCTAAATCTGGTGCAACTCGTTTCGTGAAAAACCAACTTCGTATGCTCCTACAATCGCCTTCTGTCTACTTTTGGAAACATCTAAAAAAATTGGTTTTTGGATGACATGTTTGCCCAGTCAGCAGTCTGTACTGTTAATTGGATCGTTGACCATTGACTATACCTTGTTTAGGCTAATCAAGGTGCACCATTTGTCAATTGTAGATTGGTCAGAATTGGGGAAATTCTATTGGCTGAATGACATGCTGCCACATGGCACCTCTCAGTTGGTTAAAATTATTGGAAGGGTCATGGTGAGGTAAGCGGGAGTTGAACCTGCGGCTTCCCACCATCAAACCATCAATCGTGTTTCTTAATATCATATGTTTTAAGGTTTTATTTGAGGTTTAATAAAGTGCGCGTTGGGGTGGGCCGAGGCTAGCCCCAACCCTAGTCACCGTGCCCACGTAAATAAGGGGTGGGACCAGGGGCCAAGGTTTAGCCCCAACCCCGCCCATATTAAATTCAAAATATTCGGCCATACCATATGAATTAAAATTTGGTTTTAAGGCCTCATTGGGTATTTAAACCATCCCACAAATTGCGCCAGATGTTAGCAAAAAAAATTCCTCGTTAGTTTTTTTTGGAGTGAAATTGTGGGGCGATTTGCAGGAGGGCGAAATTATGGGACGAATTGCTAAAAAACTTGGAGGAACCATAACTTCTTCAATTTTCGGCCTTTTGGGGAGAAAAAAGAGGTTAGACAACGGTTTTTTATAGCTATGAAGTTGTTGGAGCAGTTATTGAAGCCATTTGAACATTTTAAATTTATTTAAACATCATTTTTAGAGCATAATGAAAGATGCCCAACCATTGGAAGCTGGACCAGGAGACGTAGCCTAAGCGGGGTGAACTCATTCATCTATTGTTGTTGTGTGTTTACTGTTATGGTGATTTTGTCTTGTATTTTTCTTCAAAAACTCAGTTTAAATTACATTCTTATGTGTTTTCTAATTTCACAAAAGAGGCTTAAAACCTAATTGACTCACATGCAAAATTTCGCAATCCTCAAGCAATATTGACATACAGATCAGTTTGGTATCAAATATTAGGTTTTATTTGTTGATGTGAGGGTTTAATTGTTTGAAATTTTATGTGATGCTTACAAGGTTGAAGCTCAAAAGAGGAGAAGGAAAGCTTGTGGTTGCAAGTCCTCAAGTTAGGTCAAGGACAAGGAGAGAAAATTTTCCATAATCTCCACCACAAATTCTAACTCAAATTGTAGTTGAAGCTTCAATAAGTATGTCACATAAAGGGCAGCCTTATAAGATTTCAGAAGATGAGAAAGCCTTCATGAAAGCATTCTTTGATATGACAGAAATGGTTAAAGTTCTCTATGAAGAGAGAAACACAAGGTTGCAAGGTGAGAGCTCCAAACCTCCAGGAGGAGATGGAGGAGATGGGGACAAGCCTCCAAAAGGGAATGTGACAAACCACCTTTCACGCCACCATTCTCTTCACCTCCATCCTCATCACCATCTTCACCATCATATTCTTCCACAACAACTCCTTCACCAACACCTCCACATTCTCCAAAGGGACATGAAAAAACTCCATTGTTGAAACTTGACATAAAATTCGAATTGCCTATGTATAATGGTGAGGTAAATGCTGAAATATTAGACAATTGGGTTCATCAACTTGAAGAGTCTTTCAGGATACAAAGTATCAAGGATGATGAAACCAAGATTCAACTTGCTTCATTAAGGTTGGAAGGTGTTGTTAGCACCTAATTTGAACCTTAGGCTGAAGGAAGGAAAATCAGGGTAACTTCAAACCACGCTCAGCCTTGTAGCTAGCCCTACAAGGTCAGGAGAGGGATCTCTCCATGAAAAATGTTCAATGAAATATAGCTGCAAATTTATTTTAGGCTAGGTATAATACCTTGAAATGTTTTATCAATTTTCTGGGTTGTAAGGATCAGATGGGGTTGGGCAGTTTGAATATGGGGAATTAAATCATAGATATAGGGTATTCTATGGGGCAAGGCAGGTAGGGATTTTAACAATTTTGTATGTAAATGATGATGGAATGTGTAAGACTGGTGAGAAGCTGCAAAGGGCATAGGAGATGGATCCTTTTCAAACAGTAGAAAACATAAAATATTGAATGATTTTCCCAAGGAAGAGCATTATACAATGGATTCTACCTATCTATCTTGAAAACATTCAACCAGAAATGATGGATATATGATTGAAATACATAACAATAGACAAATGATCACAAAATAAAGACAATGCTAAAATCCATACCACAGGGATCCCGTAAATCAGTGCTGCATTTCTTTATTAATTCCCTGCCAAACTGTTACAAATGGAGCGCAAAGTGTCCTCTATGATTCCAACGTTATCCCACTTTGACCCCCCTTTACAAATGATGAAGAATTACATTAAATAGATCAGTTTCAAGGGGGACGGATCCACAGAAGGAGGAGCTGTTTCACTTTCCCAAAAACTAAAATATGGACACAGAAAACAAACCAACAATATGCCCCTGAAAAGAGGGAACAATACATTTGACTGCCTGGAGAAATTTGCTGTCATTCCCAATGAATGAAAGGAGGAAGTCCGTATAATATATCCCCTTTTCATCACTGCTGTAGATGCTGAGATGATTCTGTGTTTATAATTATTTCACAGCTTTTACTCTTTGAAGAAAAACCCTCTGCCAGAGAAAAATGCCTTTTAAACCAATGAAAATTGAATTTGTCATTTTAATGAAGAAAATACCCTTTTTCATTGAAAAAGAGCGAAAGGAAAGGATGGTGGGCCCAAACCGCAATCGAAAATCACAATCGAAAAGGGGAGGGTGTATCACATAGCAGAGGAAATGCGATATGCGGTGATGATGGAGCGATGGAGGGAAAACCTTTTTAAAGTGAAATGAAATGAAAACAACGCTATAACACAGAGAAAGGCTCGTTTTCTTTTGAAAAGGGCGGAAGGCTTTTAGGTGGGACCCAGGGAGAATCGCAATCGCAAATCGGAAGGGGAGCGGGTGCAAAGTGCTATGGGAAATGCCGATTGCGATATGCGATATGCGATTAATCGCATCAGAAGAAGGGAGTGCGGAGGGTTTAAACATGGCGGGGTGAAAACATGCGATGCAATGGAATGATTTGCGATGGTGCGATCAGAGGTATCGGGGAAGAATCAATCGCATTGACAAAACGGAGGGGGAGGGACTATGACATGAAAATTTGCGACGGGCCGATGCGATGGGAGACTTAAGAAATCATTTTAAATTGAATTATGGCTTTTTACAAAGGGAAAACCCCGTTTTGTTTGGAAAGGGTGGAAGGGCTTTGGTGGGACTGGGGGGAATCGCAATCGCAAATCGGCAGAGGAGTGGAGCGGGAGCAAAGTGCTGTGGGAAATGCCGATTGCAATATGTGATTCATCGCATCAGTGGAAAATGGAAGAGCAGGGTCGTGAGTTTGTGGGACTGCTGCGAAGTTGCGATGCGACGGTGCGATCGGATCGGAGATGACTCAATCACATCGGAGGTTTTTTAATTGGGGAAGGGTCAATCGACCATGTGATGTGATGAAAACTACGATGTGATGATGCGATCGGATTGGAGGAAGGGGATTGCGATCGGATCGGAGGAGGGGTTTGTGATGAAAACTTTAAAATTATATGAAAAGGCAGAAATTTATAAAGTTTAAAGGACTGAATGAGAAAGAAGAGTAAGGTTAGGCTTTTGGGGACTTTTATTCACTTAGGCATATATTCCAATCCAAAAGTCAGTTTTGGGAGCATGATATATCGTTGGAAAGATCTTTCCGGGCTCTTTTTGATGGAAATACTTAGAACATGATTTTACATTGAAAATACTGTGGAAAACACCTTTGAAAAGTAGGGTGGTGGCTGTGTAGAGATAACAACTTTTGAAGCTCAACTTATTACATATGAAGACATAAAATTACATAAAAAATGACAATAAAAGAAAAGTATCATGTTTTCACCTCAAAACATGTTTTGAGGTGAAAATTACATCAAGCTTAATAGAAAAACTCTTTTATTTTTCCAAATACTGTGCCTTTGAGTTTATTTGACCTCCTCATGACCTTGCTGATATTTATTGACACTTGGTTCATTAATTTGGCCATGATGGGACCCTATAACCTAATGAGACCAACCCTATGACCCAATAACATGAATTGTAAAGTGAAAGTGAGTCATGACTGAAGACCATAGAGAGGAGAACCAGCAAGTTTTCACATGAGGGAAAATTGATGAAAGACCACTACCATCAATGAATTCATGACCTAATGGAATGATGAAAATTTATGGTATGGGACTCCTACTATGCAAATGCAAAAGAGTAAATTTGATCACTGATGGAAGTGTGACAAAACGGACACTAACATTTGCTCCAATGGTGATGGTAGCTCCTTGGAGGTGCCAAGAACACTGTAGACCAAGTAGCCTTATCCATTGGGAAAATATGGTCAAAACACTGAAAACTAACACAATGAAGACTAAATCTGACTCAAACTATGACTGAAAACTAAATTAAAACCAGCAAACCTTACACATACCATTCAAGTTTTATAGCCTTCACCTCGGGCCCCAAACTTCAATGACTGTGTACTTGAAATCTGACCAGCAATGGCAATGGTATATACAATGATTGTGACATAGTTTTCGATCCATTATCTCAAAAGTGGTAGTGCTTCAAAAGCCTACCATTCACTGGCTCTCTAGGGCAATCTTGGCCATCTATCTCTGTGAGCAAGATAGCATTCTGACCCCTGTATGCTGAAATCTTATATGGTCCTTTCCACAGGTTATCAAACTTACCATGCTTCCCTTTGTCCTCATTTCATGCATCCCATCTCAATACCACATCTTCCAATTGAAATTTTTCTGCTTTAGTTTTACGGTCATAGATTTTCTTTATCTTTATCATTTGATTGATCCTTCGCTGATTATCATCCTCTTCGCTGCCAGCCTCTTGCAATAGTCTCATGACTGGAATTGTAAGTGATGTAGGAAACACAGTATCAGTGCCATAAACTAATTCAAATGGTGACATACCTATGGATTTATTGCAGCTAACTGTATCTGCCCATAACGTGTTGATGAGCTTTCGATGCCAATTCCTCTTATTTGTTTCCAGCATTTTCTTGATTATGTTTATTAGAGATTTATTTGATGATTCTGCTAGGTCGTTGCCTTGTGGGTAGTATGTTGTTCAATGGCCCAACACAATATTGTACTTGTCGCAGAATTCCACCATCTTATTAGATCTAAATGCTGCTGCATTATCTGTTATGATTTTGTGAGGGCAACCAAAACGAGACAAGATATTTGATTCTAAGAATTGAATGATTACAGTATCCGTGGCCTCCCTTGCTGGAATGGCCTCAATCCATTTTGTGAAGTAATAGGTACCTGTCAAAATCCATCGATGTTGTGCTGATGATGTGGGATGGATTTACCCTATGAAATCAAGTCCCCACTACTGAAAAGGAGCATTTAATTGAACTGGTTTCAAAGGAAGGGGAAGTAGTTTCCTTTTTCCTTGGAAAACTTGACACTCATGGCAGCTCATCACTGTTTTATACAAATCTGAAGATAAAGTGGGCCAATAATATCCCGCTCTCAACACTTTGTTAGCTGTTGTTTTCCAAAACAAATGACCACCACAATCACCTTTGTGAAATTCATTCATCACCTGATGAGCCTCATCTGCAACCAGACAATTAAGTAGAATACCTCCCGGATCTTTCCAATAAACAACATTGTTTAAAATACGGAACTTAGTATACTTGAGTTTTAGTGATCTACGTTTGCTTCTAGACATCCTGGGAGGTGGTGAAAGATGCTGAAGAACATAAACTATGTCTGAATACCATGGGGATTGGAGAAAAATGTCTGAAACCGGAACAAGCGAGCCATCATCCTCATCCTCTGACATTGCTGCTATGAGATTTATATCCAGGGCACGCAGGTTTGATTATGCCATTAGTTTTGCCAAACCTTGTCCTTTGATTAACTTTGTGGGTTTAATCTCCAAATCATATTCCAACATTGCTGCTATCCACTTACCTCTTCTTCCTTCCGGATCAGTTTGCATCAACACATATTTTACTGCTGCATTAGGAAAATATGCTATGGTATGTGAATGTAGAATGTATACTCTAAAATCCTTCAATGCTTTTATAAGAGCCAATGCTTGTTTCTTAATGATATTATACTGCAAGGCAACATCTCGAATGGTCCTACTAAAAAAGGCAATGGGATTTTCAATCTGATCTCTCTTTTGCATCAATACCTCAGCCATGTATGCTCCGATGCAAATGAAAATATAATGAAATCTTGAGTGTAATCAGGACTAATCAAGACTGGGGCATTGGACAGGGAAAAATTTACCAGATTAAATGACTTGATAGCCTCCTCACTCCATTTGACAGTGCTGTCCTTTTTCAACATATTAGTCATTTCTCGTAAATGTTCAGCCAAATTGGGTATAAATCTGCGCAAGAAGTTCATCTTACCATTGAATGCCTGAATCTCCCTTTTGTTATGTGGGAGGTCTATGTGTTGAATTTCCTCCACTCTTGAAGGATCAATGTGGATACCGTCTTTAGAGATGATATGCCCTAGCAACTTGCCTTCATCCATACCAAACAGACTTTTCTTTGGATTGAGAGAAATCCCAAACTTTCTGCATCGCTGAAATACAACCCTCAAGTGGTGCAAATGTTCATCATCAGAACCAGAAAACACTGTCAGATCATCCAAATAAACAACCAGAAAAACATCCTTTTCATTAGCGAAAGCGATATCCATTGCTCGCTAGAAAGTGGCCCCAACATTCTTAAGTCAAAATGGCATTTTGGCATACTGGACAGTTCCCCAAGGTGTCGTGAAAGAAGTTTTGTCTTGGTCTTTTTCATGCACCAAGATCTGATTATAGCTTGAGTAACCATCGAGTAGTGACATCCTTGATGCTCAAACTACTCTTCGCAAATTATGATCCATCTTCGGAAGTGGATAGTTATCTTTTAAGGATGATTTATTCAGATTCTGGAAATCTATACACAACCTTATTTCTCCTGTCTTTTTGCGTACGGGGACTAAATTCAAAATCCAATCAGAGAATCTAATTGGGACAATGATACCAACTTTATATAATCTGTTTACCTCTTTTTCAATGGATGGAAGCAGCTTTGGGTTGATCCTTCTCATATTCTGTCTAAATGGCTTTTGATCTGGCTTGATGGGAATAGTATGCTGAATTATATTTTTGTCATACACCTTCAAATCTGAATAATCCCACACAAATACATCAGAAATTTCAGAAATTAATTTAACATACTGTTCCTTTAGCTCAGGGGACAATGCTTTTGATAATTTCACAAGCATAGGCTTGTCAGCTGTCCCAAGATTAACATCTTCAACTCCTTTATCAGTAGGCACCAAGCTCGGTTTCTTTGCAACATCATCTTGATCAAAAAGCTCCTCTAAAGGTATGATACCCCTAGGAATTACATTGTCTTTCAGCTGCAATACATCCATCTGATTTTCTTCAATTTATTGATCATTGACACCATAATCACCCTCTATAGAAGTATCCTTGAATTTTCCTTCACTCTGCAAAAAAGCATTGATTTCATTGTCATCCCAAAACACTTGCCTTACCTTAAATTATCCAGAACAACAGGCCAATGTTTGACATAAATTTCAAATTTGTTGCTGGAATTCATTGGAATTTTCAAATTGGCTGTAGTAGTGGCAAGGGAATCTGCAATAATATTCTACATTCGGGGTACTGCTGTCAAAGTGTATTCAGAAAACATCCTCAAGATGTCTAGGACTACATTTATATAGGCTCTTAATCGCAGATGCTTTTCTTGATACTCTCCCTTTACCTGCTTGATTATCAACTCCGAATATCCATAGACAGAAATCCTCTTTGCATTTAGCTTCTTCAAAATTTTCAAACCTGCAATCAAAGCTTCGTACTCTGCTTCATTGTTAGAGCAGTCAAAAGCCAATTTGTAAGCACATACTCTAACATTACTAGGAATTTTTTCAGGCTGGAAAATAGGGCTCCGAATCCATATTCCTATACCAGCACTGTCCTTACCAACAGCTTTGTCAAAGTCCATGCTCCAAAGGCCTTCTTCTTCTTCTTCTAGATGCTGAAATTTTGCTTCTTTCTCTACTTTATCTGCGTTTTTCTGCGGTTCATTGTCCTTCTGCTGCTGGCAGGCAGGAAGCTCAGAAATGCTTGCTGATTTATCTTTTTCCTGTCTAAGGACTTCCCTAAAATTTTCTAAAATTTTAGGTACCTCATCTACTTCTACCAACTGAAAATTTTCATCATTCAAACCACCATCTGAATATAATGCAAATGACTCTAAATATGTGTGGACTGCATTAATTGGATGATTAATTGGCTTCTCTTTGCTAGTGATCATGTATTTCATTTTCTTCTCCCTGTATAGTTTTCTCAACTGACCGAACACGGGAATAGTGGAATAAGAGAAATCAAGCTGTAGGGTTCCTTTCAGTTTTGCACCCCATGACCTGGACAAAAGCATTCCAAACCGTGGTAGAACATCAAAAACAACCACATCCATCAAAACATTCTTGGCTGGGATTTTATCTAAAGATACTACCAAGTCTTTGATAAGACCAATACAATGGACCCTACCGGAGTCAAAGGAATACAAATCATGGTACTTACGGGTAATATCAAGACCTAAATTCTCCATAATGGCTTTGGGCATCAAGTTGTGCAAGGCTCCGGAGTCCAACATAGCATTATGTAAAATGAACTCATGCAATATAAGACTCAGGTATAAGGGAGAGACTTCACTCTCTTCAGACTGACATTCTATGGCTGGACCAAAAATGAGTTTAGGATAGTCATCTTCAACATTTACCATATCTGATATAGAGTCTATTTGCAAAATTCTAGAGACCTGATGCTATAAGTGCTGTTTTTCACCAACTCAGTCAAGGGCATGGACACCTTCAACTTAGCAATTTCATTTTCTAAATTAAAAGATGGAACTTTTTCTACCTCTTTGACGAGAGGATCTTTCTTCTCCACTTGCTCCTTTGTTGCGCTAAGCTGGTTCTTTTCATTTGTAATGTTAATCGCTAAGGATGCCTTGCTAGGAGAGGGATCAGCAGGCTCTTTCCCTTTCCTTTGAGTATTTGAAGAGTCATTCTTTGATTGCAACTCTTTCCTTTTCCGAATAGGATTGATTGGCACATCTGTGCTCCTCAAATAATACTGCTTCTGTTGCGCTGACAAAGCATTCATATATCCTCGTTAGTAATCATCAGATTCTTCCTCTAACAATACATCATTGGCCAATATAAAATCATCATCTCTTCGAGTGTCTAGTATCACTGCATATTCTTCGTCTTCTGTCAGAAAAATGGGCGAACCATCAGCAGTGAAAAAATGATTAGCTTCAACTACCAGATCATCATCACCATCTGTTTCTGTTCCCTGAACATAATTCTGTTGTAAAGGGGTTCTGATCTACAGCTATTGTGATGTTTGGTCCCGCGTTTTGTGTTCCCTTTGTTTAATTCGGAATTAGGGCTGCTGCTGTCCTCTGAAATTTGGATTCCCGATTTGTGCTTCAAGTCTATCTGAAATAGTCAGCCGATCAACCATATTCTCCATTGTTCGAATCAAAGTATCCATCTTCATATCTGAAGGAGATGCTTCTTCTTTTACAGTTACCCTCTTTTTGGCACTTGTTCGCGCTCTTCTGGCCAGCAAATTTGTTTCTACGCTCACAACTATTTTCTGCATATCTTCAAGTGTGGTAGGATCTCGTTCTCGTAGCTGATATGCCATATCCGCATCGAAACCATCTAGAAATTTGAGTAAAGCTAACCCCATGGGGGGTTTTAGGTTGGCCAGAATAGCATTATGTACAACATTAAATCTCACACAATAATCTTGTACACTTTCACCCACATTCCTTTTAATATTTTTATATTCAGACAAGATTTGGAGTGGGTTTTTCTTTACCTCCTACTGGTCTAAGAATTGTCTATGTAGCTCCTGCAAAGTGTGGATAGAGGCTGCTGGTAAGGCTCTGAACCATTTTCGAACTTCACCTCCAAAGCTTTGGACAAACAATCTCATGGTCACATTTTCTGCCTCTACCTCATGAAGGTCAAATAAGTCATTCATCTTATCAACATGTTGCTGGGCTGTGATGCTTTGAGTGGCATCAAAGAGAGGTATTTTACTTTGGTAATCAGCAGGAATATCATTTAGATTCTAAGGTAAAACCAGGGGTGCATACCGAGCAGCCATGACTCGAGGTGGATTTACAACAGCGTTTGTGCTAATAGGATTCAAGGAAGTTGTTGATGGAGGAGTCGAAAGCTGAGAATTGAATTTTGAAACTGATGGGAATGCTGATGAATTAAGGGCAGTGAGTGATGTTTCTAATAACTCTGAAGGCTCAGGGATATTGGTTACCGTGATAGATGTCTGAGGGGAATTTAAAATGTAGTCATCAATTGATCTGTTTGCTTTTTGAACTTCAATATCCACAAGAAACTCAGGGTCTAAAACTGTGTCATCAAGTGCAGTTTCAGGTTTGTTTCTGAACAAAGAAAGCTCAAAACACTCATCAAAAGAGAGGTCTTCTACAAACAACCACTCACTGGGCCAGGTATGGGATCTGAGAATAGGTCTAGGGCTTACTGAACCTTCTTGTCTTGTGATTATTCGTGGAATGAGATTAGGATTTTCAAATATAGGAGGGGGATTTGGATCAGGGTTGGCCCTTGTATATTTCCTCGAAGCCAGCGTGGTCAAATTTCTACTTTACAATGTTTTATTTCAGCCTAGAAAACTCTGAATCTCATCATCCAGAGTCTAATAATTTCTATGGAAGATATTACTGGGGTGATTAATCCTTGTTTTAAATATTCCCCAGTATGGTCGCCAGGAAATGGTAGCACCTAATTTGAACCTTAGGCTGAAGGAAGGAAAATCAGGGTAACTTCAAACCACGCTCAGCCTTGTAGCTAGCCCTACAAGGTTAGGAGAGGGCTCTCTCCGTGAAAAATGTTCAATGAAATATAACTGCAAATTGATTTTAGGCTAGGTATAATAACTCGAAATGTTTTATCAATTTTTTGGGTTGTAAGGATCAGATGGAGTTGGGAAGTTTGAATTTGGGGAATTAAATCAGAGATACAAGGTATTCTATGGGGCAAGGCAGGTAGGGATTTTAGCAATTTTGTATGTAAATGATGATGGAATGTGTAAGACTGGTGAGAAGCTGAAAAGGGCATAGGAGATGGATCCTTTTCAAACAGTAGAAAACATAAAATATTGAATGATTTTCCCAAGGCAGATCATTATACAATGGATTCTACCTATCTATCTTGAAAACATTCAACCAGAAATGATGGAGATATGATTGAAATACATAACAATAGAAAAATGATCACAAAAGAAAGACAATGCTAAAATCCATACCACAGGGATCCCATAAATCAATGCTGCATTTCTTTATTAATTCCCTGCCAAACTGTTACAAATGGAGTGCAAAGCGTCCTCTATGATTCCAACGTTATCCCACTGTGACCCCCCTTTACAAATGATGAATAGTTACATTAAATAGATCGGTTTCAAGGGGGACGGATCCGCAGAAGGAGGAGTTGTTTCACCTGCCCAGAAACTAAAATCTGAACACAGAAAACAAACCAACAATATGCCCCTGACAAGAGGGAGAAATACATTTGACTGCCTGGAGAAATTTGCTGTCATTCCCAATGAATGAAAGGAAGAAGTCCGTAGAACAGATCCCTTTTTCATCGCTGCTGTAGATGCTGAGATGATTCTGTGTTTATAATTAGTTCACAGCTTTTACTCTTTGAAGAAAAACCCTATGCCGGAGAAAAATGCCTTTTAAACCAATGAAAATCGAATTTGCCGTTTTAATGAAGAAAAGACCCTTTTCATTGAAAAAGAGGAAAATGAAAGGATGGTGGGCCCAAACCACAATCACAAATTGCAACCGCAAATCGTAATCGGAAAGGGGAGGGTGTATCACATAGAGGAGGAAATGTGATATGTGATGGTGATGGAGCGATGGAGGGAAAACCTTTTTAAAGCGAAATGAATTGAAAACAACGCTATAACATAGAGAAAGGCCCATTTTCTTTTGAAAAGGGCGGAAGGATTTTAGGTGGGACCCAGGGAGAATCGAAATCGCAAATCAGAAGGGGAGCGGGTGCAAAGTTCTGTGGAAAATGTCGATTGCGATATGAAATATGCGATTAATCGCATCGGCGGAATGGAGCGCGGAGGGTTTAAACATGGCGGGGTGAAAACATGCACTGCGATGGTGCGATCGGAGGTATCGGGGAAGAATCAATCGCATCGGCAAAACGGAGGGGGAGGGACTATGACATGAAAATTTGCGACGGGACGATGCGATGGGAGACTTAAGAAATATTTTTAAATCGAATTATGGCTTTTTACAAAGGGACAAACCCCTTTTGTTTGGAAAGGGCGGAAGGGATTTGGTGGGACCGGGGGGAATCACAATCGCAAATCAGCGGAGGAGTGGAGTGGGAGAAAAGTGCCGTGGGAAATGCCGATTGCGATATGCGATTCATCGCATTGGTAGAAAAGGGAAGAGCGAGGTCGTGAGTTTGCGGGACTGCTGTGAAGTTGCGATGCGACGGTGCAATCAGATCGGAGATGACTCAATCGCATCAGAGGTTTTTTAATCGGGGAAGGGTCAATCGACCATGTGATGCGATGAAAACTGCGATGTGATGATGCGATCGGATCAGAGGAAGGGGATTGTGATCGGATCAGAGGAGGGGTTTGCGATGAAAACTTTAAAATTATATGAAAAGGCAGAAATTTATAAAGTTTAAAGGACCAAATGAGAAATAAGAGTAAGGTTAGGCTTTTGGGGGCTTTTATTCACTTAGGTATATCTTCCAATCCAGAAGTCAGTTTTGGGAGCATGATATATTGTTGGAAAGCTCTTTCCGGGCTCTTTCTGATGGAAATACTTAGAACATGATTTTACACTGAAAATACTGTGGAAAACACCTTTGAAAAGTAGGGTGGTGGCTGTGTAGATATAGCAGCTTCTGAAGCTCAACTTATTGCATATGAAGACATAAAATTACATAAAAAATGATAATAAAAGCAAAGTATCATGTTTTCACCTCAAAACATGTTTTGAGGTGAAAATTACATCAAGCTTAATAGAACAACTCTTTGATTTTTCCAGATAATGTGCCTTTGATTTTATATGACCTCCTCATGACCTTGCTGATATTTATTGACACTTGGTTCATTAATTTGACCATGATGGGACCCTATAACCTAATGAGACCAACCTTATGACCCAATAACATGAACTGCAAAGTGAAAGTGAGTCATGACTGAAGACCATAGAGAGGAGAACTAGCAAGTTTTCACATGAGGGAAAACTGATGAAAGAACACTACCATCAATGAATTCATGACCTAATGGAATGATGAAAATTTATGGTATGGGACTCCTACTATGCAAATGCAAAAGAGTAAATTTGATCACTGATGGCAGTGTGACAAAACTGACACTAACAGGTGCAACTCTTATTTGGTGGGAAGCCAAAACACAAGAGGACATGAATAAACATGTTAAGGTATTAACCTATTGGAATGATTTTGTTGCTGCACTAAGAAGACAATTCTATCCATTAGCATACATGAAAAGAAATATTATGGATTGGAAAAACTTTAGGCAGTTAAAGGGTCAAATTGTACAAAGCTATACTCAAGAGTTTAGAAGAAGAGCACTAATATTGGTTGTAGATTTATCATTACAAGATAATTTACTTAAATACATTGGAGGTTTGCATAACTATTTTAGACATACCATACTCATGTTAAGCCCTACAATTTTAGATTAGGTTTGTGTACAGGCTACACACCTAGAAGCAAGAAGGAAAAATGTTCCACAAAAGGGAAAAAAATAGAAATTTAAAAGTGGAGAGAAAGGGAAGGGTAAGTTCAAGGGACAAGGGAAGAAGAATGCTTCCCTCAAGAAAGAGGGAAAAAATTAACATGCAAGCATTGTGCAAAATATGGTCATGATGAAGAACAATGTTGGAAACTTCATCCTTAGATGAGACCCAAAGAGTTTAACAACAAAGGGAAGCAAAAGATAGTTGCAACTACAAAACATGATTTAGGATACGATTCGGGAGATGAAACAAATATCACAAAAATGGGAATGAAAGGTAAGGGAATAAAAAGCACTAGTTCTTCAAGTTGACCTAATGATACTCAAGATGAGAAAACAAAAATTTAACTTTTTCATATTCGAGTTATTTCAAATCATACCAAAATTGATATACTCTTTGATAGTGGTTCAGAAGCAAATTTTATTTCTGAAGACTTAGTCAATAAGTTAAATTTAGAGACCATTCCTCATCCAATACCTTATCCTTTAGGTTTGATATGCAATAATGCAAACTTACAAGTGACGAGGAAATGCATATTTTGATTTTCAATTACAACAAACTTTTTTGATGAAGTTGAACTTGATGTAGTTCCACTTTATATTTCCAGTGTTTTTTTGGGAAGCCCATATCTTTATGATAGGAAAGCTATTTTTCATCGCTATGAAAACAAGTATCACTTGTTCAAATATGGTATTGAATACATTGTTATAGAACACTGACATAAACTAAATATTTCACTTGTGAATGTCGGGCAAATGAAGAGACTTATTAACTCTAGCAAGAATTTTGTGCTTTTAATGATCAAACAAAAGAATTATGTTGATAATGAAGCCTTTCACTGTTGTGATTCAAATTTGAAGTATGATTTGGTTGAGGTTGTTAAACAATATGATGAGATGTTTTAGGAGCCCAAGGAGTTGTCTCCCAAAAGAGGAATCCAACATGAAATCCAATTGCAGCAATATTGTCCTCTTCCTAACAGTGGCATGTATAGGATGTGAGTGATGGAAAATGCATAAATTAAAAAACAAATCCAAGAGTTGCTTGACAAGGGCATCATCCGACCAAGTACTTCGCCATGTGGTTCACCTATTGTTTTGGTGGCAAATAAATATGCAACATGGTGCATGCGTGTGGACTTCCATGCATTAAACAAAATTACGTTAAAGAACCATTACCCACTTCCTAGAATTGATGATTTACTTGATCAATTGAAAGATGCTAAGTATTTGAATAAGTTGGACTTAAGGAGTGGATATCATCAAATTAGAATTTTTGAAGGAGACATATGGAAGAAAACATTCAAAACAAAGCAAGATTTGTTTGAATGGCTAGTTATGCCTTTTGGTCTTTGTAATGCTCCTGCTACCTTCATGTGTGTGATGAATGATGTATTGAGGCCATTTCTAGATGATTTTGTGATAAGCTACTTAGATGAAATCTTAATTTTTAGTAAATCTCGTGAAGAACATGTTATGCATGTAAAAAAAGTACTTGATGTCTTGAAGAAATAACTATTTTTTTAAAGATGTCAAAGTGTGAGTTTGGGAAAACTTAGTCTACTTGGGTCATATTTTTGGAGGAGGAGAGTTGAAAATAGATCCCTCCAAGGTTGATTTCATTTTGAATTGGCCAAGGCCCAAAAAAGTGATAGAGGTTAGAATTTTTTTGGGAGTAGCCCAATATTGGAGGAAGTTTATTGCTAACTTCTCTTCTATCACAACTTCATTGCATGCATTGACAAGTATGAAGCATTTTTTTCAGTGGGGAGGTAAGCAACAAAAGGAATTTGATACATTGAAGGAAAATATCAGTTCATATCCTATACTTGCACTTCTAGACTTGAGACAGTCTTTTAAGATACATATTAATTCAAGAGATTATGCCATGGGCACATTCCTAAGGCAACATGGTAAGCCCATTTGTTTTCATTTAGAAACTTTTAATGGTGTACTGATTAAATATCATACATGTGACCAGGAATTGTATGCATTGGTGCAAAGTGTGAAAAAGTGAAAACACTACTTGATGGGTAAAGAAACAATCATTCACACAGATCATCAACCATTGCAATACTTTCAATCGCAAACAAAGCTGCAACAAGCAAGGCATTTTTGATGGATCGGTTTTTTTCAACAATTCCACTTGATGATAAGGTATAATAAAGGTATTTATAATAAAGTTGCTGATATGATTTCTATGCCTATTGTTAGTGCAACCAATATTCTTAAGCATAATTATGTATTTCAAGAGAGCTATGTTGAAAAATGTGCTTTGGATAGTGATTTTCAAGATATATATGTGACTTTGAGTCAAGGTAACAAAGTAGAGGAATTGGATTATCATATGCATGATAACTTGTTGTACCACCTTGGCAAGCTTTGTGTAGAAAATTTTAATACAATTATGTATTGCCTGGATTCTCCTGATCTAAAAATTATATGCCACTGTTAAATACATAATTTCTTCTACAAAAATATTTTCGGAAATTTAAAACACGATCGCCAATTGCAAACACATGAAGAAAGTTCATTCACACATAACACAGATGTTTACCGGGAAAGCATAAAGCTAAAAACCCCACTATCATATATTATGTATATATCATGGATCATGAAACAATCTCATACAAAACTCTACTCCAAGAGCTCTCAGTACAATATACAATCATCTCACATTGTCATGCAGAAATTTGGAAAATGCCTTAGCCAATTTTCTGCCTCACAACAGCCTGCCTCCACTGCGCAATCCAAGTTGACTACAAAGAAAAATTCGATGCAATCAGACCCTCCTTGACTACGCAATCCTCATGAGCATATCCAATTTGAGTTTGGCTTGCAAGAGTGCAATCCAATATAGTACAACTGATAGTCAACTGTCCCTTTCACCTACCTCTCAACTGGGTCTCCACTGGATCTGACATGCATGTAGTTAACAGTAGAAAATCTTCAGTTGCATGTGAGATCACTCCATGTGAATTAATTTAATATTTAATTCACTAATCTCTTAGTAGTGTATCTTTAGTTACAACTAGTTACAACTAGCACAACTGAGTTTAACTCACTTAATTGAGTTAAACTACTTTACAACTCACATAACTACACATCCAACTCTGTTACAACTTCGAATCACTCAGTTACAACTAAGTCCACTTGCATGTCCCACCAACCAACCTTAGAACTCAAAATTCCTTTAGCTAACTGGTTTGGCACTTCAGTTAACTGATTTCAAGTGCTTCAAGAGAATAGATTAATATTTATTGTCCAACTATTATTAAGGGATAATAATAGTTGACATGCATCTATAAATAGACATGTAATCTATAAATAGACTTCGCACATACATCTAAAAATAGAACATCATCTATAAATAGAATTTTCTCAACATCTATAAATAAACTTCCATTATAAATAAAATTTGCTTAACCATTCTAAAAATAGACGTACACCTAAAAATAGCTTGTGGGCCCCACCTAGTGTAGGTGCTTAATTTTCACTAGGATCATCATCTTGTTGAATCTCAACGCTCCCACTCAACAATAAAGGGATTATCCTTCACCCCGATCCTGTCTCTATGGTATTCGAATTTTCTCCTGGTGAGCGCCTTCGTCAAAATATCTGCATCCTGATCCTCCATAGGAATGTACTGAAGCAACATGATCTTCCGTTGCACACAATATATGATATGATGATACCAGATATCTATATGCTTAGATCTATCATGAAACACAGGATTAATCGAGAGTTTAATGCAACTCTGATTATCACAATGAATCACTATAGGATATAAATGAGAACCAAACAAACCAACCAGGATCTTTCTCATCTAGATAGCCTCACATGCATCTTGACTTGCTACCATGTATTCTGCTTCCGCTGAACTGAGTGCCATAGATCTCTATTTCCTGTTGTACCAAGAAACAACTATAGATCTGATACTGAAGACCCCTCCTGATGTGCTCTTTCTGTCCGTTGGGATACCCACCCAATATGCATCCGTGAAGCCATGCAACTTCACCTCATCCGTCTGTCAGTACCACAAGCCATACTCAGATGTGCCTTTCATGTATCTTAGGACATGCTTGCCCGCCTTCCAAAAGAGCTTGGTAGGCTTAACCATCGGTTGACTAAACTGGTTCACCGCATAGCATATGTCTAGTCTTGTATTCACTAAATACATTAGTGAACCCACTAACCGTCGATAGACAGTAGCATCCACTACCTCTCCAGATGCAACATCCTCTCTCCTCCAGTTTCTTGAAAGAGGAGTATCCATGGGTTTGCAGCCCTCCATGTGAAACTTACCCAGTATCTCCCTTGCATACTTGCCTTGAGACACAAAAATTTCACCATCTCGCTGCCATATTTCCGATCCAAGGAAATAATGAAGGAGGCCCATATCCTTCATCTCAAACTCCTTTGCAAGGTCCTCCTTGCATGAATTTATCAGTTTATCATCACCAATCAATATTAAATCATAAACATAAAGAACAATGATTAAAATCTTACCCTCCACCACAATTTGGTATAGGTTTGCATCCACCTCACTCTTGGTGAAGCCAAGTCTGGTGAAATAGTTGTCGATCTGAGTGTACCAAGAATGGGGTGCTTGATTCAACCCATACAACACTCTTTTGAGTCTACAGACATGTGACTCGCTGTTGAAGATCTCAAATCCTTCAGGCTGCTCAATGTACACTTCTTCCTCAATGATCCCATTAAGGAACACAGTCTTCACATCCATCTGATGAATGTGCCAACCCATCTGCGCTGAGAGAGCAAGGATGGTCCTTATGGAATAACATTGTGTGACATGTGCAAAGGTTTCTTCATAATCAATCCCCTCTATCTGTGAGAAGCTCTGGGCCACACATTTTGCCTTTGTATTTCTCAAAACTCCCATCAGCAGCCTGCTTTGCCTTGTAGATCCATCTTGAACCTACCACTGATTTATCAACCGGCCTTGGAACAATTTCCCAAGCATTGTTTCTGACAATGGAGTCTTACTCCTCCACCATTAAATCTACCCATGTGGGCTCCTGCACTGGGAAGTTGGCTCAGTCACATTACATTTTCTCATGAGAGCCATGTATCCAGTGAATCGGTTAGGATACTGTCTTCGTCTGCGTTGTGAAGTAGGGACTCCTACATTCTGTGTTGCATCAAGTTTCAGCCTCTCAGCTTCTGTGGTACACCTTCTGCCAGTTCTGATGTTTGGCTCTGCATGAGTGGAGTCCTCCACTCCATGAACATCCTCCTGTGGTTGATCCACATCTAGAGACTTATCTTTGGGAACCAACAGTTCCTCCTCTGCATGCAAGTCTAGCTCCCTCTCAAGCAATAACCGCATGGATTTCCCCTCATCGAATTTTATATCCCATCACATAATAGTCATCTTACTATTAGGAAAATACACATGATAATTATGGGGTGTTTCTGTGTACCCCACAAATATCCCAACTTTAGCAGTCGGCTCCAGCTTCTTCCTGGCATTCTTGGTCACATGCACATAAACATATGAGCCAAATATCCTAAAGTGAGAAACATCTGGTTTCTTACCAGTGAAAGCTTCTTTAGGTGTACTCATGCCAAGTACTCTATGAGGGCAACGGTTTTGCACATAAATCGCAGTGTTGCATGCTTTTTCCCACAAATGCATTGGTAGGCCCTGCTCATGCAGCATTTCTCGTGCCACACCTATGATCGTTCTGTTCTTCCTCTCCACGACCCCATTTTGCTATGGATTATGAGGCGCTATGAGTTCTCTTCGAATTCCTTCTTTGTTACAGAAGTCTTCGAATTTATTCGAGATGTATTCTCCACCATTATCATTCCGTAGAGCCTTCAATTGCTTCCCCGACTCTTTCTCAACCAATGCCTTAAACTCACAAAACTTTGAGAATTTTTGATCCTTCTTCTACATGAAGAAGATCCAACATTTACGAGAAAAGTCATCAACAAAAATAACATAATACCTGTGTTTTGTTGTTTAAGCAACTGAGAATGGTCCACACACGTCTGTGTGAACTCTCTCCAAGATCATCGAAGAACGATTATCCTTTTCATGAAAGGTGGACTTTACATACTTCCCCATGGTGCAACCCTTGCACTGATCTAACTGAGAAAGTGTCCCCATTGGAAGTCTAGTTGATATTTGCTGCATGACTTTCAAAGCTCCATGATGAAGATGGTTTAATTTCCTGTGCCATAATTCACCCTTATCCCGACTCACCACTTTTTCTGCCTTGCCCATCATGGCAGCACAACCTTCTACCTCCAACTTGTAGATATTCTTGACTCGAATCCCTATCCTCTTGGCTTGACCCGTTTTTTTATGTCGCAGGAAATATTTTCCATCGCTGAACAACGTCGTAGCCTCTGTCCTCCAACATCACGACTAAGACCAAGTTTTTCTTCAGACCTGGAACATGCATAACATATTTCAATTCAAATGGATTTCTTGACTCCCTCTCAAAGGTAATGGTACCAATTCCAGTCGCACTGTATCGTCCATCGTCGCCCATCTCTATATGCATCTGGAGATCTTTCTCCTCCAAGTCACTGAAAAGCTCCTTATCTCTTGTCATGTGGAAGGAAGCACCACTATTAAGATACCACACCGATCCCATTGCACTTGATACCAAGAATTTGATCAAAGAGAAATCAAGTTCAAATTGCGAGGCAAGGACCTCACCAGCTGCAGCTCCAACAAACTTCTTGTTCTTCTTCTTCTGTGGGTAGTTAATGGTGAGATGCCCAATTGCAAACACATGAAGAAAGATCATTCACACATAACACAGATGTTTACCGAGAAAGCATAAAGCTAAAAACCCCACTATCATATATTATGTATATATCATGGATCATGAAACAATCTCATACAAAACTCTACTCCAAGAGCTCTCAGTACAATATACAATAGTCTCCCACTGTCATGCAGAAATTTGGCAAATGCCTTAGCCAATTCTATGCCTCACAACAACCTGTCTCCACTGCGCAGTCTGAGTTGATTACAAAGACAAATTCGATGCAATCAAACCCTCCTTGAGTGTGAAATCCTTATGAGCATATCCAATGTGTGTTTGGATTGCAAGAGTGCAATCCAATATAATACAACAAATAGTCAATTGTCCCTTTCACCTACCTCTCAACTGGGTCTCCATTGGATCTGACGTGTATGTAGTTAACAATAGTAAATCTTCAGTTGCATGTGAGATCACTCCATGTGAATTAATTTAATATTTAATTCATTGATCTCTCACTAGTGTATCTTTAGTTACAACTAGCTACAACTAGCACAACTGATTTTAACTCACTTAATTGAGTTAAACTACTTTACAACTCACATAACTACACATCCAACTTTGTTACAACTTCAAATCACTCAGTTACAACTAAGTCCACTTGCACATCCCACCAACCAACCTTAGAACTCGAAATTCCTTCAGCTAACTGGTTTGCCACTTTAGTTAACTGATTTTATGTGCTTCAAGAGAATAGATTAATATTTATTGTCCAACTATTATTAAGGGATAATAATAGTCGACATGCATCTATAACTAGACATGCGATCTATAAATAGAATTCGCACATACATATAAATTAGAACATCATCTATAAATAGAATTTTCTCAAAATCTATAAATAGACTTCTGCTATAAATAGAATTTTCTCAACCATTATAAAAATAGACATACACCTAAAAATAGCTTGTGGGCCCCACCTAGTGTAGGCGCTTAATTTTCAGTAGGATCATCATCTTGTTGAATCTCAACACTTTGTATTCCACATGGGGGGAGACTCAACATCATAAGGGAAGCGCATACTTCTCTTATTGCGGGTCATTTCGATGTAGGTAAGATGGTGGCACAATTACAGAGGTATTGTTATTGGCCTGGTATGATTGAAAGTGTGTCACAATTTGTAACAGGATGTTCATTATGTGTTGTTAGTAACCCTAGCAATAGAAATTTGGGATTGCATACAACACTTCATGTACCTTCTTGTCCATGGGAGAGAGTTTATGTGGAATTTGTAGGAGGTCTACCTATGTCTAGGAGAGGTCATGATTATATGTATGTAGTTATGGATAGGTTAAACAAAATGTGATTTTGATGCCTTGTAAAAAGAAATTTACTGCTGAAAAAAAATACTCAGTTATTCTTTCAGAATGTATGGGTGCATTTTGGGTTGCCCACTTCCATTGTTAGTGATTGATATTATCGCTTTGTAGGGAAATTTTGGTCAAGATTGTGGGGGATCATGGACACCAAATAAAAAAGAGTACAACATTCCATCTGCAAACAGACGACCAAACAGAGGTGGTGAATAGGGAAGTGATACATCTTCTTCATGGTTATTACAGCAAGCATCCTAACTTGTGGGATGGAAATTTTCACTCTATTCAACATGCTTACAACTGGGCCAAGCACTCTTCGACTCAAACCTCTCCATTTGAGGCATGTTTAGGATACTTGCCTAAATATCCTTTAGATTTTATATTTAGGAAAGATGTTACTATTGATGGTCATAGTGACATAGACGAAGCTAAAAATTTCATTGAAAAAATCCAATTGGTACATCAAGCAGTTCAAGAATAGCTGGAAAAGAGCTGAGTCAAGTTCAATATAAGACATGACAAGAATTGTGTAGATCACAATTTCCAAGTCGGTGATGAAGTTTGGCTTCACATTATCAAAGAGAGACTCTAATGAGAAGATAAAAATCTGAAACCAATTTGATATGGTGCATTCATAATTCTTGAAAATATTGGTAATAATTCCTTCTGGTTGGATTTTTCTTCATACATGCAAATTTATGCAGTTGTTAATGTTGAGAATCTAAGATTGTATGAGCCTCCTTTGATTGAAGATCAAGGAGAGAATGCTCAAATACCTTCAATTGAATATTTCTCTGCTGAATATCTTGAAGAATTTTAGCAAGACATTATCCTTGACAGAAAAACAAGGACTTCAAAACGAGGAAACACGAAATATTTTTGTGTGGGGCTCAAGGGTACAAATCCAAGCAAAGCCAAATGGATTGAGATTGGAAGGGTGAAGAAATTGTACTCTCACCTGTTTGTCAACTGAAAGTGATATTTTTGGGTCCAAAATCTTCCAGTGGGGAGGAATGATCTAGTGGATCAATCTTATGCTTAAAATTCAAAGTTCTCAGAATGGAACGAAACCTATGCACTTATGTAGATCTCATCGTTTTGAATCCCGCGCAACTTGTTTCACGAAAAAACTGAATTTGTATGCTCCTACAATTGTGTTTTTTCTTCCTTTGGAAACAACTAAAAAATTGGTTTCTGGATGATAGGGTTTCCCAATAATAATTCCGTACTATTTATTGGACCATTGATCGTTGACCGTTGACTGTATGTTGTTTGGGATAATCAGGGCGTGCCATTTGTCAATTGCAGATTGGTCAGAATTGGGGCAGTTCTATTGGTTAAATGACATGCCAAAGAGAGGCCAGCACGTGGCCTAACTAGAGGCTGCCACGTAACACCTCCCAGTTGGTGAAAATTATTGGAAGGGTCATGGTGAGGTTGGAGGGGGTCGAACCCAAGACCTCCCACCAACAAACCACCAGTCTTACCGTTATGCCATTGTCGAGTTTTTTAATATCATATGTTTTAAGGTTGTATTTGAGGTTTAATAAAGTGCACATTGGGGGTGGGATGGGGCTAGCCCCAACCTTGGTCACCGCACCCACGAAAACAAGGGGTGGGACTAGGGGCCATAGCTTAGCTCCGACCCCACCCATATTAAATTCAAAATATTCGGCCATACCATATGAATAAATTTTTTAATTTTAAGGCATCATTGAGCATTTAAACCATCCCACAAATTGCATTGGATGTTAGCGGAAAATTTGCCTCGTTAGTGTTTTTGGGGCGAAATTGTGGGGCGGTTTGCAGGAGGGAAAAATTGTGGGACGAATTGCTGGAAAACTTGGAGGGATCATAACTTCTTCAATTTTTGGCCTTTTTGGGAGCAAAAAGAGGCTAGAAAGGGGTTTTTGATAGTTATGAAGGTGTTGGAGTAGGTATTAAAGAAATTTGAGCACTGTAAATGTATTTAAAAACCATTTTTATAGCATAATGATAGAGGCCCAACCATTGGAAGCTGGACCAGGAGACGTAGCCCAGGAGGGGTGAAATCCTTCATCAATTGATGTTGGGTGTTTACTGTTATGGTGATTTTGTCTAGGATTTTTATGCAAAAACTCAGTTTAAATTACATGTTTATGTGTTTTATAATTTCACAAAAGAGGCTTAAAACCTAATTGACTCAAATGAAAAATTTCACAATCCTCAAGCAATATTGAAATAAAGATCAGAGCTAGTCTTCCTCGACGAGATAGAAGTCTATTTGTCCATAATGTAATCCTTGCTTCAAATTTCTTAAATAACCACAACCAATCATCGAATTTGTGTCTTACTATTTTGAGAAAAAAATCCTAAGTATTTAAGACCATCTTCCAGTGGTATGAGAGAAAGGAAATGTTAGAAACCAAGATAACATTGAGAGGGAGGGGTGAATGAGTATTATGTAAATTTTAACAATATTTTAAGAATATTTATGTTAAAATTACTCAATTACACCATAACACCATAAATAAAAAAGCATGCACATATGAGACACAAATATTTATGTGGAAACTCATCAAGGGAGAAAACCACAAATCTTCTTTTTATTCTTTATACAAGTGCAAGTTCCAACCTATTGTTACATAAAATGTACTGGCACCAACTAGAAAGTGACACCCATCCCCTAATTTGTAAGCACCTAGTTATTGAAGGCACCGAGCCCCTAATATTTACAGGAAGCATCCACTTAGTGATATGAACACTCTATGCTTTACCTAGAAAATCCCTCTTTCATTGATTTTCATACTTGGACCCACATGATATTCCTTTTTGTCTTTTGAATTATTGTTCTTTTCATACTACTTCAGCTCCCAATTAGCTACATCTTCTACTACAATACATAAATGCTTAGCAATTTAAATCTTCTCTCATTTCTATAATTCTTCTGTTGAGTGCTTAATTGTTTCACATTTCAATTTACTACACTCATGCAATGCACAAAAAGTCATACAACGACCTCATATTTTCTATTCATCTGCCTCACAATCCAACAATCACATTACAAGTACCCTCACTCACTCAGCCTCAATTACTCATCATAACAACTAACCATATCACATGTTCTTATTTTTCTTTTATGGCTTCAACCCTTCAATTACCATGGGCAAGAATCCATGGTTTTACCCATGGAAAAATTTGTTTCACTATATCAACTGTTCAATTTTAATGACTCTAAAATGGCTAAAAATTTCAATGGCACAAGATTCTTACCCAAAACAATGTTTTAGCCATGACCCAATGGTTGATAAGCCTCTAAGGTCCTTGCTTCTCAACCCACGTAACTAAAGGCCATGATCGAGAGTTCTTTATCTATCAGATCTCACCTATCATCAAAAACTTGTGCTTTGTGTTCATGCTGCCCCAAGGTCCCGCTAGTCAATAGATGATAAATGACATGTTAGTAAATAGACAAAATATCTGTTTATTAAGCTTTTTAACTAATGTATATGTCTCTCAGGTCTCACCCATCATCAAAAAATTGTGCTTTATAGTCATGTTTCCTCAAGGTCATGATACCCATATACAAGATCCACCAAGTCCATGTCAATTGCCACCATACTTGCCACATCACCTATTACGACCAATGAGGGCTTGCCACCTATCCTTCTGCCATGTTGACAGGTCACTTGCCACATATCACCTATTAAATGCTCATTTTTCCAACCGAAAGATGATATTTTCACCATCCAAGTGTCATCCTCACATGCTACCATGTCATGATGATGTCATATTCTCATAATGGTGATGTCATCCTACCATGTGGCATCCTTTGAGTGGTTCCACATGTCACTTGGAATCGATCCACTTGACTGTGATGCAAAAACACTAAATATGAGTGACACATGTCAGCCTTCTATATGACCACAAGTCCATTTCCATGTCATCTTGCTAATTGGACTGCCACTTGTCATTCCACCTAGCACCTCAAAAACCATGCCCATGCTCACCACTTGTTGCTCAATGCTCATCATTGTTATGTGAACTTCATTGGATGTGGCGATCAGATAGGAAACTTGACAATTTATCCAGGGATATTATAACCAAATCCTAGAACCGGGGGCTTGTTTTTGTATTACCTTATCACTCACATTAAACAATAAATACCTTCCATGAAGGAACACCAAGTTGTAAATTAGATTGATGATTGGAAACCATCCCAAGGCCCCCTTAATGGTTAACAAAGGGGCTGGGGTGGGGGCGAGGGGGGAGGGTGTCCATGATTCAATTGATAGGAAGTGATCCTTTCAGGTAGATTTTCCTGGTACAATTATTCTGTGGACGTAGCGATCACCGATCTTCAGGGACTTTAAACCACATAGAAAAAAAATAAAAACAAAAACATAGTGGAAAAACTAAAATTTATATATTAAATATATAAAATAAAGATTGTATCTTTATAAGATAAAGTGTGTGTGTGTTTTGTTTATGGGTGACCCAAATAGAGTAGATCTATTTATATTTTTTTGTGTTTGGAGTATGTTTAGGTATTTTTCATATATTTAACTGAATTCAATGGATGGCTAAGTGAAATAGTTTTATAGAGTTATGTATTTTAAGATTAAATTATGGTTATATTCTTTATTTTTAAAACCTTGGTTAATTATCAAAGGTATTTTTCATAAGGATTTTTTTTTTTGGTATTTATGAGAAATATATATACATGTTTTTGTTGATACATATCAAAATAAGTTATATGCTTTAAATCCAATCTTGTAGGATGGAGTATGAATTTACATTCCAAAACACTGAATGGCCCCACACGCTATACCTTTTAAAAAAGACAGAAGCTTATTCACCATAATATATTGTCCAATTTAACTTTGCTTCCCTAGTAAAAAAATGTTTCAGCAAAGGAAAAAATAGTATGAAGAGAAATAAAAAAGGGTGGTAGGGGGAGTATTAGCTACAATACAAATACAACTAGAGGTGTAAATTCATTTGATCCACCTCTTCTTCATCTAGGATCTCTTTAATTGAAAATGAAACAATGTGAAACTCTAGTTTGTCCTTGGACAAAGTATCAACCTACATGTTTAGTTCTCTAAGGATGTGAGTGAAAGAAATGTACTCAAAGGATTGGCAAACCCCATTTATATTATTGATCATTGTTTCCGTATTACCTTATCACTCACATTAAACAATAAATACCTTCCACGAAGGAACACCAAGTTGTAAATTACATTGATGATTGAAAACCATCCCAAGGCCCCCTCAATGGTTAACAGGGGGGGTGTCCATGATTCAATTAACAGGAAGTGATCCTTTCGGCTAGATTTTCTTTGTACAATTATTTTGTGGATTTTAAACCACATAGAAAAATATAAAAATAAATATATAGTGGAAAAACTAAAAGTTATATATTAAATATATAAAATAAATATTGTATCTTTATAAGATAAAGTGTGTGTGTATTTTGTTTATGGGTGACCCAAATAAAATTAGAGTAGATCTTGAATTTATAGATTTTTTCATAAGGAATTTAAAAAAAAATATTTATGGGAAATAAATATACATGTTTTTGTTGATACATATCAAAATAAGTTATGTGCTTTAAGTCCAACCTTGTAGGATGGAGTATGAATTTACATTCCAAAAAATTGGGTGGCCCACACACTATACCTTTTAAAAAAGACAGAAGTTTATTCACCATAATATATTGTCCACTTTAACTCTGCTTCACTAGTAAAAAACGTTTTAGCTAAGGAAAAAATAGTATGAAGAGAAATAAAAAAGGGTGGTGGGGGGAGTATTAGCTACAAGACCAATACAACTAGAGGGGGGAATTCATTTGATCCACCTCTTCTTCATCCAAGATCTCTTTAATTGAAAAGGACCAATGTGCAACTCTAGTTTCTCCTTGGACAAAGTATCAACCTACATGTTTAGTTCTCTAAGGATGTGAGTGAAAGAGAGCTACTCAAAGGACTGGTGAACCCAATTTATATTATTGATCACTGCTTGAAAAAAAAATCAAATGTCAACCTTTTCAAGGCCCAATTAATAACTATTTTTCAAACACCCATAGTTTGAAGTTTTCTGACGTGCTTTTGAGATGCAACAAAAACAAGAGTGTGAAGTGTTGTAAATTCTACTAAATTGTTTGAGACCCTCCCCAAGAAATATTTGACCATGAAATAATGATTTTGAGCTAAAAATAGGATGACACCAACTCCACATTTTTGAGGATGTCCCTAAGAAGCATTGTAAAAAAAACCCCATGGAAACCCATTTTTAATATGCGGTTGAATAGGTAAACAAGACTATTTTTCTTTTAGAGCATACTTGTATTCTAAACATTATTTTGAAATGAGACCAAAAAAGATTTCAACATGAATATCTCGTTAGTGGAATATAGATGAATTTCTATCCCACTAGATGTTGTTGACCATAATGCAAGGAAAAGCCTCAAAAGGAGAGTTTACTCTTATGCCGTGACTTTAAGTTGTCCTCTAAGGAAGGCTTATTCCACTGGGAGGGAAAGTTGATCACTTCCAGTATTGATGTGAAAACTTGAATAATATATGGACATGTGATAAACATATGAGAGGTTATTCTCCATTCGATTTTCATAAGGAGCACTTGTTGGGGCGAGTCTAACCACACTTTATACCAACATCCTAGGTAAGAAACTTATTATTCAAATCCAACCACAATGCGATTTTCTCTTTAGAATAGCATGAGATTTTCACAAAGTATTCCACCATCACTTTTTTTATTCATGGAATGATGACTTGATGTAGGAAGCATATCCTAGCTTTGTTTTATAATCACCATTATGGGGATCCTTTGACCAAGTCAATGTGTCTTTTATCTCCTCTTTAAACTTTATGAAATTTTGGGACATAAGTGAGATATATATATATATATATATATATATATATATATATATATATATATATATATATATATATATATATATATATATATATATATATATATATATATGCATTCCATCCATTTTTTGGCATCCCATTGAGATCCAAATTTGTTGAATATTTTCATCCGCTTTTCCCACAAACCTATGGAAATTGTGCCTTGATCTCTGTCAGACAATAGTATCCTGCATTTTGTAAGAAATAAATGAGATAATTGGAAAGATGAAAATTTCCCCTGCGTAAAGCCATGGGTCAAGGAAAATATTAACCTTATTTCCATTTCCAACATGCCACATAATCCAATATCCTAAGTTAGGAAATGCATTAAAAAAATATTTCAATACAATGGATCATTTGGATGATTTTGAAGCATCCTGAACCAATCCTCAAGAGATATGGTAGGAAGATATTTAGGTTTTAGATTTTTTCCCCAAATGAAATTGTTTTGGACAAAATTCCACATACTATGAGTAATTAGGACCTTACTGAAAATGTATATGCTTTTTAGTCAGCAATCACCAAGATTTTTTTGCATTAAAATCTTGTTCCATTTGACTAGTGGGATACCACCAAATTGACTGCCTCCTGGCCAAAGAAAATGATAACAAGTTTTTCTTGTTTTTTTGAGGATTCCTTTAGGTACATATGCTATTAAGCACCAATAAACAATAATAATTTATAAGAGAACTTTTATAAGAGAGAGTCTTTCTCCACGAGATAGAATATATTTGTCCATAATGTAATCCTTACTTCAAATTTCTTAAATAGCCACAACCAATCATCGAATCTGTATCTTACTATTTTGAGAAAAAATCCTAAGTATTTAAGACCATATTTTACTGGTCTATGAGAGAAAGGAAATGTTAAAAACCAATATAACATTGAGAGGGAGGGGTGAATGATTATTATTTAAATTTGAACAATTTTTAAGAATATTTATATTTTAATTAATCAATTACACCACAACACCATATATAAAAAACATGCACATATGATACACTGATATTTACATGGAAACCCATAAAGGGAGAAAACCACAAATCATCTTTTTGTTCTTTATGAAAATGCAATCTCCAACTTGTTGTTACATGAAATGTATTAGCACTAACTAGAAAGAGAAACTGATCCCCTAATTTGTCAGCAACCTCTTGCTGGAAGCACCAACCCCCTAATCTTTACATGAATCAGCCTGAAGGAAATATCCACTCCCTGACATGTAGGCAATATTTTTTACCTAACTAATCTGGGTTTATGCAGGAACACAATAAAATACAGAAATAGACATAAACATAGAGCTACAACAGAATTAATATTTCATTTCATTAATACCAAGTAACATAAATATGCTTACAGTTAATGGAAATAAACTAGCTAGGGCGCTGGTAGCTTATCTCTGAGAAGAGATGTGGCGGCTACATGCCTCTAAAATGTGTTAAAATGAGGCTCGAGGGCCTATTTATTATTGAGATACAATGGAAAACCCTAAACATCCAAAAACCTAACCATAGGAGATGAAGCGCCAAAACTATGGGCCCCGTTTGGGTAAATTGGTGTTTCAAATTCCCGGGGATATAACTTAGGCATACAATCTCTGTTTGACGCGCACCATACCTTGTTATAAATATCTATTCGAGGACTAAAACTTTTGATGTGAGCAACATTGGTCCATTGACCCATGTTTCTCCCGGTTTTCCCAAAAAACATCGTTTAGGGCCTCAAAATGGCTCTGGAAGTTCAGGACCCGAAAAACTGTTAAAAATAGTAAGTTGTGGCGAAATTGAAAAATTGAAAGAGACAATGGTGGGGCCCCAAGTGGAATAGACGGGTGGCCACCAATATCCACCTGGATCATTAACAAATCTCTTTCATTCATTTCATAATCACGCCAACGGGTTGTTCCTTTTTGTCTTTTGAATTATTGTTCTTCTCACGCTATGGCTCCCAAAAAAATACATGTTCTAATACAATATAGATATGTTTAGAAATTTAAATATTCTCTCATTCATTTCATTCTTCTACTTAGTGCTTTAATGTTGCACATTTCACTTTACTACACTCATGAAAAGCACACATTCTCATACAATGACCTCATATTTTCTATTCATATGCCTCACATTCTAACCTTCACATTACCAATACTCTCACTCACGCAACCTCAATTACTCATCAAAACAACTAGCCATCTCATATTGTTCTTATTTTTATTTTATAGCTTCAACCCTCCAGTTACCATGGGAAAGAATCCATGATTTTACCCATGGAAAATTTTTTTTCACTATATCAACTGTTCAATTTTGATGAGTGTATCAATGGATAAAATTTTCAATGACACAAGGTTCTTATAAAAAATAATCTTGTTGCCATGGCCCAATGGTCAATAAGTCTCCTGGGTCCTTGATCCTCAACCAACGTAACTGAATGCCATGATCAAGAGTTCTTTCTCTGTCAGATCTCATCCATCACCAAAAATTTGTGTTTTGTATTCTTGTTGCCTCGAGATACTACTAACTGATAGGTGATAGATGACACACTAGAAAACTGATTTTTTTTTTGTTTATTAAGCCCGTTAATTAATGAATATGTCTCTCAAATCTCACCCATCACCGAAAACTTGTGTTTTGTATTCATGTTGCCCAATGGTCTTGATAGCTTGATACATGACCCACCAAGTCCATGTCATCTGCCACCATACTTGCCAAATAAACTATTATACCCTATCAGGGCTTTCCATATGTCCTTTTGAAATGTTTTCATTTGCCACATGTCACATGTTAAGCGTTCATTTGGCCAACCAAAAGATTATATTTTCACCTTAGATGTGTCATCCTCACATTTTTCCATGTCATGATGATGCCATATTCTCATCATGGTGATGTCATCTTACCATGTGGCATACTTTGGGTGGTGCCAGTACATGTCACTTGGAATCGACGCACTTGGTTGTGACCCAAAAACACAAAATATGAGTGACACATACCAGCCTTCTATATGACCACATGTCCATTTCCATGTCATATTGATAATTTTTTTGGCACTTGTCATGCCACCTAGCACCTCAAAAATCATGCCCATGCTTGTTTCTTGCTGCTCAATGCTCATCATTGTTATGTGAACTTCATTGGACTTGGCAGTATTATATGCACTTGAGAACTTTATCGAGGGATATTATAACCAAATCTTGTGATTGAGGTCTTGTTTCTATATTACCTTATCTCTCATGTTAAACAAAAAAGGCCTTCCACAAAGGCACACCAAGTTGTAAATTAAATTGATGATTGGAAACCATCCAAGGCCCCCTCGATATTTAATAACTAAAATTGATTCTACTATGCAACTAATTCTCCCACATATTTCCCATGTGCACCACAAAAATCCATGCTACATCCATTATAGATACTGGATTTGATGATCCAATCATTTTCCCCCCCCCCCCACCCTTTTTCAAATTTTAACAATGGGGGGGAGGGGGGGGGGATTCGATATTTGTCATATGGGCATGTTGGAAGCTTGCATGAATTGCCAAAATTCAACCTTGATTTTATGTTCACTATTTTGGAGTTACAAGAAGTTCCATGTACCATTGAAAATGTCTCTAAGAGGACTATCTAACTAAACACTTAGTTTTCTCATTGGATCTAAGGAATTGAAGAAGAAATTTCATCGAATATATTACCCTCATGCTTGGCCTTAAGCTAGGCAGCAACACACATTAACACACTTACAAAGCTCCCCCTGAGTTTGACACTTGACATAAATTACACATCTTTGCAACAATATACCCCTTTGGAATTGATGGAAACACCACCAAACATTTCATGTTGGTCATTTATGGCAACTCTACCAATTGGAAACACTCCCCCTGTCATGCTAGAAAATTTGTTGTTGTTTCTCACTTTCCTGTGTGCTTCTCACTTTCCCTATGTGTTGTTGATGACTGATCACTCTCCATATGAGATATCTACAAATTTTTCACATTCTCCACCTTTGACATCAATGGAAAAGAGTGTACATACTCCCCCTATGACCACTAACCCCTGAACTGGTATAACAAGTTGTTGATTTTTCATTGGACAATTTGATATTCTTGTGGACCTAACTAATATGCCTTAATATATCATCTTCCTTTGTCACCAAGCTCCTCATGTCACAATGATGATAAATCATTTTTTTGTGCACCATTATGATTGTTGCTATGTTTATTTCAAAGCTACTCCCCCTAAGCTCGTATTTCCCTTGCCAATTTGAAAAAATCCCCTTGAGTTTGGTATCTTTTCTTGGCTTAAATCATTATATCCATCCTTGATTGGAACAACTTCCCTCATCAATTATGAAGAGAAATAATGAATATAAGAGTCATACTTCACTCCCAACTTATATATTAAATATTTAAAAGGTTCTTGAGTAGAAGTCTTAGTAAAGATATCAACGAATTGTTCTTTGGTTGAGATATATTCCAACTTCAAAATCTGATCAACTACTTTTACTCTAAGAAAATAGTACTTGATGGGGATATTCTTGGTTTTTGAATGAAGAACAATATTCTTGGATATACTGATAGTGCTTGTATTATCACAAATAATGGGAATAGGTTTATCATACATTAAATTCATGTCAAGTAATGTCTATTTCATCCACAAAATATGAGTGCAACTTGCTGCAGCTGTTATTTACTGGGATTCAGTTGTAGAGAGGGAAATATATGTTTACTTTTTTCCTAACCAGACCACTAATTGTTTCCAAGAAAGAAATCACCACCACTTGTGCTTTTCCAATCATCTACACTTCCAACCCAATAAAAATATGTGTATGCAGTTAATGAAAGATATTGACCCTTTAGATACCATAGACCATAGTCCATTGTGGCTCTTAAATAATTGAAAATTTTCTTGGTAGCTAAGAGATGAATTTTTTGGGGGGTTGATTGATACCTTGCAACTACACCAAAAAATTTCATAATGTATGGTCATGAGGTTGTTAGATGCAACATGCTACCAATTATTGATCTATGCATTGTTTGATTTACCTTTGGTGACTCATCCTCCTTGTTGAGCTTACATCCAACAATACAAGAGAACACTCTTCCATTCTAAAAAATTTCAACATTTCTTTTAGGTACTTGCTCTAGGAGATGAATATAAATTTTTCTAATCGAATAATTTGTATTCCAATAAAAAATGAGAGTTCCCCAAGCATGGACTTCTTAAATTCAACTTGCATGTCATTGAAATTTGTTTGGCTGATTAAATCCATATCACTACCAAAAATGATGTCATAAAAATAAAGAACAATAATTAAAATATTATGATTCTCATATTTTATATACATGTTACTGTCAGCTTCTCCTATTTTGAATCGTTGCTGCTACATATAT
The DNA here is from genome assembly GCA_034641835.2 of Pinus albicaulis. Lineage (NCBI taxonomy): Eukaryota > Viridiplantae > Streptophyta > Pinopsida > Pinales > Pinaceae > Pinus > Pinus albicaulis. Next base: position 1,378,328,736 of record CM076582.1, read on the forward strand.
TTATCTAGTGTGGAATTTCATGCCCAAGGTGCTTGTTTAAGTCCATATAATGCCTTTTTTCATCCTACACACTTCCTTGGGATTTTCTGACCGTTGAAAACCTTCAAGTTGTTCTATGTAAACCTATTGTTCAAGGCCACCATTCAAGAATGTTGTTTTTACATCGATTTTATATACTTTGAAATTTTTGTGATACGCAAATGCTAGAAACATCCTTATTGCATCTAATCATGTTATAGGAGAAAAAATATCTTCAAAATATTTGGTGAGCCTTGCTATTGCATCAAGAGTGTTGCAACTCCCAGGGGCTGCCCTACTTTACTTTATTAACCCGGGGTTCGTACAAACTTGGAGGTGAAAATGCTATATAGACAGGAGATTCATTCTACTCATGTCATCCTCTTCCGCTCTATGAAAGGGTGCCACTTCTAGGGTTTATCGGTGAAGTCTGTCACACTTCAATGAAACTAAAATGAATTGCAGAAAGGAAATGATAGAAAGGAAACTAAATTAAATTGCTGAAAAGAAATGACAGGAAAGGAAAAGAAGTTAACTTGCTGAAAAGAGATGGCAGAAAAGAAACTAATTTAAATTGCAGAAAGGAAATGACAGAAAGGAAACTAAATTAACTTGCTGAAAAGAAATGGCAGAAAAAGAAACTAATTTAAACCACACTTAACTTGGCCAATCGGCTTAACACACCCTACTTATCTTATGCTCTATATACCATGCTTTTATCCATGCAACTAAGCTATCCATGACTTAATTCTAATTGAAAAAGTGTTGATTTACAGCTTGGAGAAGAAAGGGCTAAAGATGCTAATGGAAGACTTAACACACGGGACAAGGCTTGGAGGTGGAAATATGGGTTTAGACTTCATTAAGCCTTATGATATTGCAAATATGCTTTGGATTTGGAGGCTTGAAATATGCGATGGCGGAGTTATAATTGGCGGGTAGAAATGAGATATGCGATATGCGAAATCACAATGAAAATATTGCAAATCAGGCGAAGTGATGGAAGTGTTGTTCGAGAGGCGGATGCGAAAGGAAAAATACGATACAGGAAGGTGATGTGAAATGCGATTGCGATAAGGCTGAAATTTGTGAAATGCAATGGGTGACGTGGTGGTAGGACTGGTGGCAGAGTGCGATGAAAATATCACAATCGGCGTCGGGAGCGGTAAGTATGAACGAGAACCACATGAAAATGCAATTTTCCATTGCGGTAAGTCTTAAAAGGAAAAAAAAAGGAAAAGGTTGTGAAGTGTGAAGTACGATTCGGGAAGGTGCAGTGATGCGATTGTGATAAGGCCAAAATTTTTGAAGTGCGAAATGCGATGGGTGACGTGGTAGAGTGATACAGTAATATCGAAATCATGGTTCGGAGGCGGAAGTATTAACGAAAACCAATAGAAAATGAAATTTGCAATGAGCGAAGTACGGTAGCGAGAGATTCGAGGAGCAATGGTGGAGGTCCAACTTTGATGGTTTTTCAAGCATTTTGTGAATAAAAAGAGGCGGCAGCTGCAATAAAAGAAATAGAAGGGAAATGGAGGCGCAAAAACATCGATGGAGGCATAAAAATAGAGATGGAGAATGAAGCGGGGAGGTGCAAATGGAATTCCCTGGTACTTTGATTCTTATTCCTACAAACAACTTTGCTGATCCATGCACGAAGAACAGACAAATGCGTGAAAATACAGTACAAAAGGAAGGCTGAAAATGGTAATGCCATTCTACCCTATTCTTAGAAACAGTGAACAAAAATCAATTTTTGGGTCTATGGGAAGGTTCACATTCCTCGAGCTCTATTGACAGAGATGAGAAGGGAGGTCTTGATCCAAATCTTTTAGAGTTTTCTCCTCTATTCTATTACTCATAAGCAAATGAAACCTATAGCAACACACTGAAAGAAAAAATAAACGACAATGAAACTATCGGAAGCAGATCTACCGACAACAAGCAAAGAACAAGTACAACAGAGAGGCTGAGGCACATGAATTGGGCCCTAACCCACACACCTAGCTCTCTGAAACTTAAATCAGTAAAATGAAATAAGTCTACTCATTTCATGAAAGAATAGTCTCGTACATTTCTCAAAGTTTAATCTTTGAGTACAATAATCAAAAGCTCAATAGCTTGCAGCAAAGTTCCTAATAGAATCAAATCCTTCCTAGCTCTAGCTCTGCTCTATTTATTCTATAGGGCAGCTACCAACAACTCCACTTGACTCCAAGTAAACATATATTGAGTGCACTTTGGTCTTTGAGTTGCTTGGCTACCTTTGGAATTTTAATTGTTGGAGAGAATCCTTGGGATCCTTTGGCTGCATTCGAGAGTTAAGGAGGGTGGACAATCCTCCTATAATTTCTCCTTGTTGTCTCCTTCAATTATTTATGGTAAAATATTCAAAAATAATTCAAATTACTCATGATTTTCTGCACTCAACCTCATAGTAGGCACTCAAAGTATGTTAGCTTTAATCACCACCTATTATAGAATCATAAAACCAAATAACAATAAAAATGCAAGAAAAAGAGAATTAAGAGGGAAAAAAGGTGACCATTAACCCCTCCAAATATGTCTAATGATGGAGCTCATCATCACCCCTCTACTGAATGGATGCTCATCCTCTAAGCAACGAATCCTCCTCTTGCAGCTTTGACAACCCCCCTGACTACCTGAGGAAGAAGTGTGGGAGCCCCCTCAGGGGGGTAAAATCCATTACTCTTTTCTGCATTCTCCCATTCTCTATCTTGTGCATCTGTGTCCCTTTCATCATTCAGCCCCAGCAGTAGAGGTGGAGTGATCTTGAGACCAATCCATTGGATCTTCTTTCCCTTCATGGCCCTCTTGTATAATGGTGCTCTTTCCAAGGCACCCCTCAGTCTTTCTAGAGTATGGTACTCCCTGTTCTTGAGGCTGTGAGGGAGGTTGTTCCATCTCCTTTGGATGGCCATAATGAAATCATCTTCTATCTTCCTAGAAACATCATCAAAGTGGCCTATTATGTGTGTTTGATTCAGCAGGGAATCTGTAGTGAAGGGATTCTATGGACAAGTCTGCCATGGTGGCTACTCGTTTCCCTTTTTGCTGCAATTGCTCCTTTAGTGCTATATTCTTTACATGTGAAATCTGATGCTTATCCTTTATAACTGTCTCTCTGATTCTTTCCTCCTCCCTTGGTGATTCTTCAATGATGGTGGGGCTCTTGGGAGGAGTTTCTGGCTCTTTCTTACTTACCCTCTGACTCTTTTTAGTTCTGAAATACATAGAGACTTGCCTTTTTCTCTTTGTGCTCAAAGAAGCTAAGGTGTTGGGTGGTGTTGTGAGTCTTCTTCTTGCTCAATTTCTGCTACTTTTATGACTTCTGTCTCCATTTCCATTTCTTTTGTTTCTCCTTGGCCCTCTATCTCTTCCTCTTCTTCTTCTTGTTTCTCTTCTGGTTCTTATTCTTCTGGTTTTTCTTCTAGATATTCTTCTGGTTCTTCTTCTGGCTCTCCTTCTCCTTCTTATCTTTCTTCTATGAGGCTAGAGTATAATTATGCCTTGTTTGGGTTGTTATAAAAGCTTCCCTTGGTCCCTTGCTACTGTGTCTGATATACGGTATACTTCAGAAGCTAGCTCGACTGCTGGTGATGTCGTTTTGCTGCTGCTGCTACATGCTGTTCAAATACGTAGCCCAAACTCAGTATTGCTTTGTTGCAGGCTCCCTTCGGCCTCTTTCCCTAAAAAAATCTCAATTCACTGGTTTGGATGAAACAAGATCCCTTTTTATTAGATCACGCAACTAATTTTGGAGTGCTTATGTAACTCAGCCTTAGCTTTACTTTCTGTTAGAGACCGTTGTTTCCTTCTCTCTGTTAATTCATGATGGACTGAGTGTTTCCTCCCCTCGTTCTCCCTACTCCAATTGATTTAATTTTTTACTTATGCACACCCAAGTGGCATGACTTTGTAGTTCTCCCTAGTCGTACTTCACGATGGTGGCCAAGATAACTAGCCACCTTTCTGCCCCTTAAACTCTAAGTCTACAAATTTAGTTATTTCTGGCTATTATGGATGCATAGCGAGGGGTGAGAATTTATACCTAAGTTTACCTGTTGTTTTAAAGGCGTTTTTAGGAGCTGGATTGAGGAGACAAGCCTTTTAGATGTTGCATTGTTCACTATATTCATGTTCTCTGAGTGAGTAGCTTGTTGAATGAGTAGCGTCCTGAGTGAGTGACTAATCTTTTCTTGTTGTTTCTTTCTACTGTAGATGTTGCATGGGGTGGTCAAGATGCCATGGGTGGCATTCTTATTCTCCTGGAGTTTTTTATGCAGCTTTCCTTCTTTTTTTTCTTTGCAGTCCATAAATAAATTTGTTTTTGAAGAACTTCCTGATGTTTGTAGCAGTTCGTGGCTTGCTTTATTTTGCTACATTGTGCTCAGGAATGGAGGAATATGGTGTATGGAGGTGATGGAAGGAGTTATGGAAATGAATGGAGTGAATGATGGGATGGATGATAAAATATAAGGGGATAAAAGAGGATGAATGCTTCCCTATGTTTCCAGAAACCATTAATAACCTGCAAAACAACAAACACAAATATGCAGATGTTTGTTTGTTTATTTGTTTTTTTTTTTTTGAAAGAAAATGGGTTGCCTCCATCGATGTTTTCAACCCACAAGCTTTCCTGGAGCGCCTCAGAGAGGTTTTCACCCATGGACCTTTTTTTTAATTTTTAATTTTAGGAGGTGCTGGAAACTATGGAGTTTCCCATTACATACACCTCTCTGCTTATTGAATTTATGAACTCTGCCCTAGATAAGTGCTTCTTGTAAATTTTAAGTATGTGACCATTGAAAAGTAAGGGGATTCCTTCATCATCTATGGTACTGATTTGAACTGTGTGTTACGAAACCAACTCCAAAAATAGAAGAAAAGAGAGATCAACGCCTTAGAAATCAGTCACTTCGAGGGGGCAACCTCCAATACATTACATAAATGAACAATTATTGGATGACACAAATGACCAAAACCTCCTTCTATATATAGGATTCCATGGGGCCACAATATAATCCTAGCCGACTTAACAATAATAATGTAAGGGCACAATAATAACAATATTGGGGTTACAGGGGTACAACAATAACAATAAGGGGGCTACACTAATAACAATAAGGGACTAAAATAGTAATATAGGGACCTAGCATGCCCTCTCCTTCAAAAAAGTGTTGTCCTCAATTCTTGAGTAGCTATGGGTGCTCCTGTATAAAATTCTCATCCTCCCATGTAGAATCTTCAATGGGTAAGTTCTTCCACTTGATGAGATACTCTAAAATTTATTGTTTTCGTAGTTGTCGAGATCTTGTTTTTGTGACCACTTTAGGTTCCAATATGATTTTTCCTTCCTCATCAAGTTATGTCAATATTGTTTGAACTAGAAGATTTTCACCTATAACCTTCTTCAAGCATGAAACATGGAAAACTGTATGCACTCACAAAGAAGCAGGAAGCTCCAATTTGTATGCCATAGTACCAATCTTTTGCAACACCTTGTAAGGACTTGATAGTTTATTATCCTTCTTAGCTTGTTTGAGGGACATTTGTTTGTATGGTTGTAGCTGTAAAAATACCCAGTCTACTACATCAAAACTTCTCTCGCTATGATTTTGATCTGCCTGTTGTTTCATTAGATTTTGTGCCAAATTTAGGTTATCCTTTAAGAGTTGGAGAACTTCTTGTTGATGCTCGATGTGATCTTCCACTGCTTGAAACTTAGAATTTTCTCTTAAATATGATGTTATGGATGGTGGGTTTTATCCATAAAGTGCCATAAATGACATCATTTTTGCAACAGTATGGAAGGAAGTGTTATACCACCATTCAGCGTAGGTAACCACTTGAACCATTTTTTTTGTTTATTAGATACAAAACAACGAAGATATCCTTCCAAACATTTATTCACTATCTCAGTTTGACCATCGGATTGAGGATGATAAGATGAGCTATGAACTAGTTGAGTACCCAAACAAGAAAATAACTCCGTCAAAAAATTTCCAGTAAAAATGGGATCTCTGTCGCTCACAATAATCTTTGGGTTTCCATGTAGCTTTTGAATCGTGTCCATAAATGTAGTAGCAACTATACTTGCTTTAAATGGATTAGATATTGCACAAAACTGTGCATACCTGGTAAGTCTATCAACTACCACCATGATGACACTCTTTCCTTTGGACTTGGGTAAACCTGTGATAAAATCCATTGAAATCTCCTCCCAATGTTGACTTGGAATGGATAAAGGTTGTAGAAGACCCGGGGTCTTAATTGTCTCAACTTTATTTTGCTTGCAAACCAAACATTCTGCTACAAAATTTTGAATATTAGATTTAAGGCCATACCAAAAAACTTCTTTCTTAACCTTGTGGTAAGTTTTTAAAAATCCTTAGTGTCCTTCTAAAGGAGAAGTGTGAAATTCCAAAAGAATATTTTATTTTGGTTGGGAACTGTTACAAAGATATAAGCGATATTTGTACCATAAGGAATCATTTTTCCAACTAAATGTATCAGAAGTACTAGGATCTTACTGCAAATTTTGAATGAGAGTCCACACTTCTTCGTCCTTCTTCCATTCATCCCTTGCTTCGGTTATCCAATCTGGTTGGATAATAGAAATGACACAAAGAAATGCTTCCACCTCTTCATTCTTTCTTGAGAGTGCATCTGCAACAACATTTAGCTTCCCTTTTTTGTAGATTATTTCAAAGTCATAACCCAACATCTTTGTGACCCATTTTTGCCGCTCTTCTGAAGATATTCTTTGTTCCAAAAAGTGTTTAAGACTATCATGATCAGTTTTTACCTTGAAGTGTCTTCCCATTAGGTAAGTTCGCCATTTCTTTAGTGCATGTAGTATTGCTAACATTTTCTTCTCATAAATAGGTTTCTGTAAATACTTTCCTTTGATTGGACGACTTTCAAAAGCAATGGGTCTTCCTTCCTGCATTAAAACTGCACCAATTCCATTTCCTGAGGCATCACATTCCACAATAAAGGTTTTTGTGAAGTATGGCGTAGCTAAGACCAGTGCTAGGCACCTTGCCTCTTTAAGATGTTCAAAGGCCTTATTTGCTTCAGGAGTCCATGAAAATGCATCTTTATTCAATAATGTTGTTAGAGGTGCTGCTATTCTCCCATAATTCTTAACAAACTTGCGATAATACCCTGTTAACCCGAGAAATCCTCGCAACTGCTTTATGTTTGTGGGGGCTTTCCATTTCTTAATGGCTTTAATTTTGTTAGGGTCTACTTTAACACCCTTGTGAGATACAATATGACCGAGATATTCCACCTCTTGTACTCCAAAGAAACATTTGGATGTTTTTGCATATAATTGTTTCTCCTGCAATAGTTTGAGCACCCTGTCAACATGTTGAACATGATCCTTCCAAGACCTGTTGTAGATTAGTATATCATCCAAAAATAATAGCACAAATTGTCTAAGGAAGGGTTTGAAAATGGAATTCATCAACCCTTGAAATGTATAAGGTGCATTGGTAAGGCCAAAAAGCATGACCAAAAATTCATAATTACCCTTGTGAGTTCAAAATGTTGTTTTTGGAATATCTTTAGTCTTCATTCTAATTTGATGATATCCTGAACGAAGATCCAACTTGGTAAAATAAATTGCTCCATGTAATTGCTCCAATAATTCATCAATCATAGGAATGGGAAATTTATCTTTAATAGTGAGCTTATTGAGCTCCCTGTAATTCGGACAAATGCGCCATGATCTATCCTTCTTCTGCACCAATACTACTGGAGCAGAGAAAGAACTTTGACTACGTTGAATTATACCAACCTCTAACATTTCTGCAAGCATACGTTCATTTTCGCTCTTTTGGACATAAGGATATATATAAGGCCGGATGTTTGGAGGAACACTTCCTGGAATCAAATGAATAGCATGATCATGATCACAAATAGGTGGGATTCCTTTGGGAGTTTCAAACACCTTGGAATGATTGTCCAATAATTTTTGGAGATTTGCAGAAATAGATGATTTTTATGTTGGAACTTCTAGTGAGCATAATTTTGAAACTACGCCTCGTTGTTCTTTCTTCAGAAGCTTTGCCATGACATTAGATCTTATTATCTTTCTCGGCTTCCCTAAGATACCCCGTAATTTGACTTCCTTTCCTTCTGAAAAAAAAATTTCAAGAAAAGTTCTTGAAAATTAAAAGCTACCATATCCAAAGATTGTAACCATTGTACTCCTAGTACAACATCAATGCCTCCCATTGGAATGGAAAGAATTGGAATATTTAATACATATTCCCCCATCGTTAGCTTGATATTATGGCATTTTCCAGAGCAATTTACAGTTCCTCCATTTGCAACCATCACTTGAAATTCTGGTGCTGGGTATAGGAAACAATTCAATTCCTTGGCTACCTTACAATGAATAAAATTATGGGTACTACCCGAATCAATCAACACTGTTACTTTTTTCTTCTTGAAATGTCCTTCTATCTTGAGAGTTTGAGGAGTGGTAATTCCTGCCAATACATTAAAAGATATGGTCAGACTCATTTCTTCCTCTTCTAGGGTTGGTTCCTGGTGTATATCCTCTTCTTTTGAAGATTCTTGTTCATTTTCTTCTTCCTCTTCAAAATCTATGTAAAATAATTTCTTCTCAGCACACTTATGACCTTTAGTGCATTTTCTATCACAACTGTAGCGAAGCTCTTTTTCTCTTTTTTCTTCCAATTGTTGTGGTGTTAACCTTGTAGGTTGTAGAAGTCTAGGAGTAGCAACACTTCCATCTTTATATATGTGAGTGGTAGGCTACCTTGTTGCCATAATTTTACATTCATTTTTTCTTGCCAACCTGAATGCCTTTTCCAATGAATCAGGTTCCCAAACACGAACTTCATGTTCTATGTTATCCTTTAAAGTCCCTATGACTACATCAATCCTATGTTCCTTTGGAATATCAGTTACCCTTATATTCAATTTTTGGAAGTCCTCAATGTGCTCCACCACTAAACCCTTTTGTTTGAGATTTATCAATTGGCTAAAGAAGGTGTTGATTTTTGTATCCTCATAATTTTCTATCATTTCCTTCATAAAAATTGACCAAGTGACAATTTTTTTACGGGAGCAAAGCCATCGATACCATACAAATGTATTTTGTTCTAAATGTAAAGTTGCAATGTGTATCTTTTGTGTGTTCTGCACATTATTGAGATCAAAATATTGCTCCATCTGTAGTATCTATGTTAGGAGATCCTTGCCATCAAAATTCCTCATATCCATCTTTGGAATATGGTTGTTCTTCCATCCAACATTAGAGTTTATGAAATCGTGACTAACATTTATTTTGTTCTCACCATGAGTTTCCTCTAATATCTTTTCGCCATTAGGAAACATTTCTTGTATCAACTTTTTCAATCCTTCCATGTCTGCTTTTAGATCATTCTTCATGTTTTCCATGTTGTCTTTCATTTTTTCATCGATATTAGCTTCCATGTCATCCATCTTAGCTTCCATGGCATCCATCTTAGCTTCCATGCCAGCTTCCATTCCATCCATCTTATTTTTTGTTTCTCTTTGCGAGAGAAAAATTTGGTGCACTTGCTCTTGTAATTTTTATATGTCATGTCGCATTTCTTCATATTCATGAGTCATAGTAGAGACTTCTGAAGGCTTAATGGGCGTTGAATTCTTTTTAGGTGGCATTTTAGAACCCAATACTGATATCTATGCTATAATATACCCTTGGAATCAATTCAAACTATTTTTTCACACAAGACTTATGAAATTCAAAAAAATAATACACACATATTTCTTACTTTTGAGGAGCTATATATTGAAACTGAATTATCTCTGTGATTTATGTTCTTCAATATCTGAAATTTGGCCTGGTAGTAGCCTTCTGAAGCTTCTTTTAAATGCCACAGATCTGACCTAATTTAGATTCTTTAAAGAAAAGTTATACCTAATCTCCCATAATGACCTAATTATGGACTAATTCAGCAGGGTGAAATTGTACGACATACCACGTCTCAAAGTTTCCTATTTCGGCTCTGAAATTGATACAAAGGAAACTTCAATCCGTTTAATTGCGGACACTTTTTACATAATTCCAATTTGATGCTCAAAGAGAGAGTTATGATGATTTTCCCACAGTCACCTCTTTGAGATGAAATTCGGGAGTCTGAAACAACTCTAACTTCCATAGATGATATCTCCGAAATTATTGTGAATCAAGCTCTAAAATTTTTCCACGACATTCTTTAGGATTTCAGCTTAGCTTTGTAAACATTTCAACTTCTTAACCCTCGTAGAAAAAAAATTATAGCGAAAATTCCACGATGACCTGTTTAGGTTAAATTCAGGAGCTTGCAAAAAGCCCTAAATTCCACCGATCATCTCTCCGAAAATATTGTGAACCAAGATCTGAAATATTTCCACGACGTTCCTCAATATTTCTTCTTTGCGCTCTAAAAATTTCAGCTTCTGAATCTTTGTATAAAAAAATTTATAGTGAAAATTCCATGATGACTTGTTTGGAGCAGCGAAACCCTAGAATCCAAAGCTCTGATACCAAATGTTACGAAATCAACTCCAAAAATAGAAGAAAAGAGAGATCAACGCCTTAGAAATCAGCCACTTTGAGGGGGAAACCTATAATACATTACATAAATGAACAATTCCTGGATGGTACAAATCACCAAAACCTCCTTCCATATATAGGAGTCCATGGGGCCATAATATAATCCTAGCTGAATTAACAATAATAATGTAAGGGCACAATAATAGCAATATTGGGGTTACAGGGGTACAACAATAAAAATAAGGGGGCTACACTAATAACAATAAGGGACTAAACTAGTAATATAGGGACTTAACACTGTGCCATTATCAAAACATTTTTCCATCGTGTAAGGTCCCAACCATATTGTCATCAATTTTCCCTTAAAGTATTTAAATCATACAACAACACCCAATCTCCTTCTAGGAAGGCCTTCTCCTTAATGTTCTTGTCATGCCATACCTTCCTTTGCAGTTGAACTACCTCTGTGTGAAGAAGTGCTTGCATTCTGAACTCATCCAATCCATTTAGTTGCAACAATCTCTCTTTTTTGGAATTTGATAGATCTATATCTAATTCAGCTGACATCCTTAAAGTATTGAATTCAAAGTCAACTGAGAGTAGAGCTTTCTTACCATATACTAGTTCATAAGGAGTGAATCATGCTGTTGTATTCCAAATAGTTTTGTAGGCCCAAGTAGCTTCTACCAATCTGTCTGCCAAATATTTCTTGTTGCTGCTCACAACCTTGGTGATGATGCTCTCTAAAGCTCTGTTAGTTACTTCTACCTGGCCATTCTCCTGAGGGTGATAGGAAGTAGAAGTTCTATGTTTAATCTTGTGCTTCCTAAAAATATTTTCAATGAGGTGAGAAGTGAATTGTGCTCCCTAATCAGTGATTATTTCTCTGGGGTATCCAAACTTGTAAAACACATTCTCCTTCAGAAATTATGCTACTTTATCTTCAGTTGCTACCTTCATTTCTTTTGTTTCAGCCCACTTTTTTAGGTAATCAGTGCAGACTATGATATACTTCTTTTGTTCGGATGGTGGATCGATAGGTCCAACAAATTCCATGCCCCACTTGTCAAATGGCTCAAGAGCCACCTGAGGGTGCAAAGGCATCTCATCCCTTTGCGTGGGTTTCCCCATCCTTTGGCACTAGTCACATCTGTTGGTGTATCTTCTGAAATCTTGGTGAAGTGTAGGCCAATAGTATCCTACCTGCAAAACTTTGTAAGCAGTTCTCTTTGCAGCAAAGTGGCCTCCACATGGGTTGTCATGACATGTAGAGAGGATATCAAAAAATTCTTCCTCCCTCACACATCTCCTTAGGATTTGATCAGGGCCTAGCTTGAAAAGGTTTCCCCCAATCCATGTGAAAGGGGCGTTTTTTCTGATGATTATGCTCCTCTCCCTGAATGAAATATTAGGAGGGAGTTTCCCAACAACCAATTAGTTGGCTATATCAACAAACCATGGTGAGAGTGCTAATATAGAAAAAATATGTTCATCTGGCAGCTGGTCATCCACCATTCCTTATTCACCTGCAAGGAGAGCTAACGTGGACAAAAAAATCTGCAACAACATTCTCCTTTCCATGTTTATCAACAATAGTAAAATCAAATTGCTACAAAAGTAACAACCATCTAATTATCCTAGCATTAACATCTAGTTTTTTCATTAAATACTTGATGGTTGCATGGTCAATGTGAACAAAGGTCTGATATCCAGTTACATAATGCATGAATTTGTTCAAAGCATGGACAATGGCTAACATCTCCTTCTCAGTAACAGTATAATTCAGCTCGGCCTTGGACAAGTTCTTGCTGATGAAATAAATGGCATAAGGGATTTTGTCCTCTAATTGTCCTTATCCTGCCCCTACAACTTTTTCGGATGTATTAGTGTGGATGTGGAAAGGTAGAGTCCAATTTGGACCTCAGAGGATGGGGGCAGTAATCAAATTTTCCTTAATGAGCTCGAAATCCTCTTGACAAGGACGAGACAAAATAAACTTAGAATCTTTGGCCAATAACCCAAATAAATGGTGACGCCATATTGCTTAAATGTTTGATGAACCTTCTATAGTAGCCAACTAAGCCTAAGAAACTTTTGACATCTTTCTGCTTTTGAGGAGCAGGTACCCTTTTGATGATAGTGATTTTGTTCGGGTCTACTTGTATTCCTACTTGGGATATGGAGGGTCCTAATACAACCCATTCTTTCTTAAGTAATTCACACTTTTCGGGTCTCAAGGAGAGATGCATCTCAATGCACCTTCTTAGTACTTTACCCAAATTGGAGAGATCTTCCTGGAAGTCATCCCCATATGCTGTGTAATAATCCATGTAGATTTTGACAAGGTCATGGACTAACTCAGAAAAGATGCTCAGGACAACTCTTTGGAAGGTTGCTGGGGCATTGCACAACCTAAAGGGTAGGAATATATAAGAGAAGGTACCCCAAGGGTAGGTGAAAGTAGTCTTATCCTGGTCTTCAAGGCTAATTTGAATCTGATTGTACCCAATGAACCCATCTAAGAAGGAAAAGAACTTCTTCCCCACAAGGCCATCCAGGACTTGGTCTATAAAGGGAAAGGGAAATGGTCTTTCTTGGTGGCTTTGTTAAGTTCTCTATAGTCAACACAAATTCACCACTTCCCATTCTTCTTTGGGACTAGGAAAGAGGGAATACCCACTCACTGTCGGATATAGGATATATGAACCCTGCATCCAATAGTTTCTGCAGCTCTTCTTTGACTATGTCCTTCAGAGCCGGGTTCATCCTTCTTTGGGGTTGTCTCATTGGCTTGCATCCTTCCTTGATGTAAATGTGATGTCTGCATACTGAAATATGCACCCCTTACATGTCCTTGTAATCCAAAGCAAATGCTTCAAGATTTTCTTTCAAAAGCTGGCATAGCTTCTTCTCTTCTTCATTCGAGAGGTTTGGGTTGACTTTCAGAGATCTGGATGGGCCAAACTCAATAGCCTTGGTTATTTTAGAGGTTGAATCAACTGATTTCACTTCTATCCAAGGTTGGCTTTCAGACTCTTTGACTAAGCTTTCGAGAGGAATGTTAGTGGAGGACTGGTTTTGAATGACATGGTCGATGAGTTCATCTTCATCAAGCTGTCCCCCTCTAAGAATAGCATCTATGGTACACATAGGGGCAATGTTATATAACTCATCTTATTCATACTCCAACCATATAGGGATATCATGATCAATGGAAGGTTGGGCTGGAGGATATAACACTAGCTATTTAGACAAAGGGCCATTTTAGATAGTCATGTTTCCAGCTAACAACTAATATAAGCATTTGTAGTGGATAACCAAGGTCTCTCTAGGATGTGAGGATAACCATTAAACTTGGTTTTTGGTTGTAGGACTAGGAAATCTGTAGGATACTCCCAAGATTCAATGGTAACCATAACATCCTCAACAATTCCTTCTGGAGTTACCATGGACCGATCTGCAAGTTGCAGAACTGTTGTGGTTTTCCTCAAAGTCCCTTGGAGATTAATTTTCAACATAGCTTCCTTGGTCGTGACATTGATGGAAGCCCCTAGATCAATAAGAGTGTTTAGAACTATGACACCATCTATATGCACATCAACAACTGGACTACCAAGGTCCAGGTACTTTGGAAATATCACCCTTCCCAACATTAGGTTAGATAGTTGTCCTACCACATTAATGGTGGAGGTATCTTTCTTCCTTATTTCTTGAAGAAATTTTCTTTGATGAGCCTATTGTAGATAGGGACATCCTTAATGGCTTGGAGAAGTGGTATCTTTACATACAAATTTTCCAATTCTCCCAGGAGTTCAGTCTCCTCTGGGGTGTGCTGACTAGGGTGGATCAAGCGCTCAGGAAAAGGAGGTTGTTGGATTTGAGTGTTACTTTCTTCCTTTTACTCCTCAACCTCTACAAGTGGATATGGAGGATGGTTGTCTGGGAGTACTCTTCCCGACCTGAGATTAACTATCTCCACAACATAAGCTGGATAGGATTTTTCTCCACTGGGAGCCTACTGTGCTTGTCTGTTTTTCGGGTTCAGATTGGGTTGTGCAGGTATTTGAGTTACCCCAGATGGAGCAGCATGAGTAAGCTGAGGTTGAGGTTGGAGTGGAGGCATTAGAGCAGGTGGTTGATTGTGTTGAGGCCTCCACCCTTGGGATGGATTGTTCCACTAAAGTTGTTGTGGAACGTACTGCTGAAATGGTTAATTCCCTGGCTGAGGATGATATGGAGGCCTGTAAGGCCAAGTAAGAGGTGTAGACTAGGATGGAGGAGTGGGGTTGTACGAAGGTTGCATGGGTGCACTCTGATTGTAGTGATAGTAAGAGTAAAGTGCACCTTGCATACCTTGTTGATATGGCCAAGGGCCTTGAGGCCTTCTCTGGTTGGTGAAACAAAGTTTCTTTGGCATTGCTTCCCCACCTTGATATACAACCTTAAGTCCAGGTAAGGAGGGTCACTTTTCTGTGGCATGATTCTCCTCACATACTAAGCAAACCTCTATGACATTCAATGGACATTCATTTCTTGGGTGCTTCTAGGTACATCTAGTACAAAATATGGTCAGGGCTCTCTCTGCTTCCTCTTGATTCCTTTTAACCTGCATTGTGTCCATTTGCAAAGCAAGGGTGTGCATCATGTCACTCTTGAAGTCCTCTAGCATGTTTCCAATATCATGTTTTATGGAGGTGGAAGAGGAAGGGGTATTATATGTGTTTTGGCCAGCTCTGCCCATTTTCCTAAATTCCCTAGAGTGGTTCCAAAAGAAATTTTTGATTTTTTCATAAGGAAGTTGGTAGATATCTCCTATTGATAGCATATTCAAGGTTTTTATCATCTCTTTTTTGATCCCTCGAATAAGTACAAGTTTAAGTGATGTAGGATCAAGAGTACAGTTGAATCTCTTATAGTTTAATTGAAACCTCTCTTCATAGTCCTCTAGGGATTCATGAGGCCCTAGAGTCATCCTAAATATCTCATCCTTATTTTCCTTGGACCTACAATAGTCTCTGTAGTTTTTGTTGAAGGTATCTTTCATCTGTGCCTATGTGGTGATGTTGTCCCCAGGCAGACCCATGAACCAGCACAAGGCTACATCCTTAAGGGTGAATGGGAATAGCTTCAACTTTTGATCATCAGAAGTGTAGTCATAAGTCCTACAAACAACAAAAAATTCAAACATGAATGTGTCAGGATCCTCAGAGGTAAGTCCATGGAAGTGTGGAAGAGTTGAGGGGCTAATGTTTTTCGTCTTAGTTTCCCCATCTGCCTCTCGTATGGGAAACGCTCTCTGGATCACAGCCATGGTTAAGAAAGGTGAAGTAGGTCCATTATTTGGACCAAGGTCTTCTTCTTCTTCCTCAATAAGTTCCTCAGAGTATTCAGAAGGCTCTCTTATAGGAAGTTCAATCTCACTGCCACCGAAGAAGAGTGAAGGGTGGCTAGGAGGTGATGTGGGAGTTTTAGGTAAGATTTGTCTATGAGTACTCCTACTCCTACGAGGCATGAAAATTAGATATATTTTTTTCGATATTTCCAAAATAACATGAAAAGAAAGGAAAGCAGAAAATGATGCTAAAACAAAATCAAAGCATCTACTAGACACCTCCCCAGTAACAGAGCCAAAAAGTGGTGAGCCGTGGTATTGCACCAAGAGTGCTGCAACTCCCAAGGGCTGACCTACTTTACTTTATCAATCCAGGGTTCGTACAAACTTGGAGGTGACAGTGCTATATACACAACAGATGCATTCTACTCATTTCATCCTCTTCTTCTCTACGAAAGGGTGTTACTTCTAGGGTTTCTCGGTGAAGTCTGTCACACTTCAATGAAACTAAAATAAATTGCATAAAGGAAATGACAGAAAGGAAACTAAATTAAATTTCTGAAAATAAATGACAGGAATTGAAACTAATTTAACTTGCTGAAAAGAGATGACAGAAAATAAACTAATTTAAATTGCAGGAAGGAAATGATGGAAATGAAACTAAATTAACTTGTTGAAAATAAATGGCAGAAAAATAAACTAATTTAATCCACACTTAACTTTTCCAATCGGCTAAACACACCCTAATTATCTTATGCTCTATCTACCATGATTATATCAATTAAGTTAAGCTATCCATGACTTAATTGTAATTGAAAAATTGTTGATTTGCAGCTTGGAGAAGAAAGGGATAAAAATGCTAATGGAAGGCTTAACACATGGGAGAAGGCTTGGAGGTGGAAAGATGGGTTTATACTTCATTAAGCCTTATGATATTGAAAATATGCTTTGGTGTGGGAGGCTTGAAATATGCGATGGCAGAGTTATAATTGGTAGGTAGAAATTTGATATGCGAAATCGCAACATCGCAAATCGGGCGAAGTGATGGAAGTGTTGTTCGGGAGGCGGATGTGAAATGCGAAATACAATACGGGAAGGTGATGCGAAATGCGATTGCGATAAGGCTAAAATTTTTGAAATGCGATATGTGATGGGTGATGTGCCGGTAGGACCGGTGGCAGAGTGCGATGACAATATTTCAATCGGTGTCGGGAGCAATAAGTATGAATGGGAACCACATGAAAATGTGATTTGCGATTGTGGTAAGTCTTAAAAGGAAAAAAAAGGAAAAGGTTGTGAAGTGCGATACTGGAAGGTGCAACGAAGTGATTGCGATAAGGCCGAAATTTGTTAAGTGTGAAATGTGATGGGTGATGTGGCAGAGTGCTACAATAATATCGCAATTGGGGTTTGGAGGGGGAAGTATTAATGAAAAGCAATAGAAAATGTGATTTACAATGAGCGAAGTACGATAGTGGGAGATTCGAGGAGCAAAGGCGGAGGTCCCACTTTGATGGTTTTTCAAGTGTTTTGTGAATAAAAAGGGGAGATAGCTGCAATAAAAGAAATAGGAGGGAAATTGAGGCACAACAACAACGATGGAGGCATAAAAACAGAGATGGAGAATGAAGCGGGGAGGTGAAAATGAACTTCCTTGGTACTTTGATTATTATTCCTGCAAACAACTCTACTGATCCATGCATGAAGAATAGACAAATGCGTGAAAATACAATACAAAAGGAAGGCAGAAAATGGTAATGCCACTCTACCCCATTGTCCGAAAAAATGAACATAAATCAGATTTTGGGTCTGTGGTAAGGTTCACCCTCCTCGAGCTCTATTGACAAAGATGAGAAGGGAGTTCTTGATCCATAACTTTTAGATTTTTCTCCTATATTTTATTACTCATAAGCAAATGAAACCTACAACATCACACTGAAAGAAAAACTAAACAACAATGAAACTATCGTAAGCAAATCTACTGTCAGTAAGAAAAGAACAAGTACAACAAAGAGGCTGAGGCACATGGATTGGGCCCTATGCCACACGCCTAGCTCTCTGAAACTTAAATCAGTAAAATGAAATCAGTCTGCTCATTTCATGAAAGAATAGTCTCGTACATTTATCAAAGTTTAATCGCTGAGTAAAATAATCAAAAGCTCAATACCTTGCAACAAAGTTCCCAATAGAATCGAATCCTTCCTAGTTCTAGCTCTGCTCTATTTATTCTACAGGGAAGCTACCAACAACTCCCTTGAAAATATTGATTGAGTCCACTTGACTCCAAGTAAACATATATTGAGTGCACTTTGGTCTTTGAGTTGCTTGGTTGCCTCTGGAATTCAAATTGTTGGAGAGAATCCTTGGGATCCTTTGGCTGCCTTCAAGAGTTAAGGAGGGTGGAAAATCCTCCTATAATTTCTCCTTGTTGTCTCCTTCAATTCTTTATGGTAAAATATTCAAAAATAATGCTAATTAGTCATGATTTTCTACACTCAACCTCATATTAGGCACTCAGAGTATGTTAGCCTTAATCACCATTTATACTAGCATCATAAAACCAAATGAAAATAAAAATGCAAGAAAAAGTGATTTAAGAAGGCAAAAAGGTGACCATTAACACCTCCAAATATGTCTAATGATGGAGCTCATCAATATTTGCTCAACTTGAACATAGTTTTTTCATACCAATCTGGTCTTATTTCTTACAATATGTCCATTCTCTTCCAATTTGTTCCTAAATACCCATTTTGTGCCAATAATTTATTTATTTATTTTTTTTTAATTTTTTTTTTGTGGTCTAGGAACCAATTCCCAAGTCATGTTTTTCTCAATTTGATCTAGTTCCTCATTCATGGATTTTATTCATTACTCATCTTGACTTTCCTGAGAAAAGTATTTTGATTCAATAATAAACAACATAGTAATGTGAACTTGAATGGAGGTATTCATTAACCTTCTTTGAGTTCAAACACCAGCTTCCTTATCACCGATAATATAATACGTAGGGTGATTTTTTTGTACGTATCTTGAGGGAGTTTTTTGGTGAGAGAATTTTGCCTACTCTTCTTCTTCTCCTCCTGATTCTTCAAGTTGTCATGCTTCATCTTCATTATTGGTTTGATTAGGTGGATTAATAAATCTTGGTTGTTGCCTTTTGGGAGGTAGATCCCCATCCACATTGACATTAATGTAGTTTATTATTTTGCATATTCTTTTAATATATAATTTGTAGCCCTTTCTCTTAGTAGAATATACTAAAAATATTCCTTCATCATTTCTTGGATAAAACTTTCCCATATTGTCATCATTATTATTGATGTAGCATTTGTTGCAGAAAACCCTAAAGTGTTTTATCATGGTCCGTTTTCCATACCACAACTCGTATGGAATCTTGTTACTATTTGACCTAAGATGAGATTTATTTAAAATATGGATTTTTGTGTGAAAAACTTCAGCCCAAAACATTTTTGGCTGATTTCTTTCATCCATTATTTCCCTTTCCAATTGTTTCACTTACATATTTTGACTTTCATCTAACCATATTTTTTGGGGGTGTTAACAATAGTGAATTGTCTTCTTATGCCATGTTCTTCAAAGAAGTTATTAAACTAATTTGAAGTGAAATCCCCACCTCTATTTGATGTTACACACTTTAATTTCTAATCATTTTGAATCTTATATATGGATTTGAAGATATTGAATTTTTTGAATGCCTTAGACTTCTTTAGAAATGTAACCCATACTCCAAGAAATTTTATCAATTTCAATATTAATCTAGCCACATAGCATATCACAGACCTTCTACCATTGTGACCTAGGGTAGTAGAGTTTGAAGAGAGATCCCTCTCCAGGTTGAAGGGCCAAATTTCAACCTCAAAGTAGTTTTTGGTTACCTTAATGATTTCCCCCCATAGCCAATGTTATTTCTAAGTGATAACACCACCTAACACCTTGAAAATTGTGCTAATTATCACCATTTTTTAATCACCGCTCATCGTTAATGTGTGAACTTCATTGGACCTGGAAGTTTGATAGTCGCCCAGAAACTTTAGCCAGGAATATTTTAAATAAATCATGGGACTGAAGGATTTCCACCTTATCGCCTTATTTCTCTTGTTGTTGGAATTGTAGTGTTGGCATTGATCTCAACAGGTTCTTGGTTTTTTTCATCATATGCCTATGTCTACCTCATGAGATGTGATGGATGTTTGGCTTGGTGTTCCTATTGGTTGGACTTGATGTCAGCATGTTTGTGATATGATGTTGCTTCTTCTAAGTAGAGATGGAATCCACATGTGATGATTGGATTGAGGTGTTGATTAGAGATTTTGTTGCTGCAGGTGGCTGGAGTGTTTCTCTAGGTTTTTCATATGTATATTTATGTATTGGAGACATTGGATTGATGCTACATGTGTTTCGATGACGTTGTATGTGTTGGAGGTGCCTCTATCAATGTTGGAGGAAGTCTAGATGACTTGGAGATGCTTCTACAGGTGTTAGAGATGTTGTTACAAGTGTTAGATATGTTTAGACAGGTTGTGGTTATTTTGAGGAGATGGAGGTGTTGGTCTTAGTACTAAGGTTGGCAGAATATGTATTGCATGTCACTGACTTGTCCTTGATCTATTTTATCATTTGCAGACTTGAAACAAAATTTTGGATGTGTGATCAAATACTAAATAAGGTCTTCCATCAGCTAGCAGAGGTTCTGGACTGAAGATCCATTGGTTTTCTTCATCTTTATCCTCAGTCACATGGAGCCAAGCTTGTGGGAGCGACTGAAAAGCTCCAGTTGCATGGAGACAAGCCTATGGGAGCAACTGTGATGTTCCAATCACATGGAGAAATTTTTGTGTCTGAGATCGAGCATTTTCATGAGTTTTTCTCTGGATTTCTCATGTTGCTCAGCTAATTTTTGTAATGTGGCGAAGCTTATGATCATAAATTTTCGGTTTATGGTCGGAAAATTTCATGGGACCTCTAGAAGGTAAATAAAGTTGAAAATATAAAAAAGGCAAGTGGATTTAGTGGTTGATTGAGTTAATGAGCTAAATCCAGATCAAATATAGCATATGAACATAGTTGTGAAGCCCAGTAGTTCTTGGTAATTATTGAGTTGAGAACTTGAGTTAATCTATATATTGGAGGAAGCTCAATGCAAGTATGGTTGATTTTCTCGTTGTGTTGAGTGAGAGTGAGAGTGGAGAAGAGTGTGAAAACTGTGTAAGGGTTGTATTGCATAATTTTTGAAGAAGTTTTCAGTTCTAGTAGTAGATAGCTAAACTATGTTTCAACCATCACATTTTTGTAGTGTGTGAGAAGATGAAGTGTGGATTGTATAATTGTTGATGAGATTTTGTAACAGTTAGTGGAGTATTTGGAGATTGTGTTCTCCTATTTAATTCTTCAATTTTTGTTGTAGCTTTGGATTCAAAACAATGGTGTTGGTGTGATGCTCATGTTGAGTGAATTGAGATTCCAATGTGAAGTATTCTAAAATGAGGCTCACATGGAGGAACTAAAGGCATAGAGGCTTTAGAGTATACAGTGACTTGGCAGATTCAGTAGAAGGAAGAAATTTCTCCATCCAATAGGAATTGGATAGTCCAATGGCAGTTGGGTGAGGATTGTTGATCGTGGTGGCCTTTATAGGATGTCAGTAAGTAGACCGATGAGAGAAACAATTTCTTGTATGATAGATGCCAACGTACTATGAAATAAGCCGAGTCTTCTGACTTATGGGTGTAATATTATCCATGTATAATGTGTTCGACATATAATAAAATATTGAGCAGTGCAACAACAACACGGTGTTTTTTTCCCTGTGAAGGGTTTTCCACCAGACGTACTTGTGTCCATTGTGTTGATTAATTTTGTGGTTGCATGTTTATTTTTGGTTCTCTGATCTATAATTTTGTGTTTTAGTTTGTGCATGGTAAAAGAATAATAATTTGCAGAAAATTTTAAAAGTACCATCACTACTAAGTCACCCCCCCCTCAGTAGTGATCTAGTTTCCAACACATGTTAAATAGTGGAGACATTCCATGAAGGAACAATAAGTTGTAAATTAGATCGACAATTGAAAACCATCTCATGGTCCCCCTCACTTGCCCAATAATTAACAAAGAGGGGGTTCAATATTTTTCACTTATGTGACTAATTCTCTCGCATACTTGCCAAATGCGCCATGTAATGTCTGTTGGTATGTAAAATCAAATGATCCTAATTGTACCCCCCCCCCCCCCCCATTAAATTGGAATCCTACTTGAATTTACAAAATTTAACCTTAATTATCTCTTCACTCCTTTGAAGTTAGACAAAGTGCCATATACCATTGGAAATGTCTATGAAAGAACTATCCAACTAAACACCTAGTTTTCTCATTGGATCTAACGAGCTGAATAATAAATTCCATAAAATATATTACCTTCATCCTCGGCCTCATGCAAGGAAACAACACACATTAACACACTTACCGAGCTCCCCTTGAACTTGACACTTGATATCAATAACTTATACTTGACATCAATGAAAACATATATGCAATACGAAAAAGTAAAATTATTTGTGGATATATCTAGCTATTAGTAGATTGAGAGATGTGATTTATCAAAGTTTATGATCATTCTAGTCGATATACAAGAATGTTTGATGGAGTGCTTTAAATCTGAAAGGATTTCCATCCTCGCAAGTGCAAATAAAATTAAGTCATCTGTAAAAATTAGATGAAATATACAAAAATTCCCCACAACATCAATTCCTTGGAAGGATCTAGATTGTTTATCGATTGAAATTAGCTTACTGAGGACCTCTTTAGTCAGAAGAAAAAGGAGAGGGGAGAGAGGGAATCCATAGTGCAAGCCTCATGAGGCTCTGGATAAAGAAAAAGGCACTTCATTTATAATAACAAGAAAGGACGAATATTGTGTACATCTCATGATTCATTTTATCGAAGAAAGATTCATTATTAGCTTTACTAAAACCAAACGAATGAACATCAATCTTACCCGGTCATAAGATTTTGATAAGTATAATTTTAGAGCAATATCTACGATGTTCTTATTTTGATAGAATGTATTTATTCTTGAGTGAGAGAAACAACATCATGAATTTTCATTCCTTGAAGAAAACCAAAATGTTCTTTAGAAATGAAATGGCTAAAGAAAGGCTTGATGCACCTTGCAATTGATGGAGAATGTAACTAAGTTTGATATTCATGATTTGTGCCATTATTTATTTTATGTAAAAAAGAAAAGAAAAAGAATTATTATTATTATTATTCTAGATAAGCATGTTCTTCATGCTTCTAGGTTTTTGAATCAAAGAGTCGAAGTCCTATTTGGACATATTGTAAAAGAAAAAGAAAAAGAATTTTCAAATATGTAAGTTTGGTTCAAAAACCCCTCTAGGTGCTAAGTTGACCTACATTTCTAGTTGGCCTTGCCCTAATGGATGTGTCTATTCTCATCCCTCTAAAATCTATAAATAGAGGGAATATGGAGCTCATTTGGACACACACTTGGATGATTTTGGTCTGAAATATCATGGAAAGGATAAAGATGATGAGGAGGGTCGAAGTATGAGAGATGAAGTTTTGTCTTGGTATACATGTTTTTTTTGATCTCTTACTAATGGATATACGGAAAGAAGGAAGGTTTGGCTTGACATCTAGAGGTGGAAGTTTTCTGTGGTCATGAGTCTTGGATGTCTCAACTTTGATTTGATTCTCTAAGAAGAGAATTTTTCTCGGTTTTCCCCTTGGAAGGGTTTTCCCTGGCTTGGAGCTTATATCTTGTGTTATTTTTTTATGTTATATTCGTGTTCATGTTATGGTAATTATTTGATGAAATAATCAAAATAAAATTTAATAAGAATCCAACTAAATTCACAAACAATTATTATGGATAGGGAAATCTAAATTAAACTATAAAGCTTCCTAATTTCCAACATGGAATCCAAGCTAATCCTTGGAGTAGGAGACCAAGGATCACTTCATTGGCATCAAAATTATTAAACATCCTGTGACTAGAATCTCATATTCAATGATTTTCCGAGGAACATAAGAATTCAAGTTTGTGATTTTATGGTTTAGTAGCTGATTTTTTATGCTTGAAGGCACACATTACAGGAATTTATACAATTATGGGATCAATGGTTTCAATTGGTTCCTTGTGATTTATAATGACATTGTATCAAAGATTAACTATAGCTTGAAGATGTACAATGGCTAGAAAATGTCTTGCATCGATGGATGAATAAAATTATAATACTATGATTTACTCTACACACATTGGTTCATAGTAATGCTTTATTTTGGTGGCATAATATTGCTATGGAATATTTTTTTTTTTAATGATTGATACTTTGTGATCGGATATAACCCTTTTGTGAATCAACAAAGACTTATTCGAAAGAGACACAATTCTATGGTTCACTTGAGTTGACAAAGACATAAAGGAATCATATTTATGGAACATTGTATTAAATTCTAGCTTCACATCTTAAAATTATCATGGCACTCAAGAATCACAATTATCTTTATGGATCATATGGTCTGAGTTTAGTGTGGCTCGTTGATTTTATACAATACATGCTCTATGTGACTAATGTAATATGAAAATCTCACACTCATTCATGTGACACAATGCATCATGGATTGACATCGCTTTGGCACCTATAGTTCCTTGTGTAATCATGATGGCTTGGCAACAAAGTTTCAATCTATGGATTTGTTTCTTAAAACCATAAATCATCGAGTTTATGTGGTTCATAATTGAGGAGTATACATCCATATAGTGATTGCTATTAATTTATATGACTTTACGTATGTCTTTTCTTGTTTTTTTGTATGTTTGACTGTGTTTAATATGATGGCCCTCATCTATAGCTCGATGATATGCACAATTGTAATATTCCAAAATAGGAAAAGCAACAATATGGAACATAAAACTAGAAATAGGAGTGAATATCAACACATCAAACATGAGACAATGAAAGAGACACCTTATTATGAATATCAGCAGTAAATAAGTACAATATCTTGAGGAACAAATCACTCAAGCAAGGTAAACAACCCTCCAATGAACAAACACACTCAATCAGGAAATGTTGCTGCTATACAAAATGCCGAAGAACTAATACAATGCAGTCCCAGTGAATATAACTGCAGATGGAAAATAAAATGATATAGATATACTGATATATGGCTCAAAAAGTGTTGGGAATAGAGATCTAATCTCCCAAGAACATTTCCAAGACAACCTAGGAAGGGTTTCCGGAAATACACAAAATAAAAAATGATGAAATGTGGCCCTAGGGATGAATAATATCTGCAAATGGATAATTTAATAGGAGGTGGCTGATATTATGTAGAAATGGATAAAATCCTTCAATACACCTCCCAAATGAAGGGCTTCTCCCCTCATTGGAAATCTAACTCACCAAATGGGGTACTAAACCCTCCACTGCAACTGCTCAATAAAATAATGCAGTTTATGAGGAAAACTGCGCTGTAGGGGATGGTAGCAGCTTGGCCTGATGCCAAATTACCAAATGATGCTCAAGGACCCTCCTTATTAGCCTCATGGGTGAAGGGCTACTCCCTCCACTGGAAAAAAATCTCAAAAACTGACCTTATCAATCCTCCATTACCTCTGCCCTGCAAAAAAACACAAACCTGGAGGAGACTGAGCTGTGGATAATGGTTGAATTTTGGCCTGATGCTGGATGGTGGAAATGCAGCTCAATAAAAATCTCCTGAATGGGCACTTGAATTCCCCCGAGGATGAGGGTGGGATTCCCGCTCGGGAACACCCTTGTGCTAAATAGCACAATAGACTCCGCTAAACAGCTGAAGCGTGCAAGAAGTCATAAAAGACCAAGACATAAAAAATAATCAGAATGCCCTCTATGGCTACCATTCCCTTCCTTATGTTCTTTGTGAGCTTCCTCACCTTGGTCCCCACACATTAAAGTCACTACTCTCATGGAGACTTCCTCCCACTAACACTGTGTTGTCCCTCATTAACTATCCACTCCCTCCATACTAGCGTTTTTGATTTGGTCAAACTTGACTCCAACCACATGCTTCAACCTCTATTCACACATGAGGGTGCTTTATCCATCTAATCTGATGATCCTCATCCACATTAGAAGTGGTTTTATTCCTACTAAGGATATTTATGGGTCTCCCTACCCTCTTATTCATATATGTAAATGACAAAAGAAAAATTTAATATTCCAACTAACTGAAAGATAATTAGGAATATTACAGTCCTCCCCCCCAAATGTTGCTTGTCCTCAAACAACTGTAAGGATGAATGCTGCAAAACTTCTCCTCCTTCCCTCGTGGCACCCACATATGGTAAGCTTCCCCACTTTACCAGGTGTCCTCTAATCAATCTACCCCTTAGCTGCTCCTCGCAAGTGTTCAAGTTAGCCAAATGGCTCACATCATAAGGAAGTAAGAGATCTAAGGTAGCAACCACATACTATCCAATGTTCTCAGTGAAGAATGGGGCATAAGAAGTGTTGGAGATATCACTCCCAATGAAAAACCCCAATCCATGTGCCATTCCTCCAACCATGCCAACAATAATGACCAAGACACCATCAACATATGGAATCAAAATTAGAGATAACTTGACTACCGTATGAAATACCAGAGGGTGATAATAGTCCCTCAAGGGGAACCATCACAGTTCTATTCCAAGCTGCCTTAAAACATGATGTGATAAGTGTATTTCCAACCACTTTCTTGCTGCCACTATTCTGTCACATGCTTGGAAGTAGTAGAAGGCATTTGGTGTCAACTAAGCACACCGTGAACAAGATATCATTTCCCCAAAGCCTCCTAGGGAGTGGTCATTCTCATCACTGATTTTGGCCCCAAGTAGACCATGAGGAATAAAGAGAGGCTTTCCCTCTCTTGGAGCAATGTACTATAAATGAATGGCAAAGGAATGAAAATACTTGGTTAGTCGATCAATAAGCATCAAAACACAATCCTTACCATGTACTTTTGGCAAGCTGGTTAGGAGGTTCATAGATGAGCCTTCCCATATCTCTATCGGAAAGGGAAGTGACTGTAAAAACCCTAAAAGGTGGTTGTTTTCCTCCTCATTCTTCAAGAAAAAAAGACACTTCCTGATATGTTGTTGCACATCCTCTTTGAGAACCTCCCAAGGGAATCCCTCCATGATGGTTTGATATACCCCCATGAAATCTGTGTGACCAGAAAGGAGTGCTTCATGTGCTGCATGTAGAAGCTTCTCGTTGAGCATAGAGTCTCTATCCAAGAAGATCCTATTATGATAATACATGAATCCATCCATAACTGTATACCTCTCATCTATCAGCTGACCATCAAGTACTTCACATGTGAAGTGATCCTTGGAATATTCCACCAATAGATGGGATTTCCAATAAGGATATATACCCATCAATGACAATACTGTTGGTCTTTGTGGAAAAACACCTGTCATTTTTCTTCCCTCCTCTTTGACATGTTTAATGCCAAATTCATATGTCGATATAATGCTATCCTTCCTCTGCTGCCTCTCTTGTATCTGCTCCTACTCAAGTAGGGGTTGAAGTTTATGGAGGTTAACCTTCACTCGGAATCTATCACCCATCCAAAACTTTCTAAGTTTGGCCAATGTATGCATGAGTGCCAACAACCCTCTACCATATATGGAAGAATCCTCCCTATGTGGAAGTATCTTCTGGTTCTAAAAGGCCATGGATTACCCCCCTTGCACCATGACGGTGCCATCATACATCCCTGAAACACCTCCTCTAAGTGCAAGATGCTTGGTGAGAGTTGGTAATACTAAAACCGAAAGAATCTCCCTTTCTTCCTTGAGCCTATCAAAGACTCTCTGCGTTGTGCTAACCTCACCCAAAGTTCTCACCTCATCCGGATCTATGATTGGTGCAAATTGATGTGAGAACTTTCTAACCAGCTCTTAATCCGGGGGCCTTCTTGGTGGAATGCCTCCAAATACTACTACACCATGGGTCAAAGTCAACTACATAACTGAGTGGAATGTTATGTCTTTTCTCCCACTGCACAATTCAGGATCTATCTTGTGTGTAGAAGCTATCTAAGGGGGATAAGTGTGCATGCCCCTGATCACCTGATGCTTACCACTCTTCTTATCTATCCACTCCATCTATAATGTCTCCCAATCTGTGGTGACCTTCCCTAAAGTAATCAACCACTACACATTCAATATCACATTGGTGTCGGGAATATCAAAAAAAAAGAAGCAATCAGTCAAGGTGTATGTTCCCATGGTGACAAATAATGCGGGAACATACTTCATGCACTACATGGTTCTAGCTCCTGGAACCAAAAATGAAAATCCCTCAAAATCCCTAGTGGGTATTGCTCTCCTTTTCGCTAACTGAACATCAATAAAGTTATGGGTAGCCCCGCTGTCAATCAGCACTGATATTCTCTGATCCTAAATGGTACCTCAGACTCTCAAAGTCAGATACTTGGGTATTTCTATGAAACCGACTCCAAAAATAGAAGAAAAGAGAGATCAACGCCTTAGAAATAAGCCACTTCGAGGGGGAAACCTCCTTTACATTACATAAATGAACAATTCTTGGATGATAAACATGACCAAACCTCCTTCTATATATAGGAATACGTAGGTCACAATATAATCCTAGTCGACCTAACAATAATAATGTAAGGGCACAATAATAACAATATTGGGGTTACATGGGTACAAAAATAACAATAAGGGGGTTACAATAACAACAATAAGGGAATATACTAGTAATATAGGGACCTAACAGGTACTCCCCGCAAATATGCAAGGGCCCCTCCAACTGGAGCAAATGCACCATTCCCACCTCCTAGTGGTGGTGGATCCTCTCATGCTATCCCAGCGTTGTTGCCCCCTTCTGGCTCCTCTTCTTCCTCCTCCTAACTATTAGAGAATACCTCTATATAGTGTGCCTTCCCTACTACACATTGATTTCCTGGTGCCCATGGTTCTTGGAATGTGAAGCAAAGCTTCCTTCTTCTCAAGTCTCTTTGGACATCATCACTAAGAGGTCTTTTTTTTTGGTTCACTTTTGAAGGGAGAACCTTCACATCTTTCCCCTTTTGCTGGAAGGGTGGCCTTGGTTGAAATGGGGCCTTTTCCCTTGGAAAATAATCTTGTAAATTTATTGCCCTTTCAACAACATCTTGAAGAGTAGTTGGTTTAGTAGATTTAACCAACCCATGCAGAGGCTCTGCTAGCCCATCAATCAACATATAAAACCTCATAGCTGCAGATAAATCAAGAACCATGAAAGAAAGTTTTAGAAACTCAAAAATATAGGTCTTTGGATTACCTTACTGCTTGACCTTGGCTAGCTCAATAAAAGGTGTCTCTGGGTCTCTTCGATCAAACCTCTATACTAACCTCCAGGTGAAATCTGAATATGCAGTCACATTGGCATGCCCCAATCTAGAAATACCATGAAACCACCAATCATGTGCCTCACTTTCAAGGTGTAGCGCTACTATTTTGATGGCTTCCATCTTTGGTACTTGGTTCAACTGGAAGTAGATGTCTAGCTTCTCCACCCAAGACTTAGTTGTGCACTTGGATGATCCATCAAAAGCGGGAAAAAATAATATACCCATGGTCCTTTGTAGATCATTTTTCTGTGTGAATCCTCCAGTTCTATTGTTATGTCGAGGTCTCCTGTTGTCCTTGATATGACAAAAATCCTGAAAGATTAGATTATCTTTGAATCTTTGAGATTGAGACTCATACTATAGGAAATAATCTTTAAGAGTTTCTTGTTCTTGGGGTCCTCCATTTTCCATTTCTAAGAATGTAGGCATAGTGGAGCATTGGGAAACTTGTTGCCTTACTGGTTGATCATACCAGTGATCTGAAATGTCATAGCTCTCTCCATGTAGAAACCGTCTAGGGGATTCTTTGTGTCTCTCCATCCTCATCTCCTTGATTTCTAGGGCAATATCCTGGATGGTTTGAATAAGAATCTTGGGAAGCTCCTTTTCATCCTTTGTCTCCTTTGGGGTATATATAATAATATCCCCGGTTTCTATGAAGATACCTCTTTCCCCTTTCTTTGAGAGGCTCTTCCTCTTTTGATGAAATAGATGTTGTACTACACAATTTGAGCCAACATTATACTCTAATACCACTGTAATATTCCAAAATAGGAAAAGAAACAATATGGAACATAAAAATGGAAATAGTAGTGAATATCAACACATCAAACATGAGATAATGAAAGAGCCATATTATTATGAATATCAACAACAAATAAGTACAATATCTTGAGGAAAAAATCACTCGAGCAAGGTAAACAAGCCTTCGATGAACAAACACACTCAATCACGAAATGATGTTGTCATACAAAATGTCGGAGAACCAATACAATGCAGTCCCAGTGAGTATAAATGCGCTTGAAAATAAAATGATAAGATCTACTGATATATGGCTCAAAAATTTTTAGGAATAGATATCTAAACTCCCAATCACATTTCCAAGACAACCTAGCAAGGGTTTTCGCAAACACACAAAATACAAAATGATGAAAACCCTAGGGCCGAATAATCTCTGCAAATGGATAATATGATAGGATATGGATGATATGATGTAGAAATGGATGAAACTCCTCCAATAGATCTCCCGGATGAAGGGCTTCTCCCCTCAGCGGAAATCTAACTCACCAAATAGGGCACTAAACCCTCACTGCAACTTCTCAATCAAATAATACAGTTTATGAGGAAAAATGTGTTGTAGGGGATGGTAGCAACTTTTCCTAATACCAAATGACCAAATTATGCTCAAGGACCCTCCTTTCTAGCCTCCAGGGTGAAGGGCTGCTCCCTCCACTAGAAAAAAAACTTAGAAACTGACCCTATCAATCCTCCAATGCCTCTGCCCTGCAAAAAAACACAACCCTAGAGGAGACTGAACTGTGGATAAGTGTTGAAGCTCGCCGTGATGCCGGATGGTGGAAATGAAGCTCAATAAACCTTTCCTGAGTGGGCACTCGAAGTCCCCTGAGGATGAGGGTGGGATTCCGTCTCGGGAACACCCTTGTTCTAAACAACATAGCAGACTCTGCTAAACAGCTGAAGCATACAAGAATTCATAAAAGAACAAGCCATAAACAGTAATCAGAATTCCTTCTATGGCTGCCATTCCCTTCCTTATATTCTTTGTGAGCTTCCTCACCTTGGGCCCCACACATTAAATTCACTACTCTCATGGAGACTTCCTCCCACTAACACTGCGTTGTCCCTCATTAACTATCCACTCCCTCCATACCAACATTGTTTATTTGGTCAAACTTGACACCATCCACATGCTTAAACCTCTATTCACACATGAGGGTTCTTTATCCAGCTAATATGATGATCCTCATCCACATTAGAAGTGGTTTTATTCCTACTAAGGAGATTTATGGGTCTACCTACCCTCTTATTCATCTATCTAAATGAAAAAAGAAAAATTTAATATTCCAACTAGCTGAAAGATAATTAGGAATATTACAGTCCTCCCTTCCCAAATTTTGCTTGTCCTCAAGCAACTGTAAGGATGAATGCTGCAAAAATTTTCCTCCTTCCCTAGTGGCACCCACATATGATAAGCTTCCCCACTGAACCATGTGTCCTCCAATCAATCTACCCCTTAGCTACTCCTCCCAAGTGTCCAAGTTAGCCAAATGACTCACATCATAAGGAAGTAAGAGATCTAAGGTAGCAACCACATACTGCCCAATGTTCTCACTGAAGCATGGGGCATAAGAAGTGTTGGAGATCTCACTCCTAATGAACAACCCCAATCCATGTGCTATTCATCCAAAAATGCCAACAATAATGACCAAGACATCATCAACATATGGAATCAAAATTAGAGATACATTGACTACCATATGAAATACCAGAGGGTGATAATAGTCCCTCAAGGGGAACCATTGAAGTTCTATTCCCAGCTACCTTAAAAGATGATGTGATAAGTGGATTTCCAACCACTTGCTTGCTGCCACTATCCTCTCACATGCCTGGAAGTAGTAGAAGGCATTTGGTGTCAACTGAGAACACCCTCAACAAGATATCATTTCCCCAAAGCCTCCTAGTGAGTGGTCATTCTCATCACTGATTGTGGCCCCAAGTAGACCATGAGGACTAAAGAGAGGCTTGGCCTCTTGTGGAGCAATGTAATGTAAATGAATGGTAAAGGAATGAAAATACTTGGTTAGTCGATCAATAAGTATCAAAATAGAATCCTTACCATGTACTTTTGGCAAGTTGGTGAGGAGGTTCACAGATGAGCCTTCCCATCTCTCTATCGGAAAGGGCAGTGACTATAACAACCTTGCAAGGTGGTTTTTTTCCTCCCCATTCTTCAAGAAAAACCTACACCTCTTGATATGTTGGTGCACATCATCTTTGAGACCCTCCCAAGAGAATCCCTCCATGATGGTCTGATATACCCCCATGAAATCTGTGTGACCGGAAAGGAGCACTTCATGTGATGCATGTAGAAGCTTCTCCTTGAGCATAGAGTATCTAGCCAAGAAGATCATATTCTGATAATATATGACTCCATCCATCACTGTATACCTCTCATATATCACCTGACCATCAAGTACTTCGCATGTGAAGTGATCCTTGGAATATTCCACCAATAGCTGGGATTTCCAATAAGGATATATACCCATCAATGACAGCATTGTTGATCTTTTTGGAAAAGCACCTGTCATTTTTCTGCCCTCCTCTTTGACATGTTTAATTCCAAAGTCATATGCTGAGATACTGCTATCTTGCCTCTTTTGCCTCTCTTGTAGCTGCTCTTGCTCAAGTAGGGGTTTAAGTTTATGGAGGTTAGCCTTCACTCGGAAGCTATCACCCATCCAAAACTTTCTGAGTTTGGCCAATGTATGCATGAGTGCCAACAACCCTATACCATATATGGAAGAATCCTCCCTATGTGGAAGTATCTTCTGGTTCTCAAAGGCCATGGAGTAGCCCCCTTACACCATGATGGTGCCATCATCCATCCCTGAAACACCTCCTCTCAGCGCAAGATGCTTGGTGAGAGTTGGTAATACTGATAACCATAAATTTTCTATGGTTTATCAGACTTGTACATTGTGAAGTATTGAATATTCTTGGTACTTAGGGTTTCTAAACCCTAGTTATATTTAATTAACCCTAGGAGAAAAATCCCTAAATCTTTTCCTAATTGTTCCCTCTATGGAAACCCTAACACTTGATATAAATCATCTACGGTTTACAAATCCAAATATTTCAAGGATAATCTAGGGTATGTGGTAAAACCCTATTTAGGGAGCTTGAAAGTAAAAACCCTAGTATTGATGTTTCCACTAAAATTAAAAACCTTCATAAGGGTTAAAACAAGAAATACAGGGTTTGTAACTAGAACCCTAGAAGTACATCTTCTAAGAAACATAAAAAACCCTAGAATGATAGAATTGACATCATGATTTTGTCTTTGTATATTTTTGCTTGGTGGTATGCGTCGTTAATAATTGAAGGCATGTAATGAAGGTTGTCAAAACTATGGAAGAAAAGTGAGAAGGATGAAATAAAAAAGAAAAAAAATACTCGTGCTTATTGATGACTCCTTGAAAATGATGAGCATGATGGAAAGAGGGAATTGTGAGGACCCTGGTGGACATGATGTTGAAATTTCTAGTTGATGAGTTCATTCTAGGAACACATTGATGATTGAAATATTAAGAAGAATATTGTTGCAATAGGAAGATAACACATACAAATAAATGTTTACTTAAGAGGGAGAAAATAGCTAAATTGGACACCTTTTCTAAGAGGCTATTATAGTTTGAGAAACTATAATAGTTATCATTTTCTTAATATATGACTTAGCTCCCTGGTAGTAAATATTTCAATAACATGTGAAGAGGTTGGAAGGAGAATCTATTTGATGAAATTGATCAATATCTTATATGGTCTCCTAAATAAAGAAAGAAAGAGAGTTGATAATGACAACTCCAAGAAGGAATAAATTGCAACATGCTCCATCGTCACTTTTATTAAAAGTAAAAGTATGGAAAAGGATTCTTGTACAAAATGGAGATAGACCATATGAAAGGATGATGATCTCAAAAAGAAAAAGTAAGAAGAATTTAATAACTTGACAAGAGGCGATCATGTTGAGGTAATCATGATATTGATGTTTTGGTATTGGTTATCTAGTTGGTATAAGATTTTTCTACCTCGAAGGATGTTGCAAAAATGCATAATGGAAGTTGACGCAACTATATCTACAACTATTTATTTTGAACTCAATTCATTGAATATATGGATTGAGTGGATTGATTTTGTAATACTTGGAGGAAAAAATGATCAAGGCGTCTACATCATCTTGGGATTGAAAGGTAACAATACAAAAAGATAACTTGATGTTTATGTCTCAATGACATTGTTATCCAAGATAAAAATTAGGTTTGTCTTTAAGTCAATTTGGTTAAGTTAGTTAGGTTTTTGAGTTTTTCTTCAAAATAATTACATATAAAAAGGTTATTTATGTCATAAAATTATTTTGTGGGGTAATTATGAACTTTAGTAGGGTGCCATCATAAAGTGAAAATAAAAAAACTACATGTGTCTTAGGCTCATTTGTTCATGATTAGAAATTTGATAGCTCAACACATTTTCATAGCAACTCCAAGTAGAAAAGCTCAGGTTTTGATACAGAAGTTCTTCACACTTTCGTAGCATATTTTCCTTCCCAGACACTGATTTCACTACAGAAGTCCATTGTTGTGGTAACGGTAAGGAAAAAGTGAAGTGTTTTAGAAATAGTCATGGTAAAAGTCATGTGGGTCATAATTACATATCATTTGTCTTATCCGTCACTCCAAAACAACATACACCTTATAAATTCATTCCCACTTTTTTCCTCTTTCCATTTTTTAAATAGTCTGCTGTCATTATCTCACTTTCCTTCTCATTCGATTTTTTCTTGCTGTCCATAGCTCGGTATTATTTTCTTGTGAGATGGTATAGTTGTATTTAGGGTAGGTTTGCAGGTGTCATAGTTTCTCTTGTTGTCTTTGGGATATTTGCAACTATCAAAGAAGTAGCTCATTGCGTGTTGAAGGCATGGCAGCTCAGAGGAAGCAATATAAAGGAGTTTCAGGGGTGAGATATGAACCAATGGATATGAAACTGCTAGAGGAAGACCCTACATTCATTCAAGCATTTTCTAACATGGGGTGCCTTTGATTCTGTCAGAAGTTGCAGGGGTACCATGGGAAAATTGATAAATATTTTTAAATTAATTTTATAGGAACAAATTCTAAAGTGGGCATGCTGACCTTTACAGTCTCCCCTGACGCCATTTCTCAAGCTACATAAATCCCTATGTCAGGAGAAATGTGGTTTAAGGTGCAGAAATTTTGAATGCAGAATTCTGATGAGTTCCTAAAGGAAGAGCATAGAGGAATTTATATGACCACATACATTCCTAGAACTTGCCTCGAAGAATATTATTCCAAACTCTTGATTGTGATCCAGAAGTACTTCACTTGTGAAGGCAGGTTAAACATGGTTTACCAATACCATTTCAAATTACTTCTTCATTTCACAGGTAAACAACCCCTTGACATAACTTTTTATCTGTTTAGAAATTTTGGAAAGATGGCTGACAAGGTCCAAGCCAAGCCTGATGCAAGTAACACCTCTGTTTTCAGAAGAATTGAATAGGCTGATTGGATATTGGCTCACCTTTCTATTTCTAAGTGGTTATGAATTAGATACTGCCACCCCTAGGAAAACTCCAAAGTATAAATCCATAACCCCTAGGGAGGAGAAGGAGCCTATAGCTGAACCTGAAGCATAAATAGGGCCTATGGCTGAGGCTCTAGCTGAACATGTGGCAGAACCTATGGTAGTAGGAAAAAATTCTAGAAGAACCGAGATAAAAAATTATATAAGAACCAAAAGGAGGATGACTAAAAGCCAAAGCAAAGGGAATGGTAAGTTGTCAAATATACTAGAAGTTATTGATATTGAAGAAATTCCCATTAAGATTGAAAAAAATCCCAATTGTGCAGCATATAGAGATCAAAGAGGCAGAACCAAAAAGAAGAGCAAAAGAGGTAAGAAATTGGAATTTACTCAAGAAGATTCAGGTTTTATTTTCATGCCTAGTAAGCCTATCACAAGATCACAACAGTCTAAAGAAATGATGCGTGAGCTACCCTTAGAAGAAAATATGCCAGAGGTACCTACAAAAAAAACATATCCAGTGACGAAGAGGAAAGGCAAGGAACCTGTACAAGAGAAAAGAGAAGTGGAGATTCTACAAGAACAGGTAAGAGATGCTAGAAATGAGGTGATAGAATCAAAATCACATTTTGAGGAATTGAAAGAGGATATATCAAAGAAACCTGACTTCTTTAACAAGGTTTATAAATGAATCTGGAAGAATGATAAAGATAACACTCCCTTTACATAGAATGATGAAGCACCTGTGAAAGAGGAACAAATGGTTACAAGTAGATAGGAAAAGGTTGCAGGGGCAAGTCATAGCTTTAGCAACACAAATTGAAATGATCCAAGCTGAGCTTTTAAAGAAGGGTCTCAAGATTGTTGCTAAAATTTATGGCACTCCAAACATGGTAATATCATAATATTTTGCTTATGTCATGGAAGATAAATATTTTTAGTAATATACAAGCTTTTATATACTATTAGAAATGACTTGGAGGCGAATAAAATCTCAAAAAGACAAAATCTACGAAATTAGGCAGTTTCGTAGCAAGTCTCCATGTTGAAGGTGAATATTTGCTACGGATTTGTTGTATCTTTCCATGGAAGAAAAGACAAGTTTGAACTTCAACAATGGGAGTGCTCAAAGTATGTGTTTATCTTATAAACATCAAATAAGACCATAGAACTGTCAGAAAGATCAAATAATTTGAAGAAAGATGTTTTTTGGCTTTTTCTACCAAAGTTTGCTACCAAGCTTCCTATACTCTGTTTTTTCAAGGATAATGAAGATTTTGATGAATTTTTGGGCAATAAAATAGTAAGGTGGTGCATAAACAATAGGTCAAATGTGTTCACATCATCAAACTATGAAGTCCTATTTTTTAGAGGGACAACTCAGCAGGTCACCAGGTAAACGTCCATGTGGTAGCCAACTCATCATTCCAGCATTCCAACACTCTGTTATGTTCCCAAATTGGGATTGCACAATAGGATTGGAAAAATAACGCACTCCTTGGGAGATTGATGTAAAAAAATAAGTTTTCAGCCCTTGGATCCCTTATATCAGCAGATCTAGAGTCTCAATCCAAAATGGGAGCAAAAACAAATCAAAATAGGTGTGGTAAATAGGTCTCCCACAACCTAGTCTAGCTGGAAAACACCCTGCAAGAGGGGTTGCAGATATGCACAACAAACTTCTACGAGAATAACGTAGTCTTGGACAATATGAGCAGAAGGCCATCAAATATGATTAATAAATTAATGTACAGTAGCAAATCAGAAGTAAAGTGAAGCTCTTTCAATATACAGTAGATTACATGAGACAAGAGAGCAAGATATCTTTAGAAAAGAGAGCTGCAACATATATATATCAGCAGAAATGGATCAAAAACGTTATTTTCAGGAGCTATAGCAGCTGCATATTACAACTCAGATCTAGGACAGATTTTTGGACAAAACATCAGACATATTTCAGATCTGGAATCTAGATAGTTTTCTTTACAAGATCCCCTTGGGGTTTTGACCAAATCATGCATAAATAAGAGTAGATTTGAGATACAAGTTGCAGATCTGTAAAATGCTGTAGTAATTTCTGAATATAACATTACATTACAAAATATTAGATCTAAACAGAACATGGATCAGCAAGCTAATCCATGGATCACCAAAGTGAAAGGCAAAGCCCAACACCAGAGATCTCTGATCAAAACTGGAATCAAAACACCATAAAGAACCTCATATCAAAATAACTTAGTCCATCAATGGGAACAACGCTGTATCTCAAAATGACATGGATGGCCACTGCCAAGTTACAGATCTGAAGTATAAACATGAGAGGCACTCTTCCAGGAGGTTAAAAGACACACTCCATGAGAAGAGGCTCCCAAAACAAGCTACATCTCTGAAGATCTAGAATTCCACTTGTTGTAGCTTGAAAGAGTAGCAAAACCCTCAATGGATCAGTGTTGCAATTTTAAGTAGATCTTGGCCTTAAGCCTGATAGTGTATCAATTCAGCAAATACTCCTCCAAGAATCCTCAAAGGAAGAGGTGAAATCCCTGCATAGGAACTCCAAGCGCAATCCTCCACTAAACAACAGAGAATAGTATTTGTCTAAGCAAACAAAATACTCAGAAATATGATCAATCAACAACATTCCCTTGCTGCCTTCCCTTTCCTTTTATAAGATGAGATCCTTTGAAAACCCTAAACCACCTTGATGAGTTAGCTCTTTTCACATGAGGGGCGTCCTTCTAAAACTACGTTGTCCCTTTAGGAGATGCATTAAACCTAGACAACGTTGTAGATTTGGTCAATGTTGACCCAGTCTCACAGCTCAAACCCCTTTCACATCTGCAAGTGATTATTTACATGGCCCTGATTTATCTATGTTCACATGGGCATTGATTTATTTAGTCTTTTTAGGAGTTTTACATGTCCTCCTTTATTCATTTATTCATGCAACAGAAAATAAAACAAAAATGAATATTCCCCTTAGCTTAGGCTAAGTAGGAACATTACAGTCCTCCCCTCCAAAATGTTGCTTGTCCTCAAGCAACTGATAGGTTAAGAGCTGTAGTTCTTCTCCTCCTCCATTGATGGCATCATCAAGGATCAAGTCCTCATCATAAGCCAAGTGCTCAACAAGCTAATGCATCATGTATTGTTCCTCCAAGGCCAACATAATATGTGCATATTCCATCCCTTCAGGAGTGAAAAAATCAACAGAAATAAACATGGTTGAAGCAATGCTACATCTAAAACATGTATCATGAAGTATAGGTAGAAGTTCCAAACCATGTGGTACATACACACTACTCATCCTTTGTCCATACAACCCCATAAACAATACAACTATATCATCCAAGTATGGAAGCACTACTACATATATGCAAACTGAAATTTGCACTTGAGGAGGTGGGTCACAATCCCACATGTGATGCTAGCGTAGTGCACCTCTTGTCTTCATTAGATCCAGGTGTGGCAAGTGGCATTCCCACCACACTTTTTCTGCATGAGTCACCTTAACATGGCTAAAGGTGTTACATAAGTTTGGTGCCTTTGGGAAGCACCCATCATGAAAAGGAGTCTCACTTTGCACATCAAGGGAGTGGCCAAGTTTAGAATTTCCATTGGCCCTCAACAAACTATGAGATCCATATGATCTCTCACCCCCTTTTGGAGTCTTTTCCTGCAAAAACATGGCTAAGGAATGTAATGGATCAGAGAATATAACTTGCTTATCATGATCAAATCCTTTACTATCATAGTCCTTCACACACATGGAGTTGTGCATGAACATTCCCTTCCTCTCAAGCAAAGGAAGAGCTGGCTGAGATGACTCTTGCAAAGAGTCCATTGGCTGCCCCAATCCTCCATGGCTATGGCACTCTTGAAAGTGCTGATGTAAGTACTCTCTCATGCCTTCCCAATCAAAACTCTTCATGATCAGGGAATAGATCTTCATTGAATACATATGGCTGAGGAAGAATTCTTCATATTCTCCTTGTAGGATCTTGTGCTTGAGCTTGGAGGCTCTAGCCAAAAATGCCTTACCATGATAATAGATGAATCCCCCTTGGACTAAGTAGCCCTCTTCTTGCTTCATGCCATCTAGTATCATACCTGTGTGAAGATCTTTGGAATACTCTACCAGCAGTTGAGATTTCCAATAAAGATTCACACTACTCAATAATGACAGCGCTGCTGATACATCCATGGGAATGCTTGCCTTGCTGTTGATTGTATTTTTGACATTACATATGCCAAAATGGTTGGTTGGAAGGTTGATTCTCCCATTCCTTTCCTCCCACAGCGCTGTAGCTTGGTCTTCCATTGCTCCAATCCTCCTGGGATCTAGATTTGGAGCAGCATTTTGTGAGGCTTTCCCCACAAGATCTGAATCTGATGGCATTCCAGGTGGCTTGCCATGAGATAAGAATGTCCCTTGCAGCATCCTCATGAACATGAGAGAAGAAACTGTGAGATCCCTGCTTCCATTGTGCAAATCCATCTCTATTGTTTGTGTGGAAACATTAGGTGAAGGATAAGTGTTCATGCCTTGAATCATTTGTGGTTTCCCACTCTTCAAGTCTAGCCATTCCATCTGCAAGGCTTTCCAATCAGTGGTAACCTTCCCTAACGTAATTAACCATTGGACACCCAAAATGATGTTGGTGTCTAGAATGTCAACTAAAAAGAAGTGATCCACCAAAGTGTAGGATCCCATAGTGACAGAGAGTGAGGGGACATATTGCATGCATTGCATGGTCCTATCTCTTGGGACCAAAACATAAAATCCCTCCAAAGTATCAGTGGGGATTCCTCTTCTTTGTACAAGGTGAGCATCAATAAAGTTGTGGGTTTCCCCACTGTCAATCAGGACAGATACTCTCTGATTCATGACTGAACCTTGTACTCTTAGGGTCAAGTACTTAGGCACTCCCCTCAAAGAGGAAAAAGTCCCACTTATTGGAGCAAAGGCTCCCTTTCCATCTTTGGATGGTGTTTGATCTCCCTCATCTTCATCATCAGCGCTGTAACCCCTCCTAGGTTCATCACCTTCATCTCCCTCCTCAAAATCTGAGAAGACTTCTATGTAGTGTGCTTTGCCAGCAACACATTTGTGTCCTGGTGCCCATGACTCTTTCCAAGTGAAGCACAATATCTTCTTCCTTAATTTCCTCCTGAGATCAATATCAAGAGGTTTCTTCAAAGAGCTCTCCTTGGGAGGAGCATCTTTTCCTTCCTTCCCCTTAGAAAAGTGAGGGGCCTTGCTTTGGAAAGTTGCCTTTACTTTTGGCAAGGCATCTTGGAGATATCTAGCTCTCTCAATGGCATCATGCAAAGTGATGGGCTTGGTAGATTTAACCAATCCATGCAAAGGTTCCTCCAGGCCATCGATGAA
This sequence comes from Pinus albicaulis, assembly GCA_034641835.2. Classification (NCBI taxonomy): domain Eukaryota; kingdom Viridiplantae; phylum Streptophyta; class Pinopsida; order Pinales; family Pinaceae; genus Pinus; species Pinus albicaulis. The sequence continues at coordinate 1,378,369,838 of CM076582.1, forward strand.
CATGTAGACTCTCCTTGCTACAGATAGATCAGGGACCATGACTGATAATCTTAGAAAATCAAAGATATAAGTCTCCGCATCTCCTGACTGCTTCAGCTTTGCAAGGCTTATGAAGGGTGCTTCATGATCCTTCCCGTCAAACCTCTCCACCATTATTCTAGTGAACTCAGCATAGGTAGTCACATTGATGTGTCCCAGTCTAGACAACCCATGGAACCACCAATTGTGTGCTTCACCTTCAAAGTGCAGTGCTGCAATCTTGATGAATTCAACTTCAGGTACTTTTTTGAACTGAAAATAGATATCCAGATTTTCTACCCATGCCTTGGCAGAGCTGGAGGATGATCCGTCAAACTTGGGAAAAAATAATTTTCCCATAGTGTGGTGTCTACCATGAAAGAATCCACCATCTCTATACTGCTGCCCTGGTCTCCTTCAGTCCTTGAGGTGACAAAATTCTTTGAAACTCAAGTTATCCTTGAATATCTAACTCTGAGAGTCATAATCCACAAAGTAACCTTCAAGGGAGTCTTGCTTTTGTGGTCCTTCATTCTCCATAGCCAAGAAGGTAGGCCTAGTGGAGCATTGTGAGGTTTGTGGAGCTTGTGGCAGGTTCACTGGTTGACCAGTCCCATGATGAGACATTTTAGAGCTTTCTCCTCGATGAAATGTCCCAAGAGATTCCCTCATTCTGTCCACCCTCATCTCCTTGATCTCCTTGGCAAGATATTGCATGGCCACTAACAAAGTTCTTGCAAACTCTTCTCCTTCTTTATCACTGGTAGTTTCAAGGGCTCTACCCTTGTCTTGATCTTCAGTAGTATAGTCATGCTTCTTATGACTTTTGTTTTGGTATCTCTTCTCCCTCTCAGTAAGAGGATCATTTTATTCTGAATGCAACATGGATGGTCCTCCGAGGCAAGCAGAGGTTGTTCCAAAAAAAGAGCTCCAACACCACTGTAATGTTCCCAAATTGGGATTACACAGCAGGATTGGAAAAATAACGCAATCCTTGGGATATTGATGTACATAAATGATTTTGTAGCCTTTGGATCCCTTATATCAGTAGATCTAGAGTCTAAATCCAAAAGGGGAGAAAAAACAAATCAAACTAGGTGTGGTAAACAGGTCTCCCACAACCTAGTCTGGCTGGAAAACACCCTGTAAGAGGGGCTGTAGCAATGCACAACAAACTGTTTCAAGAATAATGCAGTCTTGGACCATATGAGCAGGAGGCCATAAAATGTTATTAATAAATGAATTTACAGCAAAAAATTAGAAGTAAAGTGAAGCTCTTTCAATATACAGTAGATTACATGAGACAAGAGAGCAATATATCTTCAGAAAAGAGAGCTGCAACATATATATATCAGCAGAAATGGCTCAAAAACGTTATTTTTAGGAGCTGTAGCAGCTGCATATTACAACTCAGATCTAGGACAGATCTGTGGACAAAACATCATATCTATTTCAGATCTGGAAACTAGATAGTTTTCTTTACAAGATCCCCTTGGGGTTTTGACCAAATCATGCATAAATAAGAGTAGATCTGAGATACAAGTTGCAGATCTGTAAAATGCTGTAGTAATTTCTGAATATAATATTAAATTACAAAATATTAGATCTAAATATAACATGGATCAACAATCTAATCCATGGATCACCAAAGTGAAAGGCAAAGCCCAACACCAGATATCTCTGATCAAAATTGGAATCAAAACACCATAAAGAACCTCATATCAAAATAACGTAGTCCATCAATGGGAACAGTGCTGTAGCTCAAAATGACATGGATGGCCACTGCCAAGCTACAAATCTGAAGTATAAATAGGAGAGGCACTCTTCCAGGAGGTTAAAAGACACACTCCATGAGAAAAGGCTCCCAAAACAAGCTAGATATCTGCAGATTTAGAATCCCACTTACTACAGCTTGCAAGAGCAGCAAAACCCTCAATGGATCAGTGCTGAAATTGTAAGTAGAGCTTGGCCTTAAGCCTGATAGTGGATCAATTCAGCAAATACTCCTCCAAGAATCCTCAAAGGAAGAGGTGAAATCCCTGCATAGGAACTCCAAGCACAATCCTCCACTAAACAGCATAGAATAGTATTTGTCTAAGCAGAAAAAATACTCAGAAATATGATCAATCAACAACCTTCTCTTGTTGCCTTCCCTTTCCTTTTATAAGATGAGAGCCTTTGTAAACCCTAAACCACCTTGATGAGTTAGCTCTTTTCACATGAGGGGCCTCCTTCTAAAATTGCGTTGTCCCTTTAGGAGATGCATTGAACCTAGACAACATTGTAGATTTGGTCAAGGTTGACCCAATCTCACAGCTCAAACCCCTTTCACACCTGCAAGTGATTATTTACATGGCCTTGACTTATCTGTGTTCACATGGGCATTGATTTATTTAGTCTTTTTAGGAGTTTTACATGTCCTCCTTTATTCATTTATTCATGCAACAGAAAATAAAACAAAAATGAATATTCCCCTTAGCTTAGGCTAAGTAGGAATATTACACACTCCAACACATCAACCATCCACCAAATCAAAAATTAGCTATATTAGATAAGGGTCATTAGCAGAATTGGTTGAGTTCTTAAATTATGATAGACTCCTTTTTGTATACAAATTTTGTTGAAACAAAATTATATCTAAAAACTTTCCATGTTTTATAATTCAACTAGAACTAGGTCTCTTAACTAAAGCATTGAGTCTAGCCTAGGTGGAAGAGGATTGTAAGGGAAGTCGCACTCTATATATGTGCAACATTTTCACTTTGAAGGGGTTTATTGATGTTATGAGAGAACCACCCTTGTAAACTATTTTTCTACAATTAATATACATTTGCAGCATACTATATTTTTCACCTAAGATTTTTTTTTGGCACATATGTTTTACCTCCATGTTTCATGTATTGTTATCAATTTAATAGAAATTTGATTACTTGGAGTTCATGTTGTATGCTCCACCTTCATTTTCTCTTTTTACTGTAAATTTTTATGCCATGCCATTTAATAGCCAAAATTGCCTCAGCTTCCTTGAAAGTAGTTTGTTTGTAATTGATTTTCTTTAGCTGACTCCATGCCCAATAGTTCTTGTCATTATACTCTTTCACCTGCAAAAAAATCACATGAAAAGTCCGTAGTTAGCCATGTGATATTTAAAGTTTTATATAGATAATTTTATAGATATTATTGAGAGATCCCTCTCAGACTGGAAGGGCTAACTTTCAGTTAAAGTTGTTTTGAAATAGTTATGTTGGGTTGATGGTTGACAAAACCCAACTTGTTCCAGTCCAGTGATAACATTTTGGTGCATTTTCCGGGAGTCTGAAAAGTTATATCATCCTGGGTGATTCTTTTCAAAGTAACTGAGCTCTACCTTGATGACTCCACTAGAATCTTAAACTTAAAGGTGGATTCCAAGAAGATACATACGAGGAGAAATCTAGACCCTGACCCACTAGAGATAGTTGATGATCCAAAGAAAATTCTCAAAGGTGTTGGTAGCTTATTAAAATAAGGTACTCCATATATTTTAAAAGCTTCATCTTTAACCTCTAGAGGTGTTCAAAATATTGAAGACTTAGAAATTGATGAAAAGTTTGAGAAAATTCTTTTTAGATCTAAATATTTAAATGAATTAATAGAAATTGTCCTATATCTACAAATATTAGGAATTGACACTACATCTATTATTTCAAAAGAGGACAATGAAGGGTTTTGGGAAATTGTTACATCTGAATTGTCATTAGAGCAGGAGTCTTTAGAAAAAATAAAAGAGCATAATCCTTTTGAATTCCTGTTGAAAAGAAGAGATGGTGTCCCTTTACCTAAGTGGAGTTCTTTTATCTTTGAATTGAAGGCCCTTGCAACTTAATTTCCTAGCTTAACACCTGCTTTTAATACCACTAGTCTGATAGATTCTTCATATGTTGTATTTTTTGCTAGTACATCTATTGTCACTACTACAATGGAAGGAGGTCCTCCTCCTCCACCACCTCCTGTGTGCCTTGCTAGATATCCTCTTGTTTTTCCTGCTATACTCCATGAACTACCACATGGATATTTTACTAGGATAAAAACATTTGGAGGTGAAGAGGGAATCACTGCAGAACAACATGTTGACCAATTCAATGACTTTATAGACATAGAGGAGGTAGATGACGAAGATGTTAGAGTGAGGTTTTTCGTGCATATTTTTATTGGTGAAGTGAGAAAATGGTTTAAAGCCTTAACCCCAACAAGTATACAAAATTGGGATAAATTAGAAGACATTTTTTTGAGAAAATGGGGAAGTAAGGTGAATCCAATCCAAGCCTTGAATGAATATAAAAATTTGAAGAAAGAAAGCAATGAGTCAATTCAGGATTTCTCAAAAAGATTCAAAAACATTTATAATTATATTCCAGCTCATATAAAACCTCCCCTAGGGGCTGCCCAATTGCATTATGTTGAAGCTTTTGATTATGATTTTTCTATTTTGTTGAGAGAGAGAGAATCTGCCACTTTGGTTGATATGAAAAATGATGCTGTGAAAGTAGAAGTTAACATGGCTGCAAACAAAAGGTCTAAGGTTGGAAAAGGAGGAGTAAAAGAGGAAGAACAACCCTCTACATCTTTAGATGTGAAATTTGACACTATGAAGAAAACCATCGAAAGACTCATGGATAGAATAGCCCTTGGAAACAATCCTTCCCCTGCTGCACAGCCAGAAACACAAATCCAAAATCCACATTTCAAGAGACCCCAAAATCAACAAAGACCAAGAGAACAGATAAATCAACCTGATCAACAAGTTAGGCCCCCTTTCAAGCAAAACCTAGTGGATGAAGAAGAGATGTTTCCAGAAGATATCATTCACTGTTTGGATGAATATGAAACATGGATGTTTTTAACAAAAGAGGAACATGATGAATCTAGTAGGGAATGATGAAACTGAAAAATAGTCGGACTATTTGAAAGGTTATCAACATGCTATTTTTGAGATGCAAAAACTATATAATATTAGGAATAGAAATGTTCCTATAGTGGCTAATAAAAATCAGCCTAAGAAGGATGGTACAAAAGCTACTGAACATAAGAAATATACTCCTCTTGGGAAAGAAATTGAGAAGACACAACCAACTTTCAATCTAGAAAATGAGATTTCAAAGATTAAAATTGTTGTCCCCTTTGGTGAAATAATAAAGGTCACAGAGTACCAAAGTCAAATTGCAAACATGCTTGATACTCAAGCTGGACCCTTTGATATTTTTAATTTGCAAGGAGGTCACCCTACCATTTTCTTAGGACCAAGAGTGGAAGATGAGAAAAATGAAGAAGTGCCACCGTTCTATGTGAGCCTAAATATTCATGACATGAAATTACACAATGCTATGTTATATTTAGGAGCATATCACAAATTAATTCCAAAGGTCATCATGGAGAGATTGGGTTTGGACATAACTACTGCATACAAAGACTTGTTTTCATTTGATTCCAAGAGGGTGCAATGCATTGTTCTAATCAAAGATGTGGCTGTTGGTTTGAATCAAGTCCATGCTAAAACTATATTGATGGACATAATTGTAGCTAAAATTCCACCAAAATTTGGCATGCTTTTATTTATATGATGGGCTGAAAAAATCAAGGGAACCATGCAAATGGACATGAACTATGCCACTATCCCTTTTTTTTGGTGAGAAAAGGAGATTTTATAGAGAATATAGGATGACATATATGGTTAGTAGCAAAGACAAGCCTAAAAAATTTCTAGTTTATGCAGTGGAAACTAAGTTGAGATCTTCCATTCTTTTGAATGAAATTACCACTGAAATAGAAAATCGGGAAAAAGAAAAAAATCAGCAAACAGAAAATCAACAAATTGAAGAAATTTACAGAGAAGGTTGGTGGAACATGAACTTTGATGGTGTTGGTGGAAGAGATGGAGATGGTGCAGGCATTTGGATAATCAACCCAAGAGATGAGAGTAAGTTTTTTTCCTATAAACTCAATTTTGATTGCACAAATAACATGGCAGAATATGAAGCTCTAGTTTTGGGTTTAGAAGCATTAAAACACTTAGGTGCTAAAAATATTTCAGTCTTTGGTTATTTTGATTTAGTCATAAAACAAGTGAATGACACCTATCAAACCAAGGATGTTAGAAATACTAGAAAATTTTGAAGTACACAATTTCACCATCAAGCCTAGAGAATATAACGGTATTGTAGACTCCTTAGTTGTTTCAGCCAGTTTATTTACAATTCCTCTTCATTCGAGCAAGAAATATGAAGTTGAAATTAGACATAGGCCAGCCATTCCTGATAACATAAAAATTTGGAAAGTATTTGACAATGATCAGCAAGTAGCAAAATTTCTTGAGCTGAAGGAAGAGTTTGAAACCATTCAAGTTGACCAGTAGAACATGTTTGCTGAAACCAAAGCTAGGAGCCTGTACAAGAGAAAATTGAAGTGGATATTCTGTAAGAATAATTAAGAGATGCTATAAATGAAGTGATAGAATCAAAATCACTTTTTCATTGGACATTATATTCTCTTCTTCATTTTTCATGCGCTAGGACATCACTAACAACTGTACGTCTAGTGAAGGTCATGGAGGTAGAATAAGGTCCCGAGGATTGGATAAGCATCTGATATTTCCTTGAGGATAGAGAATCCAAGATAGGAAGTAGTCTTATGGACATACACTCTTTGAGGATTGGACATGAATCCAAGGTAAGAGCGGTCAAAGAGGACCAATATTCTTTGAGGATTGGGAATCCAAGACAAGAATATTCCTAAAAGAACATACCTTATGAACATCTGGATGGGTGTTTACCTTAAGAGGTAGTGTGGTGTTTCATGTAAAGCCTCCCAACATTGTGCTATGCTCTAGTGGAAAGATAGAGATTGTTAGTCAAGCCCTTGCTATGTTTACAATGATGGTTATGATGTTGATGCTTAAAAATAGCTTATCAATCTGAATCTTCTTATGATAATATTTCAGTTTGAGAGTAACCTTGTACTAAGTGTACAATTATGAATATCTCCCTAGTTAAGAGGGAGTGTTGGATAATTTAACTAAGTTCAGTCTTCATAATTTGTACCATTATGTATTTTATGTAAAAAGAAAAAGAAAAGAAAAGGAATTATTATTATTGTTTTTCTAGATGAGCATTTTCTTCATGCTTCTAGGTTTTTTAGTCAAAGAGTCAAATTCCTCTTTGGACATGTTTTAAAAGAAAATTCATTTAAAATATGTAATTTTTGTCAAAAACCCCTCTAGGTTCCAAGTCGGCCTCGTCCAAATGGAGATGTTTATCTGCACCCCTCTAAAATATATAAATAAAGGGCAGATGGAGCAAATTTGGACACACACTTCGATGCTTTTTGGTCTAAAATATCATAGACAGGATAGAGATGATGATGAGGGACGAAGTATGAGAGATGGAGTTTTGTCTTCGTATATATCCTGTTGTTGATCTCTTGTTGATCGATCTGCTAGAAATGAGGAAGGTTTCTCTTGAAATCTAGAGGTGGATGTTTCTTTGGTCATGAGTCTTGGATGTCCCAACTTTGATCTGATTTTATAAGAAGATAATTTCTCTGGGTTCTCCCCTTGTAAGGGTTTTTACTTGGCTTGGTGTCTATATCTTGTGTTATTGTGTTTCTGTCATCTTCATGTTTATATTATGGTAATTATTTGATGAAATAATTAGAATAAAATTTAATAAGAAGCCAACTAAATTCACAAGTAATTACTATGGATAAGGAAATCTAAATTAAACTATAAAGCCTCCCGATTTACAACAACAATGACCTTGAAAATTATATTACATACAAAATTACAACATGATATGGGCCTATAATCCTCAAAGAAGGTACCGTCATATTTTTGGGTAATGAACGTCTAGAAAAGTGGAATTAGAAGAACATAGGACTTTACCATATTTTTATGATTTCCTAACAACTAGTAATAGATCGCTTTTTATGATCTCATAGAAATAAAATAAAATTCCATAGGAAGGCCATCTGAGCTAGGGATTTTTCATTTTTACATTGGAAAGAGGGCTTCCTTAACTTCATATTTAGTCACATCTTCTTCCAACTCTAAGTTTATCTCTTCAAAGAAAGACTAAGGAAAAATAGATAAAAGCTCCAAAATTTCTTAGATTGGATAACCAACTAGTTATGTAAAGAGGGAATTGTGTTGATTTCTGGTAGAATCAGATGTGCTCTAAGTCTCAAAATTTGCAAGGAGGCTTAGGCACATGTATTCCATAGAACCCAAAAATTATTTTGGAAAATTCCACTCAGAGTATGTTTTGTGAAAATAATTAATTATTTTTAATGAGACCCTAATTCTAAACTTAGGAAATTAAAATAATTAATGGATATTAATTAAAACAAAGTGTGAATCTTCTAGAAAATTCAGATATCAAGTCAAGTTAATCTTAGTTGTTGATTAATGATTTAATCTCGGTCATTGAAGACTCAACGAGAAGATTATAAGGACTTCATGGATCATTTGGAAGGCACATCGAGACGAAGAAAGAATCCAGAGATAGAAATTCTTTAATGAGCAGTGCTCACGAAGAATATAGATAAAGAGGATTATCGTAGAGAGGGTCAGGGATAATTGTTGGTTGGAGATTTTTCTGAGCCTTGAATACACTGCAGAGAAGACAGAGAGCAGTACACAAAGAGGTGACGTAGCAGCTACTTAGTGCCCATGCAAAGGCAGCCCAACAACCTTAAGGATATCAATGATTCAGTTGAGGATTAGTAAGATCCAGTGCCATAGAGTTGGGGTGTGAGATCGGAAGGGGCCAAAATATCAGATCTAGCCAGCAAAAGAGCCAACTAGCATAGGTGATGCATTTTCCACCTAGAGACTACGCAGAGGCAGTATAGGGATCATCGGCTATAAGTTTGGCCAGTTCGGGTTTCCAGTGTCAGTGTCAGATAAAATCCCCAGATTTTTGTTAATCAAATAATTTTTGTGGATGGCCAGCAAGGCTTCCCAGATTATATTAATAATTACCGCATAATGAATAAACCCTCGGCTGCTAGACTGGTTTTCCCGCATTGGGTTTTTTCGGGGACATTAGTCCAAAAATAACGATGTCATGTGTCGATGATTTATGATTGCTCAGATCTTGTTTCCACACATTTATTTTACGAAACTTAATTTGTGAAGGCTGTAGTGTATGAATTTTTGATATTTATCGTAGAACACAGTAAATAATTTGTTCAAGGAATTAAAAAATAAAATAATTCTCATTAGTTGTTGCAACAAGATTCCAGATCTAGGAATTTTCACATGGTATTAGAGCTTTCTTAGCACTGCAAAAGGAGCAAGAGAGTAGATCTAGTACATCCAACATTGAAGAAGAAGCAAGGGATCAAAGAGTTGCGTAAGCAACACATCAATATCCCCATTGATTGTAGTCCAAACTAGGAGGGATATATTTGCAAGGAAATATTTCTCTGAGTGAGACAATATAGAGGTAGGATTTTCTAGTTTATAGTTTGTCAGAGCTAGAGGGAGCAACACAACAGATTCAACACAGATCAACAAGATGGTGGGACGCAGTTTCTGTGTAGCAATGATTTTTGGTGCAGAAAGTGTCAAAAGAGAATAATTGAATACACGTTTGACATAATTTTCTTCCTCGGGGAATTCCTAGCTGAGGAATTCTAATTCTTGATAGCTGAGCAAAAATATTGAGTGGCAACTCTACTATCTCGAACAAGTAGTGCGTAGGCTAGGCCAACATCTACATAGAGGAGATAGAGGGAACTAGTTTGACATTTCTTTTCAGTCGGAAGAAATGGCAGCAAGCGGGTTGAGAGATCAAGATCGGTTGCAGGGAGCCTCTAACTATGTGATCTAGAAAGTTAGGATTAGATGAATGTTAGATGAACATGATATCAAAGATTTCATCGATGGTGTGGTAGTTGCAACAGTAGATGCAAATCCACTAAAAGCATACAAGAAAGATATGACAAAGGCAAAACATTGGATCCTCGATGGAGTGAGGGATCTTCTCGTATGTCACATCACCAACAAAGGGACAAATAGAGATATGTGGCAGGCCACGAAGATGCTATATTAGGGATCTTATGAGTAGCGGAAGATTTTCTTGGAGGAGAAGTTGTGTTCTACAAGTATGCAGAAGGGCGAGCGCATTGATCTGTTCCTATGTAGACTTTAGGAGCTGTAGGATCAACAGATTTGCAGTACACTAGCAGTTGGCAGCAGTACGCAGGGTTAGCAACAACACAGTGTTGGTGGGCAGCAGTGTCATACACCAGTAACATAGAGGGAGATGTTACAGAATCAGAGCAGTACTTCAGTTGGGGGTATTGTTAGAGCACATTTCTCGCTAAGAGGGAGTGTTGACTTATGGTAGCATCTAATGTGCTCTAAGTCTCAAAATTTGTAGGGAGGCTTAGGCACATGTATTCCAAAGAACCTAGAAAGGATTTTGGAAAATTCCACTTAGAGTATGTTTTATGAAAATAATTAATTATTTTTAATGAGAGCCTAAGTCTAAACTTAGGTAATTAAAATAATTAATGGTTATTAATTAAAACATAGTGTAAATATTCTATAAAAGTTAGAGATCAATTCAAGTTAATCTTAGTCATTTATTGACGATTTAATCTTGATTGTTGAATACTTAATGATAATATTATAAGAATTACTTGATAGATCATTTGGAAGGCACATCGAGATGAATAAAGAATCCAGAGATCAAAATTATTTAGTTTGCAGTGCTCAGGGAGAAGATCGATCAAAATTATTCTTGTAGAGAGGGGCATGGATAATTGTCGGTTGGAGATTTTCCTGAGCTAGGAATACATCACAGAAAAGACAGAGATTAGTACATAGAGAGCCTGCATAACAACTACATAGAGCCTGCGTAGAGCCAAAAGAGGCAGCACAACAACCTTGAGGAGATCCATGATTCAGTTGAGGATCAGTCAGATCCAGTGCCAGAGAGCCGGGGTGTGATACCGGAAGGGGCCAAAAGATTAGATCTAACTAGCAGAAGAGCCATCTAGCAGAGGTGATGCAGTTCCCACGCAGAGACTACGCAAAGGCAATGTAAGGCTAATCAACTTAGAGTTTGTCAAGTTTGGGTTTGCAGTGTTAGTATGAGATAAACTCACAAGATTTTTTTCAATCAAATTCTCTGTGTGGATGGACATCAAGGCATCCCAGATTGCATTCAAAATTACTGCATAATAAATAAACCCTCAGCTATTGCACCAATTTTCTTGCATTGGTTTTTTCCAATGATATCAGTCCAAAAATAATGGTGTCATGTGTCGATGATTTATGTTTTCTCAGATCTTGTTTCTGCAGTTTAATTTTTGAAGGCTGTCATGTATGAGTTTTCGATATTTACTGTAGAACATAGTAAATAATTAGTTCAAAGAATTAACAAATAGAAGAAATCTCATCATTTGCTGCAGTAGGATTCCAAGTCTAGGAATTTTCACAAATTGTAGTAATTTATGTCTTAATTTTCTACTTCATTGAAGGAGTGAGCCATAGAGGCATCCCCTTTTTTAATCTCAAAGTTTGATTTTTTATTACACTTGTAGGAGGAAAAATTGTGGAAAATTTTCATATCACTGTCTCATTCTTTTATCCAAATAACCCTTCTTTTTAATCTCAAAACTATCTCATTTTTTTCAAGTATGGTTTGTCTTTATACTTCTAAAGACTCTAGCCAAGATAATGCCTTAGCTGAGAAATTGTCTTGAGCAAGTTCTTCATTAATCGAATGGATATCCTGTTTTACTTCTATAAGGTGGGCCTATTATTTCTCTCTAAAATTGTAAACCTAGTTTTTGTGGAAGACTTTAGGTGTGATATATTTTTTACAATTGAATTATGGAAGAGTTAGGAGGGAGGGAGATAGATGAACCCAAGAATATTCAATCATATTTTGAAATTAGGTTATGTAAACCATATATGACTATATTTGAATGGAAATGGAGGCCTAGGCTTTCCAATTTCTAAGAAAAGGAAAATGGGGATATGGTTAGAGCTCACCCCCAAAGGAATCGATGACTAAGAGGAAAGGCATAATAAAAGAAAAACTAAACAATATAAATATTTAGCCACCTCCTCGTTGCTCAATCTAAAATTATGCCACACTGGGATTAGCTTTATAGGCTTGATCTCAATCTGGCAATGTCGATTGAAGATATTTGCGAAATATTTAACTAAAGGATTTGGACAAGCATTTTTCCCTGTTCTTTTATTTTAGACACAATTATATTTAAATCTCTCGCTAGGATCAATTTTAGGTTTAGAGAAAACCACTCACTTCCAGATTGTCCCGAAATAGGTTTATCTAGAAAATGGCGATATACATATAAAATTTAAAATGTAACCCCTATCTACTTAGATTCTAGAGTGACTGTTATGACCAAATGATTTTTAGAGGACACAATATCTTGGAGATCGAGACTCCACCTTATTATAAGGCCACTCGATAAGCTAATGGAGTCAATGGTAGCAAAAGGCCCAATCCATAAACCAAGGCTCAAGCGAAGCACAAGCAAAAATTCCACTTATTATGGTTTCTTGGATTAAAATAATGTTTGGACACATCAATTTAATAACTCATTTAAGGTCCAATATCTTTTGGTAATCCCCCAAATCCTTTACATTAAAGTATGGGATCTTCATGACATAGAAGGACGTTGGGTCACCCTTGATCTAAGTTCCCTGGAGATGGTGGATTTTTTAATATTAATGATGTCAACAAAAAAAAACTATTTACCTTTCAAAAGGTTGGACTTACTACTGACCTCATCTATTAATTGTTGTGGATATTCCACTAGAAAATTCATCATAATAGATATGATAAATTTATATTGAAAATCCATAATATATTAGTTAGATTTTTGGATTTAATAATTTAATGTTTTTGTGCATGTAATATATAAAATGAATAAAATAGAGAACAGGCGAAAATACAATCACTCACAACCATAATAACACAAGATATGACTCGGGAAACCCTTTCGGGAGAAAACCTAGCTAGAAGGTGAGGTTTCTCTACTCTCTCTTTATTTGAATGGAAATGGATGCAAGTAAAAAGAAGTGAAGATTATGGTGCATAGGTTGCTACATTATAAAAACCTTCTTTTTTTATCTCTCTATCCACTCTTGGATACTCTTCTCATCTATGAAACAAAATTCACTCAAATAAAATGGAACCTCTTTTCCTCCTAGTGGTCCAATTATAACACAACATGATAGCATATTGGTGGTTAAGTTAACTCCTTCAAATATTAAATAGGGTTACAATATATATCAAATATTATAGTGTCTTCTTCATCATGATAACACAACTAGCCCCCTTTCCTTGAATAATGGGTGCTAACATGGCATCCGCTCAACCCATGGTGGTGAAAATAAGAAGGTTCACTTCTAGCTAGCATAAATTTTGCATACAGACTTTGAATGAAGAAATTCTTGTGCCATTGAAAAGACATAGAAGTGTATAATATCACTAATGGGTGTATCACTTCAGAAGAATATATATATATATATATATATATATATATATATATATATATATATATATATATATATATATATATATATATATGTATGTATGTATGTATGTATTTGATGCCTCAAACTACTTCTGAAAGGTTTTAGACCCCAATTCACTAAATAGGGACCCACTTGTAAAAATGGTCATATGAGTTGATTCCTCCTCTTGTTCCACTCTAAAATAATCCATATGGATGAAAAATAATATAATGATATGTTTCAGATCACGAATGGATTAGAGAAGACCCGTGTTTGGGCCAGCCCATCAAAAGAGGCTAAGTCCTCCTTTGGATGGGTCCATGAATGAAATTAATATGGCTTGTTGGGAGGGGTAAGATTAGAACCTAGGGGCTCATAAAAAGGAGTGGAAGGTGGATGTGGATCAGAGAGAAAAAAACATGAGGATAATGAGGCTTTGGAGGAAGCAATAGGGAAAGGGAGGGGGTTGTGACCGAGAAGGTAGGATCAGACATAGATATTTAAGGAGAAATGGGAGCATCCTTTAACACCTTCCTATTTGGAACCTCTGATAATGGAGAATAAACATGTAAATAAATTGCAGTAGCATAGAAAGAAGAAAGGGGAATTTACTTACCCATGGAAGATGTTAGTACCAGAGGAACATCCTCTACCACCAATGGCTTAGAGACATTTCCTATAGATATTGGTTAAGACTAATTGTGATGTGCATAACCCAAATCTAGAGATTGCCATTTCCTCTTCCATATTTTTTTGAATCTACTTCCATGGGTGCCAACATACGTGAACTAAGCTCTTAGGTGCTCTGTTTGATGACATATATGGAAATGGAACATGATCTACTGGTAATTTTCTTCGTCCATCTAAAAGAACCATAAATAAATTTAGTCTCACCAAGAAATCCCTCTCAAAGGCCCACAACTTCAACTTGAAGCCAAAGCCATTTGGGGTAAAGCTTCGTGATCCAATCCCACTCCAATTGAATAAATTGACTGATTGTGTTCCAAATTGTTGCAAGGACCCCTTTAGACCAAAAATCCAGGGGAAGGCCGAGGAGGATCACCCATATATTTTGAATTAAAATTTTTACTTACACTTGGTCGAAATCTATTGACCATGACATTAGAAAGAGGCTGGAGGGCCCCCAAGACCGTGAATTTCCCATAATAATATTTGCACCCTTAACAAATTTTAAAATAAATTCAAGCCATCCCTTAATCAAAATAAAAACCTATGGGGAATATCCCAGGAGTTGTTTCCATGCTGATTCCATCCAACCTTTGAGATCCTTTTCAAAGACCTCCTTGCTTGAAAATCTTCCAAGAAGAACACAACCTATGAATTATGGAATTGACTCTAAACTGATGGCTAGACCCATAATTGAGGAGACAGGCGGAGACCTTTGGTGGATACACTTAAATTTTTTGGAAGAGGGAGAAGAAGCACTCAAGACCAGTAAAGTGGGAGGAGAAGGGGGAAATGAGGAAGGGACATGTTATATAGAGGGAGGTGTAACACGAGTAGGAGAATAACTGGGAGATAACTACAAAGAGAAAGGGGAAGGGGAACGCTTTAGTACAAACAAAGGAATTTTTGAAGAACTCTAGGATTTCAAAAGAGGAAGTAGAGAGCCAAGTTGAGAGTTGAAGCGAGTGGCATTGGAAGGAGCCTAAATAATGGCATCTATTGTTTTTGTAGAGGGGGAGTGAATGGCACACAACATGAATTAAAGTCAAAATATGGCCAAAAGTTTGAGGAATGTGTTGAGATGGATATTTAATACAATTGATTGTCTTCCATCCTAACAAAATCCTCCAGAAAGAGACATGACACGAGTCATAGAAGCAGAGAAAGCCAATTAGTACAAGAAATAAATCTCACCAAAATTTTTTTCTAGAAGAGAACAGAGTTGTTACTAAAGATAAGATTGGAGGGAGAGGTCTGCAAAACCTTGTGGCTAAAGCTGAAAATGAAAACCATATTGAAAATAAAAACCCCCAATTTTAATTAATTAACTATCAAAATTATATGAATAAATGAATAAATAAATTATAATAACATTAAATTTAATATTAAATTTAAAATTTAACTTTTATTATATATTTTTTAATATTAATATTTTTCTAATATTTAAAAAAAATTGATGTGAGTCTAATAGCTCACCATACATGTATTCTTATTAGAATACTATTATTATTATTTATAATTAGTTAGCTTTTAAACCCTTCACTTGGATCACATAGCAACATGGACATAAATTAAGAAAAACAAATATGTATTACTTTATTTAACACCATCTTTATTAAATATTGAGAGGATAAGAAAAACATTGAAAAATAAAAGACATGTATTAATTTATTTTATATTTTTTTCTGCTTTTTATTGCTCTAATTAAAAAAAAAAAGTTGTACTTTTACATTGAAGAGATCTTTGTATAAAAAGTTATCCTCTTTAATTTTGTAGGGGTTGATATTAATACAATAAATAAAATATAAAATAAAATTAAATGTCTAATATTTTAAAAAATAATTAGAGTTTTATTTTATTTTATTTTATTTTTATTTATTTTATATATGGTTAAGGGTTAATGTTTAAGATCTAGATACTTGATAATAGTCTATAAGAAATAAATTTTAACCTCTTTCATATGTACATATGAAAACGGTTAAAATTTATTTCTTATAGACTATCATCAAGTATTTTTAAGTGATGTGGTTTTCCTTGAATAATAATGATAAGTCAACTTGCATTCTTTTATAGTAGCTAGTGATGATTGTCCTTATTATTGGTTTGGAAACTCAGTTATGATAAATTTTTGCACTTTATTAAAAAAAGATCAGTCAACAAAATAATAATATATTATTTATTCTTTAACCTTTTTATTAATAAAATAATTTTTGGATTTTTAAAAAAAATATTTATATTTTTTAAAAGATAATTTTTGTTTTACAAAATTTATAAGAAATATTTAAAAAATCAATTTTATATATTTAATATTTTAAAAAATAAATAAATATAAACATTATTGTATTGAGATTTTTTTATGAAAAAACTCTAAATCAAATAATAATAGAAAAATATAATTTAACTTCAACTAAAAATAATAATAATAAAAATAATAAATTAATATACTATATTGTATTTTTCTTTTTATTAATAAAATTATAAATAATTTTTTGAGATATTTTTTTATTATATATATATATATATATATATATATATATTTATTTATTTATTTAACTGATAATAATTCATATTACTAATCATGACATTTCAAAACATATAATTAATAAATATAAAAAAAAATAAAATATAAAATATTTTTTTATAAAAATGTTAAAAAAGAAGAAGTTAAAAACATATATATATTATATTAGAGTTTTAATAAAGTAAAATTAAAAATATTTTTATATATTTACATATTATTAAGAACTAGCATAGATCTATCTTAATTCTAACTCTACCAAGAGTAGTGAGGAATTAATTTTTTTTAGGTATAAACCTTTCCTCAAATTTTGCACTCAAAAAGAGGTTTGTACCTTGAGAGATATGATCACTCTCGACACTTGGTAGATTTGGAGTTAAGATGGATCTACGCTGATGTAATATAAGATGAAGATATGACATTATAAATATCATACAATATAAGTTTTAAAGGTTCCTAGAGTATAACCTAAAAGTGCTTCTACTTGGCTAAGAGTTTGAAAGAGTCAAAGACATTTGAGAGGAGTGAAAGATCCCTCTTATATACCATCATCGAGGCCAAGAGCTCAAAAGTAAGGATGTTGGAATCACGATTTCCGTTATAACAAAACCCACAAGCGTTGGTCTCCACTACAATCGCCATAGTTAGGATCCATGAGAGGTGGTTAGTCCATGTCGCGAAACACATGGGGAGTGTTGAACCCAATGTCCAACAATATCCCCCCAACGCGAGCTGAGGGAGTTTCAAACTCGAGACCTGTCGCTCTGATACCAATTGTTGGAATCACAATTTCCGTTAGACCAAAACCCATAGGCATTGGTCTCCGCTACAATCGCCAGAGTTAGGATCCATGAGAGGCGATTAGTCCATGTCGCGAAACACACGGGGAGCATTGAACCCAATGTCCAACAAAGGAATCATATTAATTTCCCAAAAGTCAAAGGCAATTGGGAGGCGGTAAATCCTACCCCCTTATGGATCACCAGTAGATAATTCCAAATAGCGTAGCTTTCATTGAATAACAACGGCGAATAAACTCACATTTCCTTACTAATGACTATTCTCACTACAATTTTAACGACTAAATTGATAAATTTTCTCTCTATTAAACAAGCAAAGAAAAAGAAAAAATAAACAGAGAAAAAATATAGAAATATTTTTGTTTTAAAAACATATAATAAGATCTTTGAATATGTACAACATTTAATAACACTCTCAAAATAAATTGTTAAAATAATTAACTTTATATATTTAATGGTAAAATACAGATAAAAAAATTAAAAAACTCTCTTACAATGTGGGGATAAATGAGTTTAATTGGATATTATTATTATTATTATGAATAATAAAAAGTCTGTATGAGTTTTAATCTTAAATTTTTTGAGTTTTTATTTTCATCCTCATCTCCAAATATTCTCGACACACAAGAGTAGAAGGAAATATTTAAAAAAAATGATTTGAATATTTTTTAAATTTAATAAATTAATTTATATTAAGTGTAATATTCAAATTCTACAAATTAACCAGAAAGTTATTTTACAACAATTTCATACCATATTGAATCAATATCTCTAATTTTGTAATTTTATTTAAACAATATAAAACTTAATATGAAATTTAAATCACACAGTAATTGGGATTTAAAATTTAAATTCAGAAGAATACCTGGAATGACTTGGAGGTGTTTTGGACTTTGGTTCTCCAATTGATACAACTGATGCAATTACCAAACCAACCTTTACCTCTCAGTCTATCTGGGGTCTACCTATATGGTCTCCAGATCCAGAAGACAGATCTTTTTGACCCCATGCCCAGAATTCCAAGAACAATCGAGATTTCATAAAAAACAATCAAAGTTTCTTCCAATATGCAGCTCTATCCATTTCCCAAAATCTCTCAAGATCATTAAACTTCTCAGCACAACCTCCCCCTACTTTTAGAATTCCCTTCCTTCCTTTATAATTTCAAAATCACCACCTTCATATTTGTCTCAGCGTCTCTCCAAATTACGTGGACTCTACATGTTAGGGGGCTTTTATGGCTTTCAAAATTTGATTTGAGTAGTTTCTAGAATATATATATATATATATATGTTTTAATTTAATTAGGTTACATTATTTTAATAATTAAAATATAATTTATTTAATTAATAATTTAAATAAATTTTTTTAAGTAATTTAATTTACTTTATAATTTTAATTAAATTACATTATTCTTTTATTTATTTTATTCCAATATAATTTATAATTTAAATTATATTTTTCTTTAGGTATATAAGGGTGGTATTCATATCTAAGTGCCTAACTTGATATACTTATTATATCCCAGTGAGATCTAAATTTGCTCCAAAATATTTTCATTGCCCTATTTAGGCATTTTTCAATATTAGCGAGTATGTGTACTAGTGCAATACATGAGATTCATGCATATGTAGCTATCATATGCATGCCCCATATGTATGCTAATATATGCCTTCTGTTTTCAAGTGTAAGTGGGTCCTTACATTGTTTAATAACAATATTATTATTAAATTCAGGGTTGGTAGGAACGAGAGGGGTGATTTTCTACCACGTTAAACATAAAGGGATTCAGTTTCCTGGGGTGCTGGGCACTCTAACAAACAACCAATTTGAATTTCTAGCTCTTTGGAAATATTATAATTAGCTATTAATACATGCATAAAGAGAATATTTGTCCTTAGAGATTCAATTAATGTAATAAGGGAAGTCTCTAAATAAAAGTCGGGGGAAGGAAAAATTAACTCCACAATATTAAGAAGGATCACTCTATAGTTGAGGAAATTTGAGGACTTGTTTCACATCTACAGGCATTTGAATGTAGATGTGTTAGGAAAAATACTGAGAGGTGGGGGAAGGGGGGAAGGTGAATCCGTATTTTAAAATTTCATTTATTTTTCTTATTCTTATTTCTATACGTGACTATTCTGAAGTAAACCTACATATGTACACAACTTCTATGCTGACAACTAGCATATATCCAGTCAACTCATTTTTTAGTTAATTCAACATCTGTTTATCTTGAACCAGTATGTCAATAATTCATTGGCATTAGATAAAAAATAACCATGTTCAGTAAGAACATAATAAAACATCACACATAAGCAACACATATGAACACCATTCTTTTTAGGTGGAAACCCGATGTGGGAGAAAACCACCGTTATCGTTGTCTCTCTCTTCTTTTTATTATGATGAAATAATTATTACAAACGTGTACTACTGTAGACTCATACCAGCACATAGACACTCACCTGCAGAAGGCTGCAACCTTCTCTCGTTCTCTAACACCCACTGGAAGGGAGCTCCAACCGCCTGATCTTGTTTACCAGTACCCATCGAAAGGGAGCTCCTACCCCATGATATGATTACTAGCTACTACTGGAAGGAAAATTCGACCTCCTTACTAAAGGCTTCAACCCTCAACACATCCGTGGACCACGTTTTATAAACTTTCACACTGAATCCACCTTATTCAAAACATCACAACTTGTAGGCTACTTTTCATCAAATTTTCAGACTAGACCCACTACCATCATTTAAGTTAAAAAAAATACCAACATTGAACCCAAACACTCCATCAACCCACTGAACCAACTGAAAAACCTGATCAACAAAATGTTAGAGTATATACACTACTATTCTTTTGCATATTCGTGTGTATACACGACTTCCTTAAAGTATACCTATGTACAAATCTCAACGCACTGAACACTGAAATTGAATTACTATCATTATGAAATAAACACTAAGTTACATAACCACTGAACCATTCTGAAATAATCACAGAACCATAAAAAATATTCAATCACATACAAATAGCAACATCATCACTCTTCATTATATCAATCCACAATCAACTCAACTTCAATCATCATAGTTAAACCCATATCATCAAGTAAGACTTCATTGAAATACAACAAAAAAATTAGCAAGATTTATTAAACCGATCATATATCATATTCAACAAAACCCTAGGATATATATGCGTTTCCCATAAATAACTTCCACGTGTACATGTGCCCTTCAGTAGTCAAACCCACGTACAGATCTGTCCAAACTGCAGAATTGACACGTGACTTACTAGAATGAGACATGCATATGCACACACCTTTTAGTTATAAAAATTGGGTACAGCTATGCAATTATTGACTTATAACTTTTCCCCACATCAAAACTTCAGAAAAAATCCCATATCTCGACATACATAATAAAACACGCGTCAAGCATTAATATCACAAGCCAAACCAATCCATATGTAAATTATCAATGTATAGTCATTTCAACTCTACTGGAACTGATCCATCATCATATTCCTGAGTGCACAATTATTTCATATCAAACACTCATCAATAACCCGTACCATGAACTTGCTTCAAATCGAACTATCCATCAAATACCCATCATTTGCACACAAAACACTTTGACCTTCATCTCCTTATATAGCTTAAGCCTTAGCCAATACCACTGGAACAATACATATTAAGCCCAATGGTATTCCTGGACGGGATCAAATGTCTGTTGACGTGCTCATTACTATGGACTAATACCATGGTAAATACCCTTGGTATTTAGGATACCATATTGCATAAAATATACGTGTTTCCTCTTCTCTATACCCCCATGTATGCGACTTTGCTTCATAGAACCCACGTGTATTTCTTCAACATATCACCTTCAACATTATTCTGTCCCTGAAATCATATGCCTTTGCTTACTCTCTCTGTCACATGTGAACTGGCCTATAGACTTATCCTGTTATCAATATGTTTACGTCTTCATCAAGTAGGTATTCATCAAGGACAACACATAGAGTAGGTTTCCATCAAGGGCAACACACGTGTCATAATTCCAAAAATCTCCCCCTTGGATGTCTTCGTAGGGACTTTAAAGGATAACATGTCTCATAATTCCAAGTAGGTTTCCATCAATGAAAACACATGTGTCATAATGCCAAAAATATTCCAGAGGAACACATGATTGATGTCTTCATAGGGACTTTAAAGGATAAAATCCAACATGAGGTTCACCTTTGGGAACCTGATTCATTGGAGAAGGCATTCAAGTTGGCAAGAAAAAATGAATGTAAAATTATGGCGACAAGGAAGCCTACCACTCACATCTATAAATATGGAAGTGTTTCTACTCCTAGACTTCCACAACCTACAAGGTTGACACCACAACAGTTGGAAGAAAAAAGAGCAAAAGGGCTTTGCTACAGTTGTGATAGAAAATACACTAAAGTCATAAGTGTGATGAGAAGAAATTATTTTACATAGATTGATCTGAAATGTGAGAACTTCTTATTTCTAATACAGAGATGAACTGTAGGGGCATTTATAGGATATGTCACCTTTAAAGAAAGGATGAGATCCTGAAGCTTTCTGGCCCTTTACAGACTCTGCCTAAAGAAATAATAGAAGTAATCACTAATGATCTGAAAATGAAACTACTTGTTTGCTGGTGCAAGGTATTCATTATCCATTAAATTATGTGTGAAAAATGTTTAATATGTTTTGCAATTGGAACAAAATGCTTTTGGTGAATTTATGAGTTTTTTGTGTGTGTAGGAGGTGTTAGTCATCTGTATTTTTCACCTGTTGATGATGACTAGTTGTTAAAGCCAAGTTTTCTAGCAGCTGATCTCAAATTTGTCAAATTTGTCAGCTAGAAAACACCCATAAACATTTTTCCCTCCTACCTTTTAAATCAACCTATGATGAGAAAAGCCTAAATGTCAAGCCCTAATCTAGTCTCAGTCATACAAACTTGTCCATTAGCTCCAAAAAGAATACTCCAAATCTGTCAAAAATCTCCCCTAAGTTAGGTAGTAGCGCTTTAGGCATTCCTCCCTTGGAAAAATATCCTAAAGCCAAAAGAACCTCTGTCTAATATCAACCAGTCATAGATGACCTTCCTTTTCTGCAAATAAAGCTTTATACACCCTTAAGTCGCGCCACTAACAAGCCTTGATGTCTCAGCAGTGCATATGCCACAAGTCAAACTGATATTAGATGGATTTACAATGTTTCAATGTTTTTTTCAAAAGCAGAAGTGTACCAGTGTTCCAGAAGACATTATTAAACTTAACATGAGAAGACAACTGCTTCTCATGTGGTTTTGAGCCTGGGATGCAAGTACTAGTCAGAGAGGTAATTCAATGAACTCCTGCAAACACAGTCAAAAGGTTAGTGACCTATGACTAGCAAGTAATACTCTGCAGACATAGGTCAAGATTGCTCCTGTTTTCTAAAGATGCATAAGGGTATTCTATCAAACATAAATACACATCTCAGAGCATGCCCCCCATGGCATTTTGTCAAATTTTCACTTTTTATTACTTATTGTGATATACTAAGCAGAGATATGCAGTGAAAGGAAAGATTAACACAGTTTGAAAACAGATGAAATGTGACTGTGTAAAACCTCCTCCAAACATGAGCAGAGGGTTGGGTCACTTGTTGTAAAACCTCCTCCAAATATGAGTAGATGGTTAGGTCATTGGTTGAAGGCCTCCTTCATTTAACAAGCAGAGGGCCAAGAATAGAGGTATGACCTCATTTAAGGGCACAAGGCTAACAATGCTGCAAATAGCCTTAAAAACTTGTTTTACACCTTTTTATCCAATAGATGAAAGCCACTAACACAGCAGTGGTGTTTCAAAGATTGATTATATGGTTTCACTGATTGAAAGGCAGAGTTTAAGTTCAGTGGGAAACAATTGAAGGCTTATGAATAGAAAAATGTTGTTAAGCAGATGGCCAAGCAGTGATATTATGATAATCAAAGAGGTTTGGTTTTTCTTCTATCAGAGATGTCCTTCAAAGGTAATCTGAAGCTAAAGTCAAAAAAGCTTGGACAAGTTCATCAATGTGAAGAAAAGGATATGACAAAATGTCTCAAATTCAAAACAATTTTCAAAGAATCAAGCAATATAACTATCACAGACAAATACCCCTTATGGACATATGAACAAACCCTGCTGTGGTATGTAATTACATTAAGATTTTCCAAAGACATTTCTCCTTGATCAACATGCATGAATATAGCCATTGGTAAGTTCAAACTAGGGTTTTACCCACAGTCAAAAATAAATTTCATTATAAGGGTGCATCTACAGTCCCTGATGTGACTTTGTGCAGTTTTCCTTTAAAAGACAAAGTTTCACCTTAATGAGAAACAATGAAAGGAGTTTTTGTTTCTTGAAGAAGCCTTTTTACTTCAACAAAATTCATGACTTTGGTGTCATTCAAAAGCAGCCTCCACAGCATTTAAAATCGAAATATGGGTCTATGTAGTGTTTTAAAGGAGATTTTTGTTTCATTATGACCAAAAAGCCTTTTCAAAAGGCATCCAAAACCATCACAAAGTAATTTCAAAAGGTGGTTGACTTTCTTTCATATAAAAGGTGGAGAACCGTTGGCAAAGTCTCATTCTGCAAATTCAAAACGCATACAATGTTCCCCTAAGATGCCCACTGGAGAAATGAGGAACTTCGATAAAATTTTAGAGTTTCCAAGGTTTAAAGCTTGCGCGGCGCACCTGTGAGCGAAACTACATTGGGTTTACATTGCCGCGTGGCACGCCTGTAGCGGTGCGCCTATAGCACATTTACCAACTGCTCGAACAACCGACCTGACTACCTTTCCATTGTGCGACGTTCTTGTTTGTGAATGTGCCGCTCTCCCAAAGGTCTCCAAAAAGCTCTGAAAGCTCCTCCAATAAATCAATCAAGGTCCTCAAGCTTTTCTTCGAGGTATTCTACATTTCCTCTTGGAAATATTCAAAGATTGAAAGGGTGTTTTGCAATGTTGTTTTCCCTAAGAAGGAGATAATGATTTTGAAACCATTTCATCATTTAAAAAACATGAGATAGGCAGTGTTAAGGAGACAGAGTTCTAGTCAAGGCTGAAGAAAGTTTTCTTATGTATTACAGGTCTCAAATCAAGTTGGACAGTGTCTTAAGCAGTGGCTTTAAGGGTAGTTTGTCATATAAAGAGCACGAGACCAAAGCAGTGATTAAAGGGTGGGGTTTTGGTCCAAAATTAAAGAGTTTTGTTGCTATGAATGCCAAAGATTAGTACAGTGTTAGGTGGATGTTTTTAACAATCTTAAAGGACCTTAACTGCCTTTAAGAAAAGTGACTACCCATAGTTATTGGAAAAGAAATACACAGTGGTAGAGGTCTCAAATCAATTTGAAGAGTGTCCTAATAGTGTTAAAACAAGAGCATACTCTGTTTGAATTTCCAAGGTGAAAACAATGATTAAAGGGTGGGTGTTTTTATCAGTCTTAAAGGGCCTTAAATGCTTTTGAGAACAATGAAAACCATACACAAATTACAAGACAAAAACACAGAGTTGTAAAGGTCTCAAATTGCTATAAAGTGTCCTCTCTGTATGGTGAAAAAGCAAACTTTGTGCACCCTCCATAGTCCAAAAATCAGAGACTGTGATTGAAAGGTGTCTCAAGACAATTGTAGGTGTTTTGTTTTACTTTGTGAAGAACAGTGAAAAATAAAAGAAAGGTGTTTGGAGGAAAAAATGTTTTTGTCAAAACACAAGATGTTCTTTCTTCACCAATAAACCACAAACACATCTTTTCAGAGTTATTTTCCCAAGCACAGTGACAAGTTGATTTTGTTTCATTTGACAAATACTTGTTGTTTGGCATCAAAGAGGATTAAACAATTACTTATAAGGAGGACAGGGGTGTGGTTCAGAAAACATTTCAAGGGCCATTTGAGACAACTTGTTTTTGAAAAAAGTATCCAAAACAAAATTCCTCCCAGGCAAGACAGTAGAAGTGGCCTTCACAAGAGGTTTGAACCTATTTCAACTGAAGAGGTAAATGCTCATCCATCAGTCATGTTTAACTTTCATGAGGTTGTATGTCTAGAGTTTTGTCAAAGGGTGCAGGAGGTGAGAAGCTATTCCCCCTTGACACATCTTTGTGCTTTGAGATTTCAAGGGAAACACTTTCAACTGGCAGGCTTGGATTTCAAGTTTTCTCCTAGATCCATTTCCAAGGCCACCAAAATCCCTTATGTCGGAGAGAAGTGGTTCAAACAGAACCATCTGGACTCAAAACAATACAAACCCTTTTTGAAGCCTGAGCATAGAGATACATGTCCATCCATTTTTCCTTTCTCATATCTGTTGACAAGTTATGCTCCCCTCATGAAGATAATCATGAAATATTTCACATGCAAGGGAAGATTCTCCCGGGTCTATGTTTACCATGTCCGGTTGCTATAGGGTAAACTGCTTGGGTGGTTGGTTTTCGTATATCCCTCTCAGGGCTTTCCGGTGCCCGAGGCAGACAGTCAGATTAACTATGCTGTTCACAAAGATGGTATGAGCATGTTCATATTAGCTTGAAATAACTTGAAGGAATACAATAGAGAATTACCTCTTTGACAGCTTTAGAATCCTTTGGAGAGCGCTACGCAGCAAAGCAAGAGTCCTTCTTCACCCGCTCCAAATCTGAATCCTGCAATCAGTCAAAGCACCCGCGTAACTTCTGATATAACAAGTATTCTATCAATTAAATCAACAATAAACATCTAGATTATACACATCTAAGCCATTCATATCATACTAAACAAATATTGAAATAACAATATAACATTAAGCATCGAATGGACAAAGCGAACATAGTTCTATTGATTTTGAAAGAAGGAGGATTACAACCATCGGTTGTACCAAGCCCTCCTTAGTCTCCCAATCTCTCTTCTCTATCAAGTGAAGAAGTCCAAGCCAACAAGCTCTCTGGGAGCCTCTTTGACTCTTGGCCTTCACAATGTCACACTATTCTCTATTCCACAAGTATACAAGAACTTTTGAGCAATCCTTCGACCTTCAATTAAGAGCCTTCAACTCCTTCTTATAGGAGAGGGAGAAGGCCATTGTTGCCCTTCTCTTTCCACTAGTTTGGAATGGAAAAGGCTTAGATGTTTCCTTGATCTCCATGCTTTTTCCTCTCTTGGAGTTCAGTCTTCTATGGCAATGACCAATAATGAACTGGTGCTTCTGCAGTTTCCTTTGTGCACTGACTCCTTTGTGAGGGAAAGTCGGAGATTCAAATATTTCTCCGCACTCTTTTCCCAATTCAAACTTAAAACACGGGTAACGCATCTCTTCAGTGTAAACAGAGCGTTGCCCTAGCTACTAATGCAGATAATATATTTCTTGCCTGCGTTATAACGCTCTTGTTCTGTTCTGTATATGCGTTACCCTGGCAGAAATAGGTTTAATTTAGGTCTTTGTACTTCTTCCATATTTGTCTTTCCCTCTGAGCTGATGAGGAGGTATTTTGACCTGTAACACCGGTTGCTCATGCATTTCACAAGAGCCAAATTGTTAAATCTCCCCTTTTTTCTCCATAGAAGTATTGAAAAAATGGCCTCCACTGTTCAGAAAAAACCTCCTTCTTAGCAGTCAGCTTGCGTCTTCCATCATTCCCTCATCAACGTTGTCATTCTCCATCAGCTTGAGAAGAAGGAAATCTCTTGGGACACTTTCATTGCACATCTAGATTTTTCCACTGTTCCTTCATTCCATGCATCTCCTTCACCTTCCACTCACCATCCTTCACCTTCTTCAAGCAAGCCCATTCCCAAGAAGCTCAAATTTCTCGTAATTGAACAAGAATAAGAGCATGATGAGGAGGAAGAGCATGAAGGGAAAGAAGAACATGATGAACAACAACAAGATGAAGAGGAGGAACAACATGATGAAGAGGAAGAAGAGCATGATGAAGATGAACAACATTAGCATGATGATGAACAACGGCATGATGAAGCAGGGCAGCGAGGGGAAGAAGAGCATGATGAAGAAGGGCATCAAAGTGAAAAAGAGCACCATGAACAACAACATGATGAAGCAGGGCAGCAAGGGGAAGAGGAGCATGATGAAGAAGGGCAACAAAGTGAAAAAGAGCATAGTGAGGAAGGGAAGCAAAGTGAAGAGCATCACAGTGATAATATGCAACACAGTGATGAAGAGCAGTGCCATGAAGAAACTCAAAACATTAGCAAGGATGATGAGGAAAGTAACAAGGGCAAAGAGCCAATAGAGCATGTGCTAGCTGCCTCTCCTAGGAAATGGGCCATGCTTTCTTCTCCAAAAGTGGCCAAGCCCCAGACATCAAGGAAAAGGGTGCCTAAAACTATAACTCCAAATGTTACTAGGGCCCTCCGAAGCAAGGGGAAATTGCCCAAGTAGCCCATTATCGAATTACCCAATAGGAGGAAGACCAAGAAGGCTACCCAAAGCAAAGGAAAGCAGAAAGAAGAAAGTAGCCATGAAAAGGAGAGGGTATTTGAAATAATTCAAATCCAAAGTGATGATAGAGACAATGAGGCCCAAATCCTAGAGACTCTCTTGATCAATAGAGAAAAATAAATTGATTCTTTGAGGACAGATTTAGAGAGGGCTAGAAACTTCAATCACTTTTTGCAAACACAAAATAAACAGATGAGTGTCCACATGGTGGTATATGAGACACGGGCCATCAAATACAAAAAGGAGGCCTCCAAGGAGCAAGTTAAATTGGAAGAACTCATGGGTGAGTTCAATGATAGCGAAGATGAAGATCAACCCAGGAGAAAGAGGCCAAGAACCATGGGACTCAGAAGAGCCCTTGAGAAACAAAAGGAGGAAGAATCTGCCCTTCTCCAATCTATTCCTCTCACTACTTTGTTAACCTAAGAGATAGAGAAAAATCGAGAAGCATGGCTCAAGAGGGTGAATGATCACTTGGAAAAGAAGTTGGAGAAGGCCAATAGATATTTGCACCTTCAAAGGAGGATGACCGGGCACTATAAGAAGCTCAATCAGTTCGCCCAACAGCAATTGAAGGCCACACAAGAAAAACTCAAGGAAGCTCAAAGGAGGTGCTTGGCACCAAAATTGAAGAAAGACACCTCAAAGATCCAAATTTTGGCCTCAACTTCACATCATGTTTCTGAAAACCATTGAGGGTCATGCTCGCCAAAATTGGGTGAAATTCAACAAGTTTTCATTTTTTTTCATTTTTGGGTTTTTGGCTAAAATTCATGGGCATCGCCATTTCTGTTTGGGGCATCCTCAAAGGATGAAAATGGTATCATTGGATGCCATAATTTCAGGGGCATCCACTCAGCGATTTTTAGATCAATTGAAGATGATTTTCTCCCCAAAATGGCGAAAAACACTCACTTTTTCCACACTCTGTCCCGTTTATCAGCAAGGTCTATTTTTTGGGTTTTTACACATAGGTTAGTTTTTATGGACTTCCAGTGATCAGCTTGGAGAAAAATAAGCATTTTCAGAAAATATACATTCATATATTTCCAACGAGCCATCACGGGCCTCGTTTTGACATCGGGAAGGCATCCAAAAGCTGCCTGCAAGATAGAGGACTTTTTGCTGATATATTTCTTAAGTATTTTTGAGAAAAATACACTTTTCTGAAGTGGCTTTTCCTAAAGTGCGTTTAGCTATTTTTGGGCATAGTTAGTTATGAAAAGTCAATATATTTTCCTTTTTTAGCATTTTTGAGATATTTTATTAGATATTTTGTGCCTTGGGCTTTGGAAAGCCTCAAGGACAAAATCATGTATTTTTGATGGGCCAATGAGATTGCAAGTTGCACTAGGAGGTTTTCCCTCATCTTGGCCTATATATTCCAAGAGACTTCATTGTAAATAAGGCTGAACTTGATGAATAGAAGCAATATATGGTTATACAATATTGGAAGAAACATTTGTCTCATGCATTGGATAGTTTCTTGAATGTTTTTGGATGATGAAGGAGGTCTGTTGTTGGATTCCTTGACTTGGTAAAATGGTATAGTGTCCCTCTCTGTTATGCTTCTTAGTTTTCATTCATAATTCCATGTTCTTTCTTGCTATAAGATAGTAGAGAATAGATTTGAGACATGCCTTTGGAGGCACCTCAAATTTCCTGTTTTTTTATAGCTTCTATGTTTTCTTCCTTCTTAGTCATATCAAAGAATCCTTGATTTCTCTTGGATAACTGAAGAACTTGTTTTCTTGTTTAATTTATGGTTTTATGCATGCTAAGTATGATTCATGGTATGCCCTTCTTACTCATGGCTAGTCATAGCTCCACCTCTGAAATTTTTCTTTGATTGTTTGATTGTCATTTGTTGAACCAAGGAGGTGTTGTAATGATCTTTCCCTTTGCCTAAAACTATGCAATCTTGCTTTCAAAGTGCCCAATAACTTGAAATACTATGCTTAGGCATTTCCTCATAGTGATTTAAGTTGTTTGTTTGTCTTAAATGTATTTTTCCAAAGTCTGATAGCCATTTCCTAAAGTTAGAGAGTAATATATCTCTATGCATGGCTTGAATGTTTATTTCTATGCATTGATCAGTTTATAGTTACATTTCTCATGATGAATGGTTAACCCTACCATGTTTATGTCAGCTATTGAACTATTTATGTTTGAAATCCTTTGCTCTTCACAAATTTAATGTCCATCCCACTCCATTTTACCCAAAGATCCATTTTACCTCGAATCAAATCGGCCCTTCAACAACCTTGTATCACCATCTGAAAGCTTTCTTGACCTTTTCGACCCCACAGCCTAGCTGATCCGACATATTTTTACCTATCTTAGTATTTGATCAGTTCATCACTCACAAACCTAAAAACCAAAACCAAACACCTACTTCATAACTAGCCTAAAATCAGAAATACAAGAAGAAAAACACACAGATATCCCTTACACAAATAGAGAGAACCCTCTCTGAGTCCAGGAAGGCTAGGTCCTTGGGCTCCAAAGATTGGTTTGATGTTACACTATCATTTGGCTTGCCAATAAGCCAAATCAGGGGACCCTAACATAATGGCAATCACGGTGGGACTTTTCTGAGTTCATATTAATACGAATATCTTTCAAGACTCACGGAAAGTCCCTTTTGAACTAAAACACACTATACTATTGAGCCACCTCATCGCCACACTAACATAATGGCGATCACGTTGGGACCCTGAGTGATAAAAAAACTTAGATTCCCTAAACATTCCAACAGTCTTAGGAATACTATCTGATTGACTTATCCCACCGCTCCCTAACATAGTGGTGATCACGACAGGACCTTTCGAGTTAGTGACAATCTAAGTACTCCTTAGTAACTCCCGAAGTCTCAATCAAACTTAGAAAACTTAAGCGTTGTTTGAAGAGTAGAAGCTAGCTTTTTCACCATCTTAGCAAAATTATGATTCAATTATAGGAAACTCTTCCAAACCTCATAGGCTACAAAAAAACTCAGAAAACCCCAAAACATTCCCAGATTGGCTTTTTCCTAGTTATTGGTGGTGGACCATAGCTACATCTCTACAAAAACAACCAAGTTCCACCTGGCGATTCCACTAGCCTCCAGTAGGCCTAAAAACTCCATAAAAAACCAAAAAAAAATTCATAAACCATACCTTTCTGTTGACTCATCCTTTCCAAAGCTTAAAACTCATGGTGCAAACCCTGTGATCAGTGAAAAACTAAGTATAACTTAGCAATTCAGAAAACTTTACCTAAACATAGGAGATAAACAGAAATAAATTTGCAAATAGAACCATTAGCTTGTCCAGACAGCCTAGCAAACTGTTGAAACCAAGTGAATCACTCTTCCTTGTCAATCTTCATCTCAAAGTTTGCTAGAAGACTTTTTCCCGAAAGCATCTTTGATAGTTTTGGTGGTGGACCATAGTTCTCAAATAAATCCACCTGGCGATTCCACTAGCCCTTATTTTTGTTTTGACCATCCTTCACATTAAAAAAACCACTAGAGAGGCCATCCATCCAAAAACAACCACAAATTCCATCCTCTCTAAACTCTGAATATGAAATCTAGCTTCACAAAGAATCTATATCAGATCTCATCCTGACCCAAATCCCCCTATCATAGTAGATGACCCAGAGAAGATTCTGTGGAAAGCTTCCGAAACTAGCAACTTAGCTACCGATAGGTCCATCCGTAAAGCAAGATTAGTAACTAAACACCTCACATCCTTTCAGGATTCCCCATTTGACTTAAAATCAACAAAAACTCTTTTTAGAAGCAAGTCACAAAGTAAGGTAAACTTTGACGATCTTGAGCCCCCAGATCTGCCACAGAGTCCTAGTAGAGAAGCCTCACCTGCTACACCTCTCGACTTTCAGCTTCTCCATCACTTTGGCTCCTACCACCCCATATCTACTCAAAATTAGATCACTAGCCTAAGTACATCCGCCACACCCATCCAAACCACTACTGTTCAAATCACCTCAGCTCATCCTACAAGCCCTCATATTGTACATCATCCATTAGCTCCCGCCATGGCAGCTTGGTATGCACCCTTGGTGTTGCCACACCCTTTGGCTCCTTTACAAAACAACTATCAATCCAAAATCCCGCACTTTACCGGAGTTGAGTCTACTACCGCTCAACAACATGTAGATAGAATTAGCGATGCCTTTGAATACATGGAAATAGAGGACGAGACCATAAGAATGAGGATGTTCACCCAAGGCATGGGCGGAGAACCCAAAAAATGGTTTAAGAGATTAACTCCAAACAGTATACACAATCTCCTAGAACTCTACCAAACCTTCATAAATAAGTGGGAAATCAGAAATAACCCCATTCAAATCCTGTCGGAATATAACAATCTAAAAAGGGAAAATGGGGAAAGTGTCCAGGGATACTGCACTAGGTTCAACAATGTTTATAATGCCCTCCAGCCTCATTTCAAACCTCCACTTGGTTTAGCTTTAGAAAATTTTCCTGAAGGCTTCGACCTAGACATGACTTATCAACTAAGAGACAAGGACCCCCCTACCTTAGAGGAAATGCAAAAAGTGGCCATAACTGCAGAAGCCAACTTAGCAGAAAAAGAGCTAGTACCAGATCAGAAAGGAAAGTCACATACCGAAAGAAGGTCACCCCTTCAGCCCCTTCCTTAGATCCTAGAATAGATGAATTGGTTAGATCCATGGTGAAAATGTGGGAAAAGATAAATCAAAAGACACCTCTTAGGGACAACCATCCAAACCCTCCAAACAGAAACCATAACCAAAACTTTAGGAGAGAACAACCTCAAAACAAACCAAGGCAAACTGACCAACAAGTTAGGCCACCTTTTAATGAAAATTATGTTGATGAGGATGAGAGGGATACAGAACCCATTGATGAAAATCATTTGAACCTTATAGGTTCTGATAACGAGAGTGAGGTTTACCTCACAGAAGAAGAACAAGATTTCTTCTCTTCGAATCAAAATGAAACCAACTATGAAGATCCCGAAGATCCTGCTATAGATTTTCAGAATGCCATAATAGAATCTCATAGGCAGTATGACCTTAGAAGTAGAAAAAACCAAGACAACTCCAAGAATGGTAGCTCGGACACTGCTAAAACCCCTGATACCATCCTTAAAAGAGCAATGGATAGCAACAAAATCGTGGTCAAGAAAACTGACCAAAGCAAAGATAAAGCTATTCAGACAAGCCTTGGCTCAGATTCTCCTAGTACCTCCACAAAGATTCCCAGGATGGTTGTGTCAAACAAAATCCCAAAACAAAGTCAGCAAACTCAGAACATATAGAAAGTCATGGCTGAAAAAACTGAAGCAAACCTGTCTAAACTACAAGCACCCTTCAGTTTTGAGGGAGAAATCGCCAAAATAAATATTACCATGCCTCTCACTGAACTTATCGCCCAAATCTCTTATAAATCCCAAGTGTTAAAGGTCCTGAATATAGGAAATGATGCAAACACCCTTAATCTAGCTGATGACACTCCTGAAGTGTTGTTTGGTCCAAAAATAGAAGGGAAATTCAGAGAAGGAACCACTCTTCCCTTTTACATCAGTTTGAATATCCATGACCAAATCTTACACAATGCCATGTTAGACTCTGGGGCCTCGCATAATCTCATGCCAAAGGTTGTGATGGAAAGATTAGGCCTAGAAATCACAAGACCATATAAAGACTTATATTCATTTGACTCAAGTAGAGTCAAGTGTCTGGGTTTAATCAAAGATCTTTGTTTCAGTTTGGCCCAAGTACCTGCAAAACACCTGATCATGGACATAGTGGTAGCAGACATCCCTCCAAAGTATGGAATTCTTTTATCCAGATCTTGGGGAGCTAAGCTTCAGGGAAATATTCAACTTGATATGTCCTACACCACCATTCCTATGTTTGACCAAACTAGAATACTCTATTGGGAATCACACATGAAATATATGATCAGCATCCAAGAAAGGCCAAATAACATCCCAATGTACTCCTTGCATTCGAATCTGAACTCTTTCATTTTACACACTGATGAGGACATTGAAGAACAGTTAGGAGAAATTGAAACAAGGTTAGACCCACCACATCAGCTGCCCCAAGTTCTCTATGATGAACTAGACACTCAGAATTATCACGACCATGATCAATTATGTCTTGAGGAAAGAGAGTTTGTTCCTTTTGAAACAGGGATAGAGCAAGAAGCACAAACCATTATGTACCATCAAACAAATTGCTCAAAACTTAGGCAAACATCAGTAGTAACATCAAGAGACTTTTTTAGAACAGAGGCATTAGAAGACTTGCATATCACAAACCTCTTTGGAAATCAGGGGCAGGGAAGCTTAATGTTCTTACCATACCTTAAGGATTTACCATCACATAACTCTATCCCTTCAAATGAAACCTTGAATGTAGCCATAACAGCTCAAAATCTAGGAAAACTGTCTAAAAAACTTCTTATGAAAGGATATGATGACTGCAATCCAAATATATCTGATTTGTTTGAACTAGCTAGCATTTTGCCACTCCACCAAAGACTTAGAACTGCTAGAATTTGCAATCTTGTTCAAAATACTACTTCATATAGAGAAAACAGTGAGAAGCACTATGCCACTACCATCACTCCAAGAAACCACTTCAACAAAAGAAAATACAAAAATCTTGACCAAACAATAATATTCAAAGATAAAACAGCTGGTCATAGGATCTATTTTGATTTCAGACATACAAATACACACCCTTGTGACAGAAACTATATCTTTCTTGCCCAAGACCATGATATACCAATGATAAATGCTTTTAATCATGTGTCTTTGCAAAATGATATTTCAGGATATCACCAAACAATTCCTTTGCAAAGCAAACAGCCAAAGAAATTTTCAAGTATGCTGGAAGTAGTTCCATCTTCAAACCTAGAATTGAAAAACCACCAGACACCAAAAACATGCTCCTAAAATCCATGTTTCCAGTTCTGAATTTCTGCATTCTGACATACCTTGATGATATCATCATATACTTCAAAAATGACAAAGAATATCTGCATTATTTGAAAAATATGTACAGCAAAGGAAGGAGTGGAAATCAAAGGTATAAAGAGGTACAACGAGAAGATACGGGGTTGTTCAGAGATT
This sequence comes from Pinus albicaulis, assembly GCA_034641835.2. Lineage (NCBI taxonomy): Eukaryota > Viridiplantae > Streptophyta > Pinopsida > Pinales > Pinaceae > Pinus > Pinus albicaulis. The sequence continues at coordinate 1,378,405,033 of CM076582.1, forward strand.
CATGCATGAATCCTTATGTCATGCTTGAAAGAGAAAATTTTCCAAAATTTTCTTTTCAAGAGCTGAGTGGACCAAGAGTGGTAGGAGATTCTTATGAAGATAAGATGCTTAAGTTTCACCATTTCCAAGATTTCTGAGTTAAAACATTTTCAATCATTGTATATACCATTGTTTGAAAAATAAATCAAAAAACAAAAAATTCAAAAACAATAGAAAAATAGAAAAATAGGGCGGTTGCAAAATAGAAAGAAAGCCCCATGTTAAAAAAATAGTCATTCTGAAAGCGCGCAAGTCTAAATGCCGCTACTAGTGCTCAAATGTCTTGTTCAGTTATCTAGCCTAATCATAACTGAACATGTTTTAAATTTATTTGCTGATAAGTTGGTGAGAGGAAAATATAGTCAACATTGTGTAAGCTTGACTTATCAAAGAAAGTAAATTAGGAAAAGATACTGGTTCCACATGCTCAAAACAGAACCAAATATGAAAGCAGGGATGAAAAACAAATTGTGTATCCTAGCCCTGATTTTCTAGATCTCATTTTATGCAAAATAATATTTGTGTGCAGCTTGTCTTTCATACCACAAGTACATGACAAATCAGACTGTCTAATCTTGATTTGGTCATTTTTTCAATTTCATGTTTTAGATTAGAGAATAAAATCCTGTCAAACAGCTTAAACTTGACAGTCGATCTAGTAAATGTAGAGAAACAAAGGAGTTCATCAGCTTAATTTGAACTCCTGACGGATATAAGTGTAGAATTAGATAGTGTTATTTTTCAAAAATATTATGTCAAAGGGTTGCTAGTCCAAATGCACCCGAAAGAATAAAAAATGTTTGGAAATGTAGCGGGGTAGGTAGATATGTCTTGATGCTAATCATGTTGTCAATTTTAAGAAATAGCATCAAGGAAGAAAGAAATTTGCGCCAATGGATAAGGGCACCGGTCTTCAAAGAACCGAGATCTGAAATTCTGGAAACCTCTTGAAAATGAGCTGCGCTCCACAAATGGAGCCACTGTTAGTAATCAATATTTTTCACCTGTTGATGATGACTAGTTGTTAAAGCCAAGTTTTCTAGCAGTTGATCTCAAATTTGTCAAATTTGTCATCTAGAAAACACCCATAAACATTTTGCCCTCCTACCTTTTAAATCAGCCTATGATGAGAAAATCCTAATTGTCAAGCCCTAATATAGTCTCAGTCATACAAACTTGTTCATCATCTCCAAAAATAATACTCCAAATCTGTCAAAAATCTGCCTAAGTTAGGTAGTGGCGCTTTAGGCATTCCTCCCTTGGAAAACTATCCCAAAGCCAAAAGAACCTCTGTCTAATATCAACCAGTCATAGATGACCTTCCTTTTCTACAAATAAAGCTTGATACAACCTTAAGTCACGCCGCTAACAAGCCTTGATGTCTCAACAGTGCATATGCCACAAGTCAAACTGATATTAGGTGGATTTACAGTGTTTCAACGTTTCTTTCAAAAGAAGAAGTGTACCAGTGTTCCAGAAGACATTATTAAAATTAACATGAGAAGACAACTGCTTCTCATGTGGATTTGAGCTTGGGATGCAAGTACTAGTCAGAGAGGTAATTCAATGAACTCCTTCAAACACAGTCAAAAGGTTAGTGACCTATGACTAGCAAGTAATACTCTGCAGACATAGGTCAAGATTGCTCTTGTTTTCTAAAGATGCATAAGGGTATTCTATAAAATAGAAATACACATCTCAGAGCATGCCCCCCATGGAATTTTGTCAAATTTTCACTTTTTATTACTCATTGTGATGTACTAAGTAGAGATATGCAGTGAAAGGAAAGATTAACACAGTTTGAAAATAGATGAAATGTGACTGTGTAATACCTCCTCCAAACATGAGCAGAGGGTTGGGTCACTTGTTGTAAAACCTCCTCCAAATATGAGCAGATGGTTAGGTCATTGGTTGAAGACCTCCTTCATTTAACAAGCAGAGGGCCAAGAATAGAGGTATGGCCTCATTTAAGGGCACAAGGCTAACAATGCTACAAATAGCCTTAAAAACTTGTTTTACACCTTTTTCTCCAATAGATGAAAACCACTAACACAGCAGTGGTGTTTCAAAGATTGATTATATGGTTTCACTGATTGAAAGGAAAATTTTAAGTGCAGTGGGAAACAATTGAAGGCTTATGAATAGAAAAATGTTGTTAAGCAGATGGCCAAGCAGTGATATTATGATAATCAAAGAGGTTCGGTTTTTCTTCTATCAGAGATCTCCTTCAAAGGTAATTTGAAGCTAAAGTGAACAAATCTTGGACAGGTTCATCAATGTGAAGAAAAGGATATGACAAAATGTCTCAAATTCAAAACAATTTTCAAAGAATCAAGCCATATCACTATCACAGACAAAGACCTCTTATGGACATATGAACAAACCCTGCTGTGGTATGTAATTACATTAAGAGTTTCTAAAGACTTTTCTCCTTGATCAACAGGCATGAATCTAGCCATTGGTAAGTTCAAACTAGGGTTTTGCCCACAGTAAAAAAGAAATGTCATTATAAGTGTGCATCTACAGTCCCTGATGTGACTTTGTGCAATTTTCCTATAAAAGATAGAGTTTCACCTTAATGAGAAACATTGAAAGGAGTTTTTGTTTCTTGAAGAAGCCTTTTTACTTCAACAAAATTCATGACTTTCGTGTCATTCAAAAGCAGCCTCCATAGCATTTAAAATCGAAATATGGGTCTGTGTAGTGTTTTAAAGGAGATTTGTGTTTCATTATGACTGAAAAGTCTTTTCAAAAGGCATCCAAAACCCTCACAAATTAATTTCAAAAGGTGGTTGAATTTATTTCATATAAAAGGTGGAGAGACCATTGGAAAAGTCTCATTGTGCAAATTCAAAACACATACAATGTTCCCCTAAGCTGCCCATTGGAGAAACGAGGAACTTCGAGCAAATTTCAGAGTTTTCAAGGCTTAAATCTTGTGTGGTGCGCCTGTGAGCGAAAGTACATTGTGTTTACATTGTTGTGTGGTGCACCTGTAGCGGCGCGCGGCGCACCTGTAGCGCGTTCACCAACTGCGCGAACAAGCGACCCGACTGCCTTTGCATTGCGCGGCGCTCTTGTTTGTGAACGTTCCGCTCACCCAAAGGTCTCCAAAAAGCTCTGAAAGCTCCTCCAATCAATCAATCAAGGCCCTCAAGCTTTTCTTCGAGGTATTCTACATTTCCTCTTGGCAATATTCAAAGATTGAAAGGGTGTTTTGCGGTGTTTTTTCCCTAAGAAGGAGATAATGATTTTGAAACCATTTCATCATTTAAAAAACATGAGATAGGTAGTGTTAAGGAGACAAAGTTCTAGTCAAGGCTGAAGAAATTTTTCTTATGTATTAGAGGTATCAAATCAAGTTGGACAGTGTCTTAAACAGTGGCTTTAAGGGTAGTTTGTCATATGAAGAGCACGAGACCAAAGCAGTGATTAAAGGGTGGGGTTTTGGTCCAAAATTAAAGAGTTTTGTTGCTATGAATGCCAAAGATTAGTACAATGTTAGGTGGATGTTTTTAACAATCTTAAAGGACCTTAACTGCCTTTAAGAAAAGTGACTGCCCATAGTTTTTGGAAAAGAAATACACAGTGGTAGAGGTCTCAAATTAATTTGAAGAGTGTCCTAACAGTGTTAGAACAAGAACAGACTCTGTTTGAATTTCCAAGGTGAAAACAGTGATTAAAGGGTGGGTGTTTTTATCAATATTAAAGGGCCTTAAATGCTATTGAGAATAGTGAATTCCATACACAAATTACAAGACAAAAAAATAGAGTTGTAAAGGTCTCAAATTGCTGTAAAGTTTCCTCTCTATATGGTGAAAAAGCAAACTTTGTGCACCCTCCATAGTCCAAAAATCAGAGTATGTGATTGAAAGGTGTCTCAAGACAGCTGTAGGTGTTTTGTTTTACTTTGTGAAGAACAGTGAAAAACAAAAGAAAGGTATTTGGAGGAAAAAGTGTTTTTGTCAAAACACAAGATGTTCTTTCTTCACCAATAAACCACAAACACATCTTTTCATAGTTATTTGCCCAAGCATAGTGATAAGTTGATTTTGTTTCATTTGACAAATACTTGTTGTTTGGCATCAAAGAGGATTAAACAATGACTTATAAGGAGGACAGGGGTGTGGTTGAGAAAACATTTCAAGGGCCATTTGAGACAGCTTGTTTTTGAAAAAAGTATCCAAAACAAAATGCCTCCCAGGCAAGACAGTAGAAGTGGCCTTCACATGAGTTTTGAAACTATTTCAATTGAAGAGGTAAATGCTCATCCATCAGTCCTATTTAACTTTCATGAGGTTGGATTTCTAGAGTTTTGTCAAAGGGTGCAGGAGGTGAAAAGCTATTCCCCCTTAACACATCTGTGTGCTTTGAGATTTCAAGGGAAACACTTTCAGCTGGCAAGCTTGGATTTCAAGTTTTCTCCTAGATCCATTTCAAAGGCCACCAAAATCCCTTATGTTAGAGAGAAGTGGTTCAAACAGAGCCACCTGAACTCAGAACAATACAAACCCTTTTTGAAGCCTGAGCATAGAGATAGATGTCCATCCATTTTTCCTTTCTCATATTTGTTGACTGGTTATGCTCTCCTCATGAAGATAATCATGAAATATTTCACATGCGAGGGAATATTCTCCCGGGTCTATGCTTACCATGTCCAGTTTATCATACATTTCACAAGAGCCAAATTGTTAAATCTCCCCTTCTTCCTCCATATAAGTATTGAAAAAATGGCCTCCACTGTTCAGAAAAAACCTCCTTCTCAGCAGTCAGCTTGCCTCTTCCATCATTCCCTCATCAAGGTTGTCATTCTCCATCAGCTTGAGAAGAAGGAAATCTCTTGGGACACTTTCATTGCACATCCGGATTTTGCCACTGTTCCTTCATTCCATGCATCTCTTTCACCTTACACTCACCCCTTTGCCTTCTTCAAGCAAGCCCATTCCCAAGAAGCTCAAATTTCCCGTAATTGAACAAGAAGAAGAGCATGATGAGGAAGAAGAGCATGATGAGGAGGAAGAGCATGAAGGGGAAGAAGAACATGATGAACAACAACATGATGAAGAGGAGGAACAACTTGATGAAGAGGAAGAAGAGCATGATGAAGATGAAGAGCAGTAGCATGATGAAGCAGGGCAGCAAGGGGAGGAAGAGCATGATGAAGAAGGGCAGCAAAGTGAAAAAGAGCACCATGAACATCAGCATGATGATGAACAACAGCATGATGAAGCAGGGCAGCAAGGGGAAGAAGAGCATGATAAAGAAGGGCAACAAAGTGAAAAAGATCACAGTGAGGAAGGGAAGCAAAGTGAAGAGCATCACAGTGATAATATGCAACACAGTGATGAAGAGCAGTGCCATGAAAAAACTCAAAACAGTGGCAAGGATGATGAGGAAAGTAATTAGGGCAAAGAGCCAATAGAGCATGTGCTAGTTGCCTCTCCTAGGCAAGGGGCCATGCTTTCTTCTCCAAAAGTGGCCAAGCCCCGGACATCAAGGAAAAGGGTGCCTAAAACTATAACTCCAAATGTTACTAGGGCCCTCCGAAGCAGGGGGAATTTTCCCAAGCAGCCCATTGTCGAATTACCCAAGAGGAGGAAGACTAAGAAGGCTACCCAAAGCAAAGGAAAGGAGAAAGAAGAAACTAGCCATGAAAAGTAGAGGGACTTTGACATAATTCAAATCTAAAGTGATGATAGCGACAATGAGGCCCGAATCCTAGAGACTCTCTTGATCAATAGAGAAAAACAAATTTATGCTTTGAGGATAGATTTAGAGAGGGCTAGAAACTTCAATCACTTTTTGCAAACACAAAATAAACAGATGAGTGTCCACATGGCGGTATATGAGACACGGGCCATAAAATACAAAAAGGAGGCCTCCAAGGCGCAAGTTAAATTGGAAGAACTCATGGGTGAATTCAATGATAGTGAAGATGAAGATCAGCCCAGGAGAAAGAGGCCAAGAACCATGGGACTCAGAAGAGCCCTTGAGAAACAAAACGAGGAAGAAGCTGCCCTTCTCCAATATATTCCTCTCACTACTTTTTTCACCCAAGAGATAGAGAACAATAGAGAAAAATGGCTTGAGAGGGTGAGTGATCACTTCGAAAAGAAGTTGGAGAAGGCTAATAGAGATTTGGACCTTCAAAGGAGGATGACCGGGCACTATACGAAGCTCAATCAGTTTGCCCAGCAGAAATTGAAGGCTACACAGGAAAAACTCAAGGAAGCTCAAAGGAGGTGCCCAACACCAAAATTGAAGAAAGACACCTCAAAGCTCAAAATTTTGGCCTCAGCTTCACATCATGTTTCTGAAAACCCTTGAGGTTCATGCTCGCCAAAATTGGGCAAAATTCAACAAGTTTTGGTTTTTTGTCATTTTTGGGTTTTTGGCTAAAAATCATGGGCATCGCTATTTATGTTTGGGGCATCCTAAAAGGATGAAAATGGTATCATTGGATGCCATAATTTTAGCGGCATCCACTCAGCGATTTTCAGATCAATTGAAGATGATTTTCTCCCCAAAAATGGCGAAAAACACTCACTTTTTCCACACTCTGTCCCGTTTATCAGCAAGGTCTATTTTTTGGGTTTTTACACACAGGTCAGTTTTTTATGGACTTCTAGTGATCATTTTGGAGGAAAATAAGAATTTTCAGAAGATAGACATTCAAATATTTCCAACAAGCCATCATGGGCCTCGTTTCGACATCGGGAAGGTATCCAAAAGCTACCCGCAAAACAAAGGACTTTCTGCTGATATATTTCTTAAGTATTTTTGAGAAAAATACACTTTTCTGAAGTGGCTTTTCCTAATGTGCGTTTAGCTATTTTTGGGCATAGTTAGTTATGAAAAGTCAATATATTTTCATTTTTTAGCATTTTTGAGATATTTTATTAGATATTTTGTGCCTTGGGCTTTGCAAAGCCTCAAGGACAAAATCAGATATTTTTGATGGGCCAATGGGATTACAAGTTACACTAGGAGGTTTTCCCTCATCTTGGCCTATATATTCCAAGAGACTTCATTGCAAATAAGGCTGAACTTGATGAATAGAAGCAATATATGGTTATACAAGCTTGGAATAAACACTTGTCTCATGCATTGGATAGTTTCTTGAATGTTTTTGGATGATGAAGGAGGTCTGTTGTTGGATTCCTTGACTTGGTAAAATGGTATAGTGTCCCTCTCTGTTATGATTCTTAGTTTTCATTCATAATTCCATGTTCTTGCTTGCTATAAGATAGTAGAAAATAGATTTGAGACATGCCCTTGGAGGCACGTCAAATTTCCTGTTTCTTTATAGCTTCTATGTTTTCTTCCTTCTTAGTTATATCAAAGAATCCTTGTTTGCTCTTTGATAGCTGAAGAACTTGTTTGCTTGTTTCATTTATGGTTTTATGCATGCTAAGTATGATTCATGGTATGCCCTACTTACTCATGGCTAGTCATAGCTCCACCTCTGAAATTTTTCTTTGATTGTTTGATTGTCATTTGTTGAACCAAGGAGGTCTTGTACTGATCTTTCCCTTTGCCTAAAACTATGCAATCTTGTTTCAAAGTGCCAAATAACTTGAAATACTATGCTTAGGCATTTCCTCATAGTGATTTAAGTTGTTTGTTTGTCTTAAATGTATTTCCCCCAAGACTGATAGCCATTTCCTAAAGTTAGAGAGTCATATATCTCTATGCATGGCTTGAATGTTTATTTCTATGCATTGATCAGTTTATAGTTACATTTCTCATGATGAATGGTTAACCCTACCATGTTTATGTCAGCTATTGAACTATTTATGTTTGAAATCCTTTGCTCTTCACAAATTTAATGTCCATCCCACTCCATTTTACCCAAAGATCCATTTTACCTCGAATCAAATCGGCCCTTCAACAACCTTGTATCACCATCTGAAAGATTTCTTGACCTTTTCGACCCCATAGCCCAGTTGATCTGACATCTTTTTACCTATCTTAGTCTTTGATCAGTTCATCCCTCACAAACCTAAAAACCAGAACCAAACACCTACTTCATAACTAGCCTAAAATCAGAAACACAGGAAGAAAAACACACAGATATCCCTTACAAAAATAGAGAGAGCCCTCTCTGAGTCTAGGAAGGCTAGGTCCTTGGGCTCCAAAGATTGGTTTGATGTTACACTGTCATTTGGCTTTCCAATCAGCCAAATCATGGGACCCTAACAGGAGGCTTATTTATTTTTACTGTTTAACATTTTTAACTCCGATAAAACATAGAAAATAAATCACAGAATATAACACAGCATATGATAAGGCAGTTCACCCCTCCTGGAATACATCTGCTGGGTCCAAGGCCCCCAAATGGGCATGTCCTTTCTCTTATTATGCTCAAAATTGTTTATACAGTGATCAGAAAGCCTAAACAGGCAAAAAAAGCTGTGGAAATGAGTTTAGAACACAGAAAACAGTAAATATAGGCTTTTGTTTCACCTCCAAAGGTTAACCATAGCCTAATACAACTCCAACACTCCCTAGGCCTTGATGGCTCTGCAAGCTTCTCTGCTGAAAAAGTACCTGAAGATGATCTCTGTTGCCTCTGCAACTTGCACCATTGGCTCTGGAATGCTCAAATTACCCAAAAAAAAAAAAAAAAATCGTCCAAAAAGTTTCTCCCTAGGAAACGTTATGTCCAACTGAAGTTTTTGCCCAGTTTGCCCTAAACAAATTCCACTAATTGTGGAGAACTTCCAGTTAATGCCGATATTTTTGACCCAAATACCAAATTGGCAGAACCGCCAACCTTAACCGTCGACAACTAGGAGTTAAATTTAATGTGGAACGTGGCTGGTCACATGTGGAGGATATGTCGGCGAAATAGACGTTAACAAACTCTGATTCAATAAACTGTGGCATATAATATAATATGTAAGTGGTATGGAGCGGTCACATAGTGGGGTCTAACCGCATCGTGACCGTTGGGCGGGCAGTTAGCCCCGAGTCTCCAGCGTGTGGTCCCGTGTATAGGGGCTTGGCCCCCTTTCCGCCGCCAATCAACCTTTGCAAACCTTAAATACAATATGCAACCAATATTTATTAAGACCCAAGCGAATAGCATAGTGGTAAGTCACGGCGTTTGCAATGGACAAGTTCTGGGTTCAAAACCCACTATAACCAAATAAATTTTTAACCTCCAAATTTCTACTGGCCAGGGGGCCACGTGGCGCCCTTCGGGCCTGCCACGTGGTAGCCCATGATTGGCCCAAAATTTAAAAAGTCAAACCAACAACGAATAGTTGAATGCCGCTTGTCATTACCAGATTGGACTAGTTGGAATATTCCAAGGAATATTCTAGGGAATATTTTGAGGAATATTCCAGGAATATTGCTTTTTAAAATTTTCAAATTGAAAGTCAAACCTGGTCAAACTGGTCTTTTTGCAGTTTACTGAAAACTTAAAAGCTGCATAACTTTCACATACAGTTTCGGATTTAAGCGCCATTTGCGGCGTTAGGATCATATCTCTGAGGCCTATCCAGTCGCTCAGGTTCCAACCAATTTTGAGCAATTCCAATATTGAGCATTTTTACAACTTAGGACATGATCACCTAATCATACCTCCCAAATGGGAAGCTTTTGGACCCACAAAAGCTCTCTGATTACATAAAATGAAGATGAGAAGATTGATTCTCCACTCTTCCAACTTTGAACCACTGAAATCTTCCCGACTTCATCAAATTGAGCTTCTCATAAAAAGATAAATTTTCTCTTGAATTCACTAACCGATCGTTGCTAACATTGACTAAATCATGACCCAAATTCTTGAAATTTGCAGAACAGCAACTAAAATTTGTAGAAAGCATACTGTTTCTATCATGGTCAAATTTCAAAGAAGACTTAAAATAAGATTCACCTTGCCAACTGTTCACATGGCAAATTTTTGCTGAATGAGCCATGCACTTGTGCCGAATCTCAACCAAGTTTTCTCACCATAAAAATGTGCCATTTTGAAACCAACATTGACCCATGATGAAATGTGTGCCCTATTTGCTTGCATGCCTTTCCATCTCATGGAGTTTTTCACTGCTTTGCACTGACACTTCGTCCTCTGCACCGATCGACACCAAAGGTACCTTGTGCAACATAATGTCATCTTCTTTCAAAGGCGAACTGTTATCAGATTGAGACATATCATTAGAAATATCATGAAAAGGTAAATGTACAAAATCTTGTCTTTTCAACATCAACAAAGTCAGATTTTGACTTGCATTAACTAGCCTTTTCAATTGACCTGCATGGACTAAAGAAGATTCTAGCTTCTTCATATGTGCTCTCACAATGTACTCTTTTCCATCTTTGAACAAGTGATATTTATTCTCATGGCGATAGAAGATTGCCTTTCTGTCATATAAATATGGACTACCTAACAAAACACCTGTAATGTCAAGCGGTACTACATCCAATTCAACCCAATCAACATAATGAGCTGTTATGGCGAAGCGCAGGATGCACTTCTTTGAGACTTGTAAGTTTGCATCCTTGCATATCCACCCAAGTGGATAAGGCTTTGGAAGTGGAATTGTCTCAAGTTTCAGCTGTTTGACCAAGTCTTTTGATATGAGATTAGCTTGAGACCCACTATCAAAAAGTGTGTCTATCTTTGTGTGGTTTGAGATTATCCTCACATGAAATAGCTCTATCCTCCTCTTTTCATCTTGAGTTTCTTTGTGACAGTTTAACGAGCTAGAACTGGGATTTGATTCTTGTAAAACCTCTTTCCCTTTGATGTTCTTTAATACCATGGTGATACTTTTTGTCTCATCACCTGATTATGACCCTAAGTCTTGTTCAACAGTTGCTACAATTTTCCTCTTTTCTTTGGTCTTGTCTTTGTTTTTATATTTCTTTGGTTTTAGCTTAGGATGAAGCTTCCAACAGTGGTCTTCATCATGGCTTGTTTTTGAACAGTTCTTGCAAAATAATTTTCCTTTTTCTTTTCTGGAATTTGCAACCCTTTTTCTTCCCTTGCTTTTAAAATCACTATCCTCATTAAGAGCATCAAACGTGTTTTTCCCTCTAGCCTCTAAATGCGTAGCTTGTACACAAACTTCGTCTATACTAGTAGGATTAAACATAAGAATAGTGTGTTGAAGGTAACTGTGAAAACCACCTATGTACTTTAACAAAGTATCTTGGCTTTGTAAATCTACCCCAAGTAAGAGTGCTCTTCTCCTAAATTCCTGGGTATAGTCTTGCACATTCCGTCCCTTAAGCTGTCTAAAGTTTTTCCAGTTCATTATAGCCTTCTGAAGGTGAGTAAGAGGATAAAATTGCTTCTTGATTGTAGTAATAAATTCAGTCCATGATAAATAAATCTTACCATGTTTATTTATTTCCTCCCTGGTCTTGGCTTCCCACCAAACCAATGCTGCTCCATCCATCCTTAATGAGGCTAATTGTATTTTGGTGTCATCATCATGCAGATTTTGAATCCTTAAATATAACTCTAGTTGTCTGATCCAATTATCTAATTTCTCTGCATTAACATCACCATTAAACATTATCAATTCAAATTTTACATCAAGCTTTAACAAAGGATTTTAAACAGTTGTTTTTGACTTATGTGACTGATTTACTGAAGTTGAAGAGGATGATGTTGAGGAAGAGGATGACGATGGAGATGGTGGATCAGCATTTCCTCCATTCCCTTTCTTTTACTTATCATTGTCCTTCTTTCCTCCTAAAGAATCTCCTCCTCTTTGGTTTTTAGATCCTTCTCCAGCAATCCTATCATTTATTTCTTGATAGAGGATCCTTACCACTTCAGTCATATCCAAGAAAGCTTTCCGAAAAACCCTTTCTTCTTCCTTGCGATCCATTTCTTCATGGGATTCTTCTCCTCTTGAAGACATGTTTGTGGCTGTTTCTAAGGCTATTGAGGGTGAGATAGAAGGTGGAGATAATGGCACCCTAGCCCTCCTTGGTTGTGGATTAGTTTGTGCACTAACCAATTTTCCTTCCCCTCTTTTCAGTTTCAGCCTAGTAAGCATCAAATTTGCAAAACAATAAAATATTTCTTTGCACAAAACTAAAAACTTTTGAGCTCAAGTCTATGTTCAAACCTATGCTTTGATGCCAATCTGATCTAAAATGTGAGAACTTCTTATTTCTAATACAGAGATGGATCGTAGGGGCATTTACAGGATATGTCACCTTTAAAGAAAGGATGAGATCCTGAAGCTTTCTGGCCCTTTACATACTCTGCCTAAAGAAATAATAGAAGTAATCACTAATGATATAGAAATGAAACTACTTGTTTTCTAGTGGAAGGTATTCATTATCCATTAACTTATGTGTGCAAACTGTTTAATATGTTTTGCAATTGGAACAAAATGCTTTTGGTGAATTTATGAGTCTTTTTGTGTGTAGGAGGCTTATTTCTTTTTACTGTTTAACATATTTAACTCTGATAAAACACATCAAATAAATCATAGAATATAACAAAGCATATGATAAGGCAGTTCACCCCTCCTGGGCTACATCTGTCGGGTCCAAGGCCCCCAAATGGGCATGTCCTTGCTCTTATTATGCTCAAAATTGTTTATATAGTGATCAAAAATCCTAAACAGGAAAAAAAAGCTGTGGAAATGAGTTCAAAACACAGAAAACAGTAAAGATAGGCTTTTGTTTGACCTCCAAATCTTAACCATAGCCCAATACAGCTCCAACAATCCTTAGGCCCTGATGGCTCTCCAAGCTTCTCTACTAAAAAAGTACCTGAATATGATCTCTGTTGCCTCTACAACCTGCACCATTAGCTCTGGAATGCTCAAATTACCCAAAATGAAAAAAAATTCATCCAAAAAGGTTCTCCCTAGCAAAATTTATGTCCAACTGAAGTTCTTGCCCAGTTTTCCCTGAACAAACTCCACTAATTGTGGAGAACTTCCAGTTAACGCCGATATTTTTGGCCCAAATAATAAATTGGCGGAACTGTTAACCTTAACCGTCGGCAACTAGGAGTTAAATTTAATGTGGAATGTGGCTGGTCACATGTGGAGGATATGTTGGCGGAATAGACGTTAACAAACTCTGATTCAATAAACCGTGGCATATAATATAATATGTAAGTGGTATGGAGCGGTTACATAGTGGGGTCTAACCGCCGCCGTGACCGTCGGGTGTGCGGTTAGCCCCGGGTCTCCAGTGCTTGGTCCCTTGTATAGGGGCTGGCCCCCTTTCCGCCGCCAATCAACCTTTTCAAACCTTAAATACAATATGCAACCAATCTTTATTAAGACCCAAGCGGATAACACAGTGGTAAGTCGCGGCGTTTGCAGTGGACAGGTTCCAGGTTCAAAACCTGCTGGAGCCAAATAAATTTTTAACCTCCAAATTTCTATCGGCCAGGGGGCCACGTGGCGCCCTTCGGGCTTGCCATGTGGCAGCCCATGATTGGCCCAAAATTTAAAAAGTCAAACCAACAACGAATAGTTGAATGCCACTTATCATTACCGAATTGGACCAGTTGGAATATTTCGAGGAATATTCTAGGGAATATTCTGAGGAATATTCTAGGAATATTTCTTGGAATATTCCTTTTTTAATTTTTCAAATTGAAAGTCAAACCTGGTCAAACTAGTCTTTTTGCAATTTACTGAAAACTTCAAAGCTGCATAACTTTCACATATAGTGTCAGATTTGAGCGCCGTTCCCAGCATTAGGATCGTATCGCCGAGGCCTATTCGGTCGCTCAGGTTCCAACCAATTTTGGGCAATTCCAATTTTGAGCATTTTTACAACTTAGGACATGATCACCTGATCATAGATTGTGAAGAGGAGGAAGAAAATAGAGATCAACGCCTTAGAATTCAGGCATTTCTAGGGGGGAATCTCTTTTACATTACAAAAATTAACAATTCTTGGATGATACAAATGAAAAAACCTCCTTTCTATAAATAGGAGTCCATGGGTTCACAATATAATCCTATCCGACCTATAATAATAATTTAAGGGCACAATAATAACAATATGGGGGCTATAAGGGCACAACAATAAAAATAAGGGGATACACTAACAATAATAAGTAGATACACTAGTATTATATGGACCTAACAAGCCCCTCTCCTTCAAACAAGTGTTTCCCTTAACGCTTGATTATTTCAGGATGCATCTGTATGGAATCTTCAATGGGTAAGTTCTTTAACTTGTTGAGATAGTCTAAAATTGATCGATTTCATAGTTTTCAAGTTCTTGTTTCGGTGAGTGCTTCAAATCTTCTTTCAGTGTGATGTTGATCTTCCTGTTGTTTCATTCGATTCTGCACCAAAGTGAGGTTATCCTTTGAGAGTTGGAGAACTTGTTGTTGATGCTCGATGTGATCTTCCACTACTTTATCATCCATATTAGCTTTCATTTGATCCTTAAAACCATCCAACTTAGCCTCTGTTTTTTCTTTTAAACCATCTATGTCATCTTGGATTTATCTTTGTAAGATCAAATTTGTTGCACTTGGTATCGTAGTTTTGAAATATTATACTGCAATTCTTCCTTTTCATGCGTCATAGTATAGCTTTCTGAGGGCTTAATGGGTGTGGAATTATTTTTGGGAGGCATTAAATAACTCAATACATATATCTATGCTTCAATATGTCCTTGGGATCACTTCAAACTGATTTTTCAAACAAGACTTATGCAATTTAAAAACAAATACACACCTTTTTCTTGCTTTTGAGGAGCTTGATATTGAAACTGAATTATATCCGTGATTTTGGATCTTCAATATCCAAAATTCGGTCCTGTAGTAGCCCTTTGAATATTCTTTCGAATGCCACAGTTCTTACCTTTTTTTCATTCTGCAAGACACAGTTATGCCCAATCTCCCACAATGACCTAGTTATGCACTAGTTCAGTAGAGAAAACTTGTACGACGCGCCACGTGTCACTGTTTCCTCCTTCGGCTCTGAAATTGCTACACAGGAAACTAAATTCCATGCAATTTTGGCCATTTTTACAGAATTCCAATCCGATGCTCAAAGAGAGAGTTATGACGATTTTCCCAAGGTCACCTATTTTAGATGAAATTTTGGAGCCTACAAAACCCTAACTTCCATAGATCACATGTCTGTAAATATTGCGAACCAAGATCTTAAATTTTTACAAGAAGTTCCTTAGGATTTTGGCTTCTGAAACTTCGAAGAAAGAAATTTATAGAGAAAATTCCATGATGACCTGTTTGGAGTAGCAAAACCCTAGAATCCAAAGTTCTAATTCCAAATGTTATGAAACCAACTCCAAAAATAGAAGAAAGGAGAGATCAACGCCTTAGAATTCAGCCACTTAGAGTGGGAAGCCTCCTTTACATTACAAAAATGAACAATTATTCGATGATACACATGAAAAAAACCTCTTTTCTATATATAAGAGTCCATGGGGTCACAATATAATCTTAGTCGACCTAACAATAATAATGTAAGGGCACAATAATAACAATATGGGGGCTATAGGGGTACAACAATTACAATAAGGGGGCTACACTAAAAATACTAAGGGGATACACTTGTATTATAGGGACCTAACAAACCACTTTGGTGTTTGGTTACCAATCACACCTGTAAGCATACCGAGCTTCTCTCCAAGCATTCTCTCTTCAAACACCAAGATACTCTCCCCCTTTGACATCAATGGAAAAGGGTTGAACAATGTTGAATGAAGGCTACTTTGTCCTTTGTTGACATGAGTGTTGTGGATTTGATCTTCTGAGAATGAACATTGTATATTGACAATGCTCCCCCTGAGCACACATTGAATTCATTGAAGATATACAAAGAAGTAACTAGACATGAACTCTCCTATCACTAATGACTCATATTGACCAATATCCCAATGCTATGGGATTAGATATTTGACTAATCATTACATAAAATCTTAAACATAGGATTATAGATTTAATTTGACCTCAATTGACCATACATGACTAAATATGACAATGGTTACATCATAGATCTCTACACGACTTTTACATCAGGTGACATATATGTCAATCATAACCAAAATAAAAGACCTTAAATAGTGAGGTATCAAGACCAAGATAGTATTTATCAACCATCATATGTAGGATCTTGTATATGACAGTAAAAACTACATGAGTATCTTTAGTAGCATAACCAACAATAAGTGTAATTATGTAGCAATACGTTCGTAAGAAAATATAATGTCAACATTGCAAATTCTCCCTTTGAACTTGCACCAATAGTTTATTCATACATCAGCATTAGGGTAATTTTGAGATAAAAAATGGGCCTCCTAAGAAAAATGTACAACCAAAATAAAATTTATAATAACCAATAGGATTCAAGATGATGATGTCAACCATGGGGGATGATTCACAATTTTTTTTAAGTAAAAGTCAACCATGGGGGATGATTCACAATTTTTTTAAGTAAAAAGGTAAAAATATTTAAAAACAATAAAATAATAAAACTACTTTTTCAACTCGTATTTTCAACTTATCTCCCAAAGTTTTTACTCAAATTTCGAGCGAGAGTACTCGTTGGATTCAAAATTTAATTCTTCATCCAAGGAGTTCGCATATTGCATACTTTTGATGGACCCTGCTGCACAGAAAATGAGAAATACATGAAAAAACATGATTGCAATCACGTTTTTCATGTATTTCTCATTTTTCGTGTAGTAGGATCCATCAAAAGTGTGCAACATGGGTACTCATTGGATGATGAATTAAAATTTTCATCCAATGAGTATTCCCACTCGAAATTTGAGTAGCAACTTTGGGAGATAAGTTGAAGATACGAGTTGAAAAATAGTTTTTTTATTTTTTCCCTCCAAAATTTGATGATGTAATCAAATCAAAATAATAATTTCCACTATTATTTTATAATTTCCTTAGGAGGCCCATTTTAGACCTCAAAATTCCCTTAATTGATAGGACATTAAATAAGTTTCATCAAAGAAACATTATCAGACTGTAATCAACCAATTCTAGAACCAACAAGAAAAATAAGAGCTTTTATGGAGCTTGTTCATTCATCATAACAAAACATACACGACTATTTAAGTCATAACTCGTGTATATACCCGATTGTATTTCATTGGATCCACGTACATAGGTAAGATGTTGAATCTTAAAAATCACATCTCCCCCTGAACTTGAAGGACCAGTTAGACTAATCAACAGAGTGATGAAGTAAATACCACTCCTAATTTTTATCTGAGATATTCACATGCATCATGTGGAAGAGGCTTTGTAAATATATCAACAACTTGTTATTTTGAGGGAACATATTCCAATTTCACATTTTTTTCAAGAACCTGTTCTCTTAGAAAATGATATTTAATTAGAATATGCTTGGTTTCTGAGTGCATAATATTATTTTTTGAAATACTAATGGCACTTGTATTATCACATAGAATGGAAATGGGTGGAGAAAAATTGATTTGAATATCCTGCAATGGTTGCATCATCCAGAGAAGTTGTGTGTGGAAATATGAAACAACAACATATTCTTCTTATGCATTAGATAAAGAAATGGAACTTTGTTTTTTTCTAAACCATGATACCAAGGAGTGCCCCATGTAGAATGCTCCTCCACTAGTGCTTTTTCTATCATCAACATTTACTTCCCAATCTGCATCTGTGTAAGCATGAAGAGTAAGATATGCTTCTTTGGGATACCATAAGGCAAAGTCTTGAGTGCCTTGTAAATATTTGAATATTATTTTGAATTCTTGAAGATGATTTTCTTTTGGATTGGCTTGGAATTGTCCAAAAACACTACTAGCCCTTTCGATAGTGACCTGCTTGCATAGGTCAAAGTCTCACCCGAAGTAGTATGGGTGGGTACTGGAACCAGGTTTCCGCACCCTGAGAGAGGATAGGTAAGCCAAGCAGAGCTGTGTCTGGCTTTATAATGACCAGATCACCTATCTCAGAACCAGATCTATAGATCTCCTTCGAATCCACGTGCACAAGGTCAACTATACTTCGTGTACTCAACAAATCATATACTTCTAAAACAGTAGGGCAGCATTACATAAAACATAACAGAACATACCCAGATGCAGTAGAAATACTTACACAGTACTTTCGCAGCTTAACACAGAATATGCATAATACAACAACTATCAAATATTCACATAGACAGTACACATAGATTCAGTTACTCAACAACCTTTCTCATTCATTAATCCTTTAGTTCCTTCTTATAATACCCCAACCTGACCTACGCACACAGCTAGCAGGAGTCTTTTCCCCAAAAACCCAAACAGATCTACTAAGCCACAATTCGCATCAAGATCTTATCATATTCTTACCTTATCATTCAAAACGTCCCTCTATTTAAAAAAATCTAACCTAATCCTTCCTATGGTCTGCAAACCATGGTTTGCGGACTCTAGGTCTACCCTTTGACCCATTAAAATGCTTTTGGGGCTTTGCCCCACCCCAAAACCCCTGCACTAGACTAAATATAATAAAAAATATACAAAATTGGACCGGTTTCGCAGCTTGTAGGAGACCCTATTCCAACACCTTCACTGATATTCTTCAAGAGTAATTAACTTATCTTGAATTCCTCTTAAATCTTGCAGTCACTTTTGATGTGGTACATTAAAATTTTGGAGGATGTCTTCTAAATTGTTGCACTTGTATTCAAGTTGCAACATTAAATTCCTTTTGATGTGAACCTTTCTAACCTCCAGAATTGTTTCAGTTTTGTCATCTATGTCATATTCTTCGAGCTCTTTTTTTTTTTTAATTCATAATCCTGAATAATGCTATTGCATCTCCTAATTTGTTACCCAATTCTTTCTTTACCTCTGCTATTAGTTCTTTTCATTTGTCCAGTAATGTTTTATGTTCAAAAATAATTTCAATTGATGGCAAAAAATATGTTATGGATTCATTTATGTCTTGCCAGATGTTTTCTTTGGCCTGTGAAAGTGTTTGAGAAATTGATGATTCATTTTCTAGAGTGTCTATTCTTTGATTTATCCTGTGACTCTTTTGGATTTCTGCCACATATGCATTATCAATATTAATTTTCTTCACTTGGAGGTTGTGAAGTTGTGCTTTTAATTTCTCAATATCATGTCCCCTCAATTATAGATCTCCCACTACCTTGGCTAGATCAGTTGTTGGATCAGTGGACTGAATCTCTCCTATTGTTGAAGTACCTGTAATGGGAATTTATGCTTGAGTTGCTTGTTGTTCCTTCTCCTTTAACAAATTTTCTATTTATGTCTCCATATTTTGTATCTGTGTATTCTGTTCAATTCTAATTTTGAACATGTTCTCTTTTTCCTTCTCTTGTTCACCAATCTCTTTAGTATGAGGATATTCACTAGTAAGAAGTTTTAATTTTTTTCTCAATCCTTGAATGTCAACATTTTCCCTCTTAATCATCTCCTTAACAAATTTAACATTGTTGGGATCATATCCCAATTTAATCACTATATCCTCCTAAGATTTTATCATAGTATCCTTTTTTAGAGAGGAAATATTTTCCATCTTTAGCTGGGACTAAATATTAATCAATGAAATTTTCAACTTAGATTTTTCCATGGCTGAACTAGTTAAAGTTGAATAGATAATTCCCTAGTTTGTTTGTGTAAATCAATAGGATGAATTTCCTTTGTATCAAAGGAGAAGTTTTATTTCTTATAGTCCTCAATAGTCTTGGGAAATGGGACTTTTTGTTTAAGGAATTCCATTTGCATCAACCCCTTTTCAGTATCAAAGGAAAAAAGTAATATGTGTTGAGATGTTGATGTGTTGAGCCTCAAAATTGTGCTTCCTTTCATCTTATTTTACCTCATTTTCCTTTGTCCATTGATATCCTAGACCCAATTGATCAATGAATTTAGTTGAAATTACTTTTAGAATGATTTACATGACTGACTTGCTAATTTTTGTGATTTTTGTCATTGTAATGCATTTTGACCGGAACTAGCTGCAGAATGCAGACATTCCGTAGCTAACCGGTGATTCTGCAGCTGTTTTCACATTTGGGTATGTTCCAGGTGGCCTCTCAAGAAAAACCGCATATGGGCATAATCCACGTCATGTCTACATTATTCGTTGCTCACCATGAAGGAAGAAACGGATTCTGGATATGGTTTTGATACGTGGGAACACATTTAGGAAGGCAGACTTCTATTAGGACTGTCTCAGTCCAAATGTCCTTTTCATTTTTACGTTGCCACTTCAAGAGTCCTAATGTGATTTTGATAAGGAAAGACAATGCTCCTGGAATTGTTGCAAGTCTTGTTATGTATATTTGTTATATAAACACTTGGGAAACCGAGAGCTAGGCTAGATTTTGTTCTAGATTTTGCTTAGATTTTGTGCTACATTTCTGAAGACGCAGAGTGCTCTGTTCAAGTTATTTCACTTTTAATGAAGCAGACAGTGTTGTTTTGAAAGCGTTGATTTGATTTGGAGTTAGATTTCGTCAGGTGGTAGAGGGCCCCTGCCTCTTGCATGGATTTATTTGCGTAATTTAGATAAGTATTCTAGCTGCCTTTACGTTTTTTAAGTTGAATTCGTAGTTGCTTTCATTAGCTACTGTAGTTATACTCATTCTAAAAACTCTTCCAAAAGAAGAAGCTCTTCCAAAAGATTATAATGATGAATGGGGAATGGCTATAGTATTGTAGAATTTAATTGTAATCTCTTTTGTTCACCATCACAGTTATACTTATGCTAAATACTCTTCCACAAGAAGAAACTCTTCCAAGAAATCTTTATACTGTCTTAAGCATGATTGTGATCTTGAACGTTTTAGTTGTGTGTTTTAACTAAGTACCATAGCTGTCCTTGCTCTTAAACGCTTGTCCAAAATATCATAATGATGAGTGGGAGATAGCCATGATATCTTAGTTTTTAATTGCTTTCAGTCTTTATGTTTGCATAGCATAGTTAGGATACTCCGGAGTTTAATTGCACTTAATTCATGCTCAGTTATTTTGTTTTAAGTTTGATAATGACTTGTAGTTCAGCACTATTTTAGGCTAGTGACATTTTAGGTTCAGTTGTAGTTCAACTCATTGCATTTGCACTCCATATTCAGTTGCCATTCACTGCATATTAGATTACTTCAGTTGTTAAACTTAAAAAAACAACCTTCATTATTCACAAATCTCTTCTTGTTCTAAAATCCATAATTGATTCATAACCATATGAACAGAAGACAATATCATTTTAAGGCCTGAAGTACTTCTGCAAATTCTTGATCATCTTACAAACAAACATTTCCTCAAAAGACTATTTTAAAAGATCTCTAACCTTTGAGTGAAGTGTAGTGTTATCAAACTAAGTGGCTGAATAGAGTGAGAAACTAGCCTTAGAGTAGAAGATCTTATGATGGTATCAATGTTTTACTCCAAACATACTTCAACAAATCTCTAATCAAGGACAAAAATGTTGCATCATTATAAGTTAGTTGTTTAAACTATTTAGTTAAGAAGATTTGCATACTTAGTTGACCATGTCTCAAGCTCTCTCTCAAATGCTTTTGATGAAAGAATTTGACAAGTTTAGTTTGTGTTTTGAATCATTTGCTTAAAAGTCATTATCAAGCTTTGATTTTGCTTATTCATAGTTTAGATTTAATTCTGTTTTTAATATTGCATTTGCATTTACCATTTGACATCAACCAATTAGGTTTCACTCTATTTTTAATCATGAGCTTCCTTCCATTGGCTTTCTAGTCATTTTCCTTGTGAACATAAAACTACCAAAAGATCAAAAACATCAGAAATCATCACAAAAGACCAAAAACATCATAAAATACTACACACAACACATTAAGAAACAAACACCTAGGTACATACAGTACACTTCACTTCAGCAATTTACCAACCCTGGTTGACAATTAAATGAGCTCAATTTAGGAGACTAGATTGAGACCAAACATTTTGGTGCCGTTGCCGGGGAAGTGAAAACTAGGTAACCTTTGTTTCTTAGCATCCAAAAACAATTATATGCGTAGGGAGAGAGATTCAAGGGGAAGATTCATAAGCAGCAAAGGCAGAAGTTTGATTTCTAGAACACCACTTGTTTCATCTAGATCCAGAGCTAGTACACCTTCAAATCAAACCCATAATCCATCCTCTCCTGATCCTGGACTTCTAGAAGATCTAAGGTCAACTATCCCATTAGAGAAACCTTCCACTTCATCCACTGAACCTGCCATAGAAGAAGATCTAAAAACTCCTGTTAGGGACACAAACCTTTCCACTTCCACAAGAGAGTCAACCATGGCAGAAGAAGGAGGAGGAGGAGTTTTTAATGGAGAAAAAACACTATTTGGAGGTAGAGGTAGAGGTAGAGGAGAAGGAGGTAGAGGTGCAAATGGAGGAAGAGGTAGAATAGGAAGCTCTTTTGGGTTCCCTATAATTGATGAAGAAACCAATACAACCATGAAAAATATTTCACCCTCTGTCCTTCCAAACTTCTATGGACTTAAAACTGAAGATCCTGAAACCTTCTTATTCGAATTTGAAGTGCTTTGCAGAACTTATGACTACTTACAAGATGCTCAAAAACTGAAATTATTTCCTTCAACTTTGAAGGGAGCAGCATTGAAGTGGTTTATGAGTCTGATCAGCAGTTCTATTAGAACATGGGAAGACATGAAACAAGCATTTCTAGAGAGATATTTGGATTATTGTATGCCGGTTAATCATAAGGAAGAAGTGTTCAAGATTTTACAAAAACAAGATGAAAATTGGAAGATTTGTTGGAAAGATTTAATTACAATATCAAAAGAGCAAAAATGGAAAACCTAGATCAAGACACCTTAAAAGCTCTTTTGTTGAAAACAATTAGGGATGAATGGTTGGATATCCTTAACATGATGGGAAAAGGGGATATATCACAGCTCACATTACCTGAAATATATGAGTTATGTATCAACCTTTCAAGAGGGAAATCTAAAACTGTAAAAGGTCCAAGAGATCCTGCTCTTGCAAGGGCAAGTAAGTCTGCTTCTGGGACAGTAAGTAGATCATAAATAGGACATATGCTTGATGATTTTAAATCTGACATCTTAGGGAGTCTTAGTGAACAAATAGACACCCTTAAGATACAAAACAAGAAAAAGGCTGAATCTGATGCTTTGGCAATCTTTTGTCCCAAATGTAGAAAGAAACATGCCTTGAGAGAGTGTCCTTTAGATGTAAAAATTGTAGAGACCTGTGTCATTTGTTCTAAAAAACATGAGACCAAGAATTGTCCTTCTCTTCCTGGTCTCAAAGCTGTCTTTCAGGAAGAAACTCCTACAGACTCCACAGAATCTCTTAACTTTGTATCTAGAAGACCTTGGCAGGGACCTCCGACACAAGGATTCCATGATCAAATGTATAATCAACCTCCACCTTGGAATTCTTGGCAACAACCTTGGCCCCAATTTCAAAATCAATCTCAATCTTGGGCACAAGGAACACAAAGTCCCTATGGAAGATACTCTCCATACTATCAGTATCCACCATCCTATCCACCATACCCACATTTTTATCCTCAAAATCCTCAACAAAAATTTCCTCAAAATCTTCAACAAAATTTTCAACAAAATTCTCAACAACATCATCAAAATCAACGACATCAAAATCAACCACTTTCATTACCATTCCCTCAAAAATTAAATCAATTGCCTGCTCAACCCATACCAAACCCCAATAATAAGAACCCTCAGAATACATACATGATAGAAGGCCAACAATTTCCAACTTATTTAATCACTCCTTTAGACCTTAGTGATGTTCAACTAAGGTCTGGAAGAATACTTGAAAACAGGAAACCTTCTGTGATCATACAAGAACAAGATAATTCTGAGGAAGACTCCCTACGGGTGAATAAAAGTCTTGAGGAAGACACATCCTTTCAAGACCCACACATTGAAAAACTAAAACAAAAAGATTCAATAAATCCAACTCCTGTGTTAGAGCAACCATCCACATCTACTTCTATACCTCCCTTTCCGGAAAGACTACAAATTGATAGAGGTGTAGAAAAACAAATCATGGTGCCTAATTATGATTTCTTAGATGAATTGAGAAATGTTTGCATTAAAATTCCATTATTGCAAGCCATCACAGAAATCCCAATTTTAGCCAAAACAATAAAGGAGTTGAGTATGAAGACAACAAGAAAAGAATAAGAGAAACCAAGAAAATTCAACTGGTAGGACAAATAGCAGACATTATGATGGGAAAGATTGCTATTCCAAAGTATCTTGACCCAGGAAATCCAGTTGTCAAAATTCACATCAATGAAATTGAAATTCAAAACACACTCATTGATTTAGGAGCAGCAATAAATATCATGAGTAGACAAATCATGGACAAACTGAAACTTCCTAATCTTCTCTTTACACCCACACTATTACAATTAACAGATAGATCTGTGATCAAACCAGATGGGGTAATAGAAGACATTCCAGTGTCCCTAGATTCTTGGGAATACCCTGTGGATTTCATGATCCTAACTCCTAAGAATAATCTAGGAGGCCATCATGTTATATTAGGAAGACCTTGGTTGGCTACAGCTGATGCTTTTATTAGTTTTAGGTCCGGTGATATGTATATTTCTGATGGTAGTTCAACTAAGAAATTCACTTTATATCCTCCAGCTAGGACAATTACGGATCTAGATGACACTCAATGGATAGAGGATGAAGAAGATTTACAACCACTCTTCACAATTTCGGAAATTAGTGAAGATAATCAAATTCTGAATACTCTAGAAAACTTTGAATCCTCTCCAGAACACAAACATGAATCATTTCAAGAGGGATCCAATATTGAGTTTTTGTCATCTAGGCAGATGTCTCTTCATTCTATGGACAAATTTGGCAGCTCTACAAGTGAAATTTTTCCAGGAAAAACTTTGAACATAAATAAGAACCTAGAAAAATCTCAACAAGAAGAGTTAGTCAAAGTATTACAGAGACATTCTTCTGCATATGCATGGGAATACACTGACATGAAAGGGATAAGCCCCAAGAATTGTACTCATCACATCTATATAGAGGAAAATTGCAAACCAATCAGACAGCCTCAAAGACGGATGAATCCAAATCTTAGGGAAATTGTCAAGGAAGAATTGCAAAAATTGTTAAATGTTAATTTCATCTATCCCATTTCAGATAGTCAGTGGGTTTCTCCTTTGGTGATTGTGCCTAAGAAAAATGGAAAATGGAGGGTGTGTGTTGACTACCGAGAACTGAATAAAGCTACTCTTAAAGACCATTTTCCCTTACCTTTCATAGATCAAGTATTATATACATTAGCTGGCAAAAAGTACTTTTCATTCCTAGATGGGTTTAGTGGTTACAATCAAATCCAAGTAGCACTTGAAGACCAAGACAAAACCACATTCACCTGTCCTTGGGGTACCTATGCTTACCGAGTATTACCATTTGGATTATGCAATGCACCTGCAACATTCCAAAGGGCAGTATTAGGAATTTTTTTGGATCTAATACATGACTGTGTAGAGGTGTACATGGATGATTTCACAATTTACGGGAACACATTTGAAGAGGCTTTAGAAAACTTGGAAAAAGTCTTAAAAAGATGTCAAGAAGCAAACCTTTCACTTAGTCATGAAAAATGTTTTATGATGTTTACCGAAGGTATTGTTTTAGGACACCACATTTCAGGGGATGGGATTAGAGTTGATGAGGCAAAAGTTGAAGTCATTTCTAACCTATCCATTCCAAGTTGTCAAAGAGATGTTAAAAGTTTTCTAGGATTTACAGGGTATTATCGGAGATTTATAGAAAACTTTACCAAGATAGCATCTCCACTCTTCAAATTACTCACCAAAGATTGTGAATTCAAGTGGACTTCTGATTGCCAGTTAGCTTTTGAAACCATGAAAACCAAAATTTCTGAAGCACCTATATTAAGGGGACCTAACTGGAAGTTACCTTTTCATATCTCGACAGATGCTTCCGATACAGCTCTAGGAGCAGTATTGGGACAAAAAGACTTGATTCCCTATGCCATCTATTATATCAGTAAAAATTTGACTCCTGCAGAGTTAAACTATACTGTAACTGAAAAAGAGTTTTTAGCCGTTGTTCATGCCATAAACAAATTTAGACACTATATAACAGGCTATGAAACTTTTATTCACACTGATCATTCTGCAATTAGATACCTAATGAAAAAATCAATCACTAATGGCAGAGTTATAAGATGGTTATTGCTCTTACAAGAATTCAACATTACTATTCTAGATAGGCCTGGAAAACAAAACACGGTAGCTGATTTCCTATCTAGACTCCAAAATATCAAAGATGACACTCCAGTTGAAGATCAATTTCCTGATGAATATCTTTTTGCAATTTCTACTCAAACTCCATGGTTTGCTGATATTGCTAATTATTTAGTTTCAGGAAAATTTCCTTCAATTATGAATGCAAGGGATAAAAGAAAAATCATTTGTGATAGTGCAGAATATTCATGGGTTGCTAATGAGTTGTACAAGACAGGTCCAGATTTGATCATTAGAAGGTGTGTTCGTGAAGATGAGATGCCTGAGATTCTCAAGGCATGTCATGATGAACCTTGTGGCGGACACTTTGCAGATAAGAGGATAGCCTATAAGATCCTTAATTTAGGATATTATTGGCCATCTTTGTTTAAAGATGCAAGGGAGTATGTCAAAAGGTGTGACAGTTGCCAAAGGGTAGGGAAACCTTCTCCTTCAGGTGAGATGCCATTACAACCTCGGGTACACATTGAACCTTTTGAAAAATGGGCTTTGGATTTTGTAGGACCTATTAGTCCTCCATCAAGACAAAAGAAATATATATTAGTTTGCACTGATTATGTTACTAAGTGGGTAGAAGCTAAGCCATTACTTGTTGCTAATGAAGCATCTGTAGTTACTTTTATTTTTGAGGATATTTTTACTCGTTTTGGTGTCCCAAGGGAAATTGTTACAGATCAAGGAGCTCAATTTACATCAAGGCTAGTGGAGCAAATGATGAAGAAGTACAAAATCAGACATAGAAAATCTACTCCTTATCATCCACAAGCAAATGGTCAAGTGGAATCTACTAATAAGATCATTGAAGAATCCTAACAAAGACTGTTCATTTACATAGAAGAGATTGGGTAGATAGGCTTCCTGAAGCCTTGTGGGCCTATAGAACTACATGGAGAAACACAACAGGCCATACTCCTTATGAGCTTGTTTATGGAAAGCAAGTTTTGTTTCCCATAGAGTTCCAGATTCAAACTTTCAAAATGGAAGTTCAGCTTAGGACTTGATTTAACGGAGGCACAAAAGCATAGACTGGAGAAAATTAATGAATTGGATGAGATTAGACAAGATGCAGTTCAGAAAACAAGTCTAGTCCAACATCAAAGGGCTAGATGGCATGACAAGTACATCAAAGAGAAGAAATTCAAAGAAGGTGACTGGGCTCTCTTGTTTGATTCAAAATTCAAGGATTTCAAGGTAAATTTCAGACACATTGGCTTGGGCCATATGAAATTGTTGAAATTTTTGATAATGGGGCAGTAAAAATCAGAACTATAGATGAAGAAGAGTTCACTTTTCTTGTGAATGGTCATAGATTGAAGCTGTATCACAAACCACTCTCAAGAGAAGAATTTTTCAAGAAGTTCCAAGAATGCAGTGATGTGAAGTTAATGAAGAAGAATTATTCTTCTTCATCAACTTGATTAAATTTTCTGAAGTATTTCTTTGAAAATAAATAAATAAATAAATAAAGGTATAAAGATGAAAACCAATCATTGATTGGCATGTTTATACAAAAAAGATAGGGTGAAAATCAGAGTCTCTCTGACACTCTAACTTTTCCCATTTTGTTTTTGCAAGCAGCTGTTACAAAATCATAAGTTCAGATCCATAGTGCTTGTGATCCATCTCATTTCATTTCACTTCATTCACTTATCCATCCATATTCCATTTCATTCATTCATGCTCTACTTCATTCCATATTTCATTCATCCCATTCCATACTCCATCCATCTCATTTTCATGTCAAAATTTAAAGTTTGATGTCTTGCTATAGATGAATAAAACATGTCATAGATTGCAGGGCAGTTCTTATGTTCTTTCACTCCATTTCATAAACTGAATCCATTTCATTTCATCATCCGCTTCATACATATCATAACACATCATCCATCTTCATTCATACCACATAACATTTCACCTATATTCCAAACCACTCCATTCCATGATCAAAATGCTCTACAGGTACATTCTGTAGCTTAACAGACATTCTGCAGCTGATCAGCCTTTCCACAGCTAGCTAGATATTCCGCAGCTACAAATCCTGAAGTCACCAACCAGCAGACATTAGAATTGCAACAAAATGATCCAGTGTATCCATGAATAAAAAGCATCAAGAAGGATTATGAAGACTCTTCCAAAGGAGAACAAAGAAGACAAAGATTACAAAAATCAAATGAAAAGCAGAGGTAACAAGTTTAGATTATAATGGCATTTCATAAAGTTTAGCATAGTTTTAGTTATGAATTGTTCGAAAAGGTTGTTTTAATTATTTTTATTGATCAAGACCAATAAACCCTCCACAAACTTTGGATTAAAATCTCTCATTTCAAATTCCATATCCGACATCATTTAAGCGGTTAAAATGGCCGAGGTGTTTGAATTCTTCACGTCACTTAACCAAATAATTCAATGATGATTCTCTTTTCCATTGTAAAAATCTCCGCCGTCTTTTCAATCATTAATTCGTTTCCTCCACCTCACTCCATTACCTCATTCCGTGACTACTTCCATCACTCCATTCTGTAGCCGGCACTTCATTCCGCAAACAGAGATATCCTTACCACCGAGAGCAGAGCAAAAGGGTAAACGCAGAGGTATAGCAGCGTGAGAATTTGAAGCCATTTGTTACTAAGAGACAGAGGTGTAGCAGTGTGGGAATTTGAAGCCATTTTCATTGTCAACCAGAGGCATATTAGCTCGAAGTCTGAAGTTGTTGTCACTGTCAACTAGAGGTATATCATTTCGAAGTTTGAAGCCATTTTCATTAAGAACTTGAAGCCATTTCAATTCGAAGGTGAAAGTTATTATTTCTGTGGGTAGAAGAGTGTTAATCTGAACATTGAAGAAGAAATTATGGGTTTCATTGTAAGAACTGAACCAGTGGGTTCAAAATACTTAGAAGGCTACCCTCAATGCAAAGAAATGTTGCAACAAATAGGATGGCTTCAATTTTTGGAGAAATTTAATGGCTTCCACAAAGAAGTCACTAAAAAATTTGCAAGATCATTTCAAGGAACTGAAATTGAAGTGGGAGATGTCAAATTCACTGTCACTGAAGTTTTCATTGCAGAAGCTACAGGGTTGCTTAGAAATGGGGAGAGATGGTTCAAAAACAGAGAATTCCACAATGAATCCTGGAAGCAAATTCTAAAATCACCAGGTATGGATGTCACTGTGTTTAAGAAAGGAATTCCAAGTTCTGCATTGAAAAATAAATGGAGAAACATACTACTTATTCTGAAAAAATTTATTACATGTGAGGGTAGATATGGCACATTTTATGTCTACCACATTAGACTGATAATGCATTTTCTGGGGGAAGACTTAAACCTACCTTATTTATTGCTTCAAAGTTTGAAAAAGATGGCTTCCTGTGTTCAAAGAAGGGTTCAATTTTTAGAGACAACCCTATATCATCATGGCTTGGTTAAAATTTTGATTGAACACCATTTAGCCAAAACAAATGATACATGGGACAATTTCTTGACAAGAAATCATTTTGAAGAGCCAAAAGAGCCCTCACTTGAACCACAGCCTACAAAGAGAAGCAGAAAATGGAGGGCTTCAAAAGTTGAAATTGATAAAACAGTCCAAGAAAGTAGTGAGGAAATCATCTCAGAGAAGTTGACTCAAATCAAGAGACAACTTAGGAAAGAGAAGGTAATCAAGAAATCTACCACAGAGAGAGGAGAGGGATCTTCTCATCCAAGAAGAAGCCATAGAATAAAGGGGAAGCTAAGGAAAACTCAAATAAAAAAAACAGGGGTGATTAATATAGAGGATGAGGAAACATCTATTGAAGAAGATGTTGAAGAGGATTTTAATGAAGGAACCCCTGAAATTGACCCTGCTCAACAAGAAATTTATGACTATGTGGAAACTTTGGAAAGAAGAGCTTTAGAAAGTAAGGAAAGAACCCCCAGTCCTCCACTGTCTGAAATAGATGTATTAAGAAGGGATAGGTATGAGTTGGAAATACTTAATAGACACATCAAAAATGAGAATGAAATTCTCAAGGATCAAGTCAAGCTCAAAACTGATATGAACTCAACCTTATCCCTACATATAGACAAAGTGGAAAAGACCAATGACAATTTGAAGAAAAGGAACAAGAAGCTAATCAGGGCACTTACCAACCTAAGGTTCAAACTTGTTATCAAAAAACCCAGAAGATCTTTAGCTTCCAGACAAAGGAGAAGGAGAGGATTAGATGTTCTTGCAGAAGCCTCTGAGTTCATAGGATAATTTGCATGAGGACATGCAAGGAGACAGCAGTGGGGGTATGTTGAGCCTCAAAATTGTGCTTCCTTTCATCTTATTTTACCTCATTTTACTTTGTCCATTGATATCCTAGACCCAATTTATCAATGAATTTAGTTAAAATTACTTTTAGAATGATTTACATGACTGACTTGCTAAGTTTTGTGATTTTTGCCATTGTAATGCATTTTGACCGGAACTAGCTGTAGAATGCAGACATTCCGTAGCTAACCGGAAATTCTGCAGTTGTCTTCACGTTTGGGTATGTTCCAGGTGGCCTCTCAAGAAAAACCGCATATGGGCATAATCCACGTCATGTCTACATTGTTCGTTGCTCACCATGAAGGAAGAAACGGATTCTGGATATGGTTTTGATACGTGGGAACACATTTAGGAAGGCAGACTTCTATTAGGACTGTCTCAGTCTAGATGTCCTTTTCCTTTTTACGTTGCCACTTCAAGAGTCCTAATGTGAATTCGATAAGGAAAGACAATGATCCTGAAATTGTTGCAAGTCTTGTTATGTACATTTGTTATATAAACACTTGGGAAACCAAGAGCTAGGCTAGATTTTGTTCTAGATTTTGCTTAGATTCTGTGCTACATTTCTGAAGACGCAGAGTGCTCTGTTCAAGTTATTTCACTTTTAATGAAGCAAACAATGTTGTTTTGAAAGCGTTGATTTGATTTGGAGTTAGATTCCGTCAGGTGGTAGAGGGCTCTTGCCTCTTGCACGGATTTATTTGCGTAATTTAGATAAGTATTCTAGCTGCCTTTATGTTTTTGAAGTTGAATTCGTAGTTGCTTTCATTAGCTACTGTAGTTATACTCATTCTAAAAACTCTTCCAAAAGATTATAATGATGAATGGGAAATGGCTATAGTATTGTAGGATTTAATTGTAATCTCTTTTATTCACTATCACAGTTATACTTATGCTAAGCACTCTTCCACAAGAAGAAACTCTTCCAAGAAATCTTTATACTATCTTAAGCATGATTGTGATCTTGAACGTTTTAGTTGTGTGTTTTCACTAAGTACCATAGTTGTTCTTGCTCTTAAACGCTTGTCCAAAATATCATAATGATGAGTGGGAGATGGCTATGATATCTTAGTTTTTCATTGCTTTCAGTCTTTACGTTTGCATAGCATAGTTAGGATACTCCGGAGTTTAATTGCACTTAACTCATGTTCAGTTGTTTTAAGTTTGATAATGACTTTTAGTTCAGCATTGTTTTAGGCTAGTGACATTTTAGGTTCAGTTGTAGTTCAACTCATTGCATTTGCACTCCATATTCAGTTGTCATTCACTACATATTAGATTACTTTAGTTGTTAAACTTAACAAAACAGCCTTCATTATTCACAAATCTCTTCTTGTTCTAAAATCCATAATTGATTCATAACCATATGAATAGAAGACAATATCATTTTAAGGCCTGAAGTACTTCTGCAACTTCCTGATCATCTTACAAACAAACATTTCCTCAATAGACTATTTCAAAAATCTATAACCTTTGAGTGAAGTGTAGTGCTATAAAACTGAGTTGCAGAATAGAGTTAGGAACTAGATTTAGAGTAGAAGATCTTATGATGGTATCAATATTTTACTCCAAACATACTTCAACAAATCTATAATCAAGGACAAAAATGTTGCATCATTATAAGTTAGTTGTTTAAACTGTTTAGTTAGGAAGATTTGCATACTTAGTGACCATGTCTCAAGCTCTCTCTCAAATTCCTTTGATGAAAGAATTTGACAAGTTTAGTTTGTGTTTTGAATCATTTGCTTAAAAGTCATTATCAAGCTTTGCTTTTGCTTATTCATAGTTTAGATTTAATTTTGTTTTTAATATTGCATTTGCATTTACCATTTGACATCAACCAATTAGGTTTCACTCTGTTTTTAATCATTAGCTTCCTTCCATTGGCTTTCTAGTCATTTTCCTTGTGAACATAAAACCACCAAAAGATAAAAAACATCAGAAATCATCACAAAAGACCAAAAACATCATAAAATACTACACACAACGCATTAAGAAACAAACACCTAGGTACATACAATACACTTCACTTCAGCAGTTTACCAACCCTGGTTGACAATTAAATGAGCTCAATTTAGGAGACTAGATTGAGACCAAACAGTTTGTTCCAGAATTCTGTGTAAGTGGTAACCTTCAATTCTTCATTTTTCCTTTTGATTTCCTTGTACCTAGCAAAAATGCATGGTTCAGTCTGAACATGGGCTTTTGATTTCCTATGTGAAGCCAACTCCAAAAATAGAAGAAAAGAGATATCAACGCCTTAGAAATAAGCCACTTCGAGGGGGAAACCTCCAATACATTACATAAATGAACAATTCTTGGATGATACAATTTACAAAACCTCCTTTCTATATATAGGAGTCCATGGGGCCATAATGTAATCCTAGTGGGCCACAATGTAATCCTTGCTGACCTAACAATAATAATTTAAGGGCACAATAATAATAAAATGGGGGTTACAAGGGTACAATAATAACAATAAGGGGGTTACACTAACAACAATAAGGGACTATACTAGTAATATAGGGACCTAACATGCCCCTCTCCTTCAAAAAAGTGTTGTCCTCAACGCTTGAGTAGCTATGGGTTCTTCTGTATAAAATTCTCATCCTCCCATGTAGAATCTTCAGTGGGTAAGTTCTTCCACTTGATGAGATACTCTGAAATTGATCGATTCCGTAGCTGTCGAGTTCTTGTTTCCATGACTGCTTCAAGTTCCAATATGATTTTTCCTTCCTCATCAAGTTCTGGCAATATTGTTTGAACTGGAAGATTTTCACCTATAACCTTCTTTAAGCATGAAACATGGAAAACTGGATGCACTCGTGAAGAATTAGGAAGCTACAATTTTTATGCCATAGTACCAATCTTTTGCAACACCTTGTAAGGACCATAGTACTTTGGTGATAATTTATTATCCTTCTTAGCTTGCTTGAGGGACATTTTTTTGTATAGTTGTAGCCGTAAAAACACCCAGTCTCCTACATCAAAACTTCTCTCACTGCGATGTTGATCTGCCTGTTGTTTCATTCGATTTTGTGCCAAAGTCAGGTTATCCTTTAAGAGTTGGAGAACTTCTTGTTGATGCTAGATGTGATCTTCCACTGCTTGAACCTTCGAATTTTCTCTTAAAGATGATGTGATGGATGGTGGATGATATCCATAAAGTGCCATAAATGGGGTCATTTTTTCTGCAGTATGGAAGGAAGTGTTATACCACCATTCAGCAAGAGGTAACCACTTGACCCATTGTTTTTGTTTATCAGATACAAAACAACGAAGATATCCTTCCAAAAATTTATTTACTATCTCAGTTTGACCATCAGATTGAGGATGATAAGATGAGCTATGAGCTAATTGAGTACCCAAACAAGAAAATAACTCCGTCCAAAAATTTCCAGTAAAAATGGGATCTCTGTCGCTCACAAGGTGGTAAGTCTATCAACTACCACCATGATGACACTCTTTCCTTCAGAATTAGGTAAACCTATGATAAAATCCATTAAAATCTCCTCCCAACGTTGACTTGGAACAGATAAAGGTTGTAGAAGTCTCGGGGTCTTAATTGTCTCAACTTTATTCTGCTGGCAAACCAAGCATTCCGCCACAAACTTTTGAATATCAGATTTAAGGCCATCCCAAAAAAAATCTTTCTTCACCCTGTGGTAAGTTTTTAAAAATCCTGAGTGTCCTCCTAAAGGAGAAGTGTGCAATTCCAAAATAATATTTTGTTCTAGTTGGGAATTCTTACAAAGATATAAGCGATCGTTGTACCATAAAGAATCATTTTTCCAACTAAATGTATCAGATGTACTAGGATCTTGTTGCAAATTTTGAATGAGTGTCCATACTTCTTTGTCCTTCTTCCATTCATCTCTTGCTTCGGTTATCCAATCTGGTTGGATAATAGAAATGGCACAAAGCAATGCTTCCACCTCTTCATTCTTTCTTGAGAGTGCATCTGCAACAACATTAATCTTCCCTTTTTTGTAGATTATTTCAAAGTCATAACCCAACATCTTTGTGACCTATTTTTGTTGAAATTTTGAAGATAGTATTTGTTCCAAAAAGAGTTTAAGACTATCATGATCAGTTTTTACCTTGAAGTGTCTTCCCATTAGGTAAGTTTTCCATTTCTTTAGTGCATGCAGTATTGCTAACATTTCCTTCTCATAAATAGGTTTCTGTAAATACTTTCCTTTGATTGGACGACTTTCAAAAGCAATGGGTCTTCCTTCCTGCATTAAAACTGCACCAATTCCATTTTCTGAGGCATCACATTCCACAATAAAGGTTTTTGTGAAGTCTGGCGTAGCTAAGACTGGTGCTAGGCACATTGCCTCTTTAAGATGTTCAAAGGCCTTAGTTGCTTCAGGAGTCCATGAAAATGCATATTTATTCAATAATGTTGTTAGAGGTGCTGCTATTCTCCCATAATTATTAACAAACTTGCGATAATACCTTGTTAACCCAAGAAATCCTCGCAACTACTTTATGGTTGTGGGGACTTTCCATTCCTTAATGGCTTTAATTTCGTTAGGGTCTACCTTAACACCCTCATGAGATACAATATGACCCAGATATTCCACCTCTTGTACTCCAAAGAAACATTTGGATGTTTTTGCATATAGTTGTTTCTCCTGCAATAGTTTGAGCACCCTGTCAACATGTTCAACATGATCCTTCCAAGACCTGCTGTAGATTAGTATATCATCAAAAAATACTAGCACAAATTTTCTAAGGAAGGGTTTGAAAATGGCATTCATCAACCCTTGAAATGTAGAAGGTGCATTGGTAAGGCCAAAAGGCATGACCAAAAATTCATAATGACCCTCATGAGTTCGAAATGTTGTTTTTGGAATATCTTTAGCCTTCATTCTAATTTGATGATATCCTGAACGAAGATCCAACTTGGTAAAATAAATTGCTCCATGTAATTCATCCAATAATTCATCAATCACAGGAATGGGAAATTTATCTTTAATGGTGAGCTTATTGAGCTCCCTATAATCAGGACACATGTGCCATGATCCATCCTTCTTGTGTACCAATACTACAGGAGCAGAGAAAGAACTTTGACTAGGTTGAATTATACCCACCTCTAACATTTCTGCAATCATACGTTCAATTTCGCTCTTTTGGACATAAGGATATCTATAAGGCCCGATGTTTGGAGGAACACTTCTTGGAATCAAATGAATAGCATGATCATGATCATGAATAGGTGGGAGTCCTTTGGGAGTTTCAAACACCTTGGAATGATTGTCCAAGACTTGTTGGAGATCTGCAGAAATAGATGATTTTGATGTTGGAACTTCTAGTGAGCATAATTGTGCAATTACACCTCGTTGTTCTTTCTTTAGAAGCTTTGCCATGAAATTAGAGCTTATTATCTTTCCTAGCTTCCTTGCAATACCCTATAATCCAACTTCCTTTCCTTCTGAAAAAAAATTGAAGAAAAGTTCTTGAAAATTAAAAGCTACTGTCCCCAAAGATTGTAACCATTGTACTCCTAGTATAACATCAACACCTCCCATAGGAATGGAAAGCATTGGACTATTCAATACATATTCCCCCATGGTTATCTTGATATTATGGAATTTTCCAGAGCAATTTATCGTTCCTCCATTTGCAACCATCACTTGAAATTCTGGTGCTGGGTATAGGAAACAATTCAATTCCTTGGCTACCTTACAATGAATAAAATTATGGGTGCTACCTGAATCAATCAACACTATTACCTTTTTCTTCTTGATATCTCCTTCTATCTTGAGAGTTTGAGGAGTGGTAATTCCTGCCAATGCATTACACGATATGGTCAGACTCATTTCTTTCTCTTCTAGGGTTGGTTCCTGGTGTATATCCTCTTCTTGTTCATTTTCTTCCTCTTCACAATCTATGTAAAATAATTTATTCTCAGCACACTTATGACCTTTAATGTATTTTCTATCACAACTGTCGCAAAGCCCTTTTGCTCTTTTTTCTTCCAATTGTTGTGGTGTCAACCTTGTAGGTTGTGGAAATCTAGGCGTAGCAACACTTCCTTCTTTATAGAAGTGAGTGGTAGGCTTCCTTGTCGCCATAATTTTACATTCAATTTTCTTGCCAACCTGAATGCCTTCTCCAATGAATCAGGTTCCAAAACGCGAACTTCATGTTGGATGTTATCCTTTAAAGTACCTATGAAGAGATCAATCCTGTGTTCCTCTGGAATATCAGTTACCCTTATATTCAATTTTTGGAAGTCCTCAGTGTGCTCCCCCACTAAACCCTTTTGTTTGAGATTTATCAATTGGCTAAAGAAGGTGTTGCTCTTTGTATCCTCATAATGTGCTATCATTTCCTCCGTAAAAATTTACCAAGCAACAATTTTTTTACGGGAGCAAAGCCATCGATACCACACAAATGTATTTTGTTCTAAATGTAAAGTTGCAATGCATACCTTTTGTGTGTTTTTTATGGAGATCAAAATATTGCTCCTTATGTAGTATCCATGTTACAGGATCCTTTCCATCAAACTTCCTCATATCCATTTTTGGAATATGGTGGTTCTTCCCGCCAACATTAAAGTTTATGAAGTCACGATTGAAATTTATTTTTTTCTCATCATGACTTTCCTCTACTATCTTTTCACCATTAGGAAACATTTCTTGTATCAACTTTGTCAAACCTTCCATGTCTGTTTTTAGATCATTCTTCATGTTTTCCATGTTGTCTTTCATTTTTTCATCGATCTTAGCTTCCATGTCATCCATCTTAGATTCCATACCAGCTTCCATGCCATCTATCTTAGATTCCATGCCTTTCTTCAAACCATCCATCTTCACTTCCACGCCTTTCTTCAAAACTTCCATTTCATTTTTTGTTGCTCTTTGCGAGAGCGAAATTTGGTGCACTTGCTCTTGTAATTTTGATAGATCATGTTGCAATTATTCATCTTCATGAGTCATAGTAGAGCCTTCTAAAGGCTTAATGGGTGTTGAATTATTTTTAAGGGGCATTTTTTAGAACCCAATACTGATATCTATTCTACAATATGCCCTTGGAATCAATTCAAATTGATTCTTCAAACAAGACTTATGCAATTCGGAAAAAAATACACACCTTTTTCTTGCTTTTGAGGAGCTCAATATTGAAATTGGATTATCTATATGATTTAGGCTCTTCAATTTCTGAAATTTGGCACTGAGGTAGCCTTCGGAATTATCTTTCGAATGCCACAGGTCTGACTTGATTTGGATTCTCCAAGGCAAAGTTATGTCCAATCTCCCACAATGACCTAATTATGGACTGGCTCAGTAGAGCGAACTTGTACGACTTTCCACGTGTCATTGTTTCATCTTTTAGCTCCGAAATTGATAGTAAAGAAACTACAGTCCATTTACTTGTGACCACTTTTTACGGAACTCCAATCCGATGCTCAGAGAGAGAGTTATGAAGATTTTCCCACGATCACCTCTTTGAGATGAAATTAGGGAGCCTGAAAACACACTACCTTCCACATATCATATCTCCGAAAATTTTACGAACCAAGCTCTTAAATTTTGCGACGAGTTTCCTATGGATTTCCGCTTCGCGCCCTAAAAATTTTAGATTCTGAACCTTTGTAGAAAAAAAAGTTAAAGCGCAAATGCCACGATGACCTGTTTAGATTAAATTGAGGAGCCCGCAAAAAGACCTAACTTCCACAGATCATATCTCCGAAAATGTTGCGAACCAAACTCTGAAATTTTTTGACGACATTCCTCAGAATTTCGGCTTTGCACCTTAAAATTTTTAGCTTCTTAAACTTCGTAGAAAAATAGTTATAGATAAAATTCCACAATGACCTGTTTGGAGCAGCGAAACCCTAGAATCCAAATCTCTGATACCAAATGTTGTGAAGCCAACTCCGAAAATAGAAGAAAAGAGATATCAACACCTTAGAAATAAGCCACTTCAAGGCACCAACCTCCAATACATTACATGAATGAACAATTCTTGGATGATACAAATTACAAAACCTCCTTTCTATATATAGGAGTCCATGGGGCGACAATGTAATCCTAGTGGGGCCACAATGTAATCCTAGCCGACCTAACAATAATAATTTAAGGGCATAATAATAACAATATGGGGGTTACAGGGGTACAATAGTAACAATAAGGGGGTTACACTAACAACAATAAGGGACTATACTAGTAATATAGGGACATAACAAGTAATATGTGTTGAGATGTTGATGTTTGTTCTAGAATTCTGTGTAAGTGGTAACCTTCAACACTTCATTTTTCCTTTTGATTTCCTTGTACCTAGAAAAAATGCTTGGTTTAGTCTAAACATGGGCTAATTATTTTGTTTGGGATGTTTCCATTGGCTCCTGAGAAGCTGAATATGCTGGTGACCCTGTAAAATTTTATTCAATTCAAGGAAAGGCAGTAACATGAGGGCCTGCCAAGAATAGTGTAGTTTGTGTGCTTTCTTCTGGAAATGAGTCCTCAAGAGGATTCTTTTTCTTCTTCTTGTACATCACAAACTCTATTTGTTGGATTTTTGTAACTGAAGGGGAACAATTTCTCTCACTCTCTTTGCATGTTTTTCTTGGGGAACTGGAGTTTGAGATGATGTAGGAGGAAAGCTTTGTTATTATGCTTTCTACAGTGTTTTTTCTTTCCACGCTTCATGATTAATATACTGTTCAATCTCTGGTCTAGGAGTATGAGCATAAGGAGTAGTTTTTTGTTCTACCCTTGGCTTAGAAATGATCCCCAAGGGATCATAAAACCAAGAAAAACTTAGTTTAAATTTCATTTCCTTTAAGAGGATATCTTCCTCCTTTACTGTTGTTCTGGCATTACAAATGAAAGGTCCAAGTTAAGTTTTGATTTTAAACTCAGACTTTCTTTTAGCTGACACAAAGTGTATCTCATCCATATTTATCATCTGCCTGATGTATTCTAGTGCAAAAACTTTGATAGGTATAAAATTTGGCAACCTGTATGGAGGAAGCTCACAACCATACACTCTAATATCAGTATAGTTTTGGTATAGACACCAATATCTTGTCTTTTTTTGTTCACTAAGATGAAGAATCATTTTAATTTCGAGATAAAATCTAGGGATTAGATCACTGTTAAGTAAACAAGAAACTGTGTATAAAAATTGATCTGTATAGTCACTGAAAGAGAATTCATTTGTATTTTTTCTAACCAAGGAGGTCCAATGGATCACAGATTGAGGGTTCCCCAATTCATCTAACTTTTGCAGTGGAATTGAAATCTTGTCTGACTGATAGAACAAAAAAAAATATACAAGGATTGATGCATGTTTGAAGGCTCCTTCTATTGAAAACTTCATGAACTGGTCATGGATAGTTTATGCTAAGAAGTCACTGTAATTGAAAATAATAGAAGGTTTCTCATATTTAGAAAATAATGACAAAAATCTTAGGATGATATCATCAATCCATTGGTCAGATTGATAACCTAAAAAACATGAAATTAGTGAAATGATTTGTTGGTCATATCTGGAAACATTGAAGCTAGGTAAGGTGGGTTAGTTCTAGGAAATTTAGTATTTTATAGTAGAAATATCTCAAAAATATTGGCTCACTGAGGGAAAGTAAGATTTTGGTAGAGATCCATGAGGGATTCTATAGAAAAAGTATGTGTGGAATCTGAGTGTTCAATCTGCAGCACTTGACAAATGGATTGGGTTTTAACTTTGAAAATGACATCATTATTTTGTGCAACAACAACCCTTTGGCTGGGGATATACCTAAAATGACACCATGACACAAATTCGGGGAAAGGGTGAGTCTGTGGGATTATGAATTTAGGTAGGAAAGAATTCCATAGGCTCAATTCATCACCGAGGTTAATGAATTTTTTTTTTCATCCAGTTATGTAACTCATACAAGTAAAATTCGCATTGTGTCTCTGAAATCTTATACTCTTGGTCCACTAATGGAAAATGGTCCAAGTCTATCACAAGCATGAGCATCGATTTTCATCTATTATTTTAAATTTTCCCTTTGAAGAAGACATTTGGAAGAAAAAAATATAGGAATGACAATTACCAAAGGATAAGCTGGCTTGCACGGTGCTGTGGGAGAGGTTGATTGTGTTTGGTTATGTTGGAGACTGGGTACGCAATTTCTTCAAACATACTTTGTAAAGAAATAATAGGAAGTAACAAGTTAATTTTATAAAGATGGAAAATTAACCATTTTAAACGTTTGATATGGCGCGATGTATTTATGGTGGAAACATCTACAATTGGGTGAAAAATTAAATCCCTGTAACGACCGTCACATAAGTGGCAGCTGCAGAGTGGATGTGGTAGGAGTGGGAACGGTCAAAATAGGCATAGGCAGTTTTGGCGATGGTTTCTAGAGGATTTATGTAATGTTCCCAAATTTGCACATAGCAATTTGGAACATTAGATTTTGCTGATTTCACTTAGAAGAGGAATAAATGGGTAAGGAGGCCCATGAATAATAAAATATGAATAATTTCCACCTTAAGAAGGAAGGGGATCACTTCAGGAGCTGAAATTTACACTTACAAGTGTGAAGATGGGAAAAATAGATAAGGACATAGTCAAATTTGACTAAGTCAACATGCATTCTTGGGGAGGAAGAGATCACCTAAGAAAACCGATTCAATGTGAACAAGGATCAGCCTAAGACACATATGTAAACTAGATTGAAGATCCCTAGTATGAAAAGAGGCATTGGAGGTGGATTAGTTGACCAAGTCAACAGCGCAGCCACAAGAGGAGGGAAGCAAGCCAGGGCAGTGCAATTTTGAAAGAGGAAGCTTCATGAAGAAGTCACCTCAACATTGTGTGGGGTCTGGGGTGAGGAGGCTCACCAAAAGATAAAAGGAAGGCATAGCATGAAAGGGAAAGCATTCATGTATTCATATTTCTTGGTCGAGAGACCAATTTCATACTTCAGCTGTTTAGCCGGAGTTACTGCATTTCTTAGTGAAAATAATTCCCGTGTGGGAATTCCATCCTCTCTTTGGATCAGCTTGCTTAAGGGATCAAGAGAGAAGGATTTGAGCTTCATTTCAGTATTTAGCTTGGGCCATTCATCCCTTTGATTTAATGCAAATCTTTGAGGAGGAGGTGCTCATTTCCCTCCGAGAGTTTTTCTTAGAGAGGCCATTGGCCATATTTCTATATTATTCAACTCTTTCATGTCATACTCATCCATGTATTGTACAGAGAGGCAGTAACTGCGTTATTTCTACAGTGTTGTTGTTTTTCATGCATTTTGCCGGAATCCTTTGCTGGTTATCTTGTTTTGCTGTATAAGAGGGTAAACCTCCATTTCTCTGTTGTTTAAATCTCATATCAGAGTTATTCTATCATTTTTTTCAGAAAACCTCATTAGAATAACGCATTCCTTGTTTCAATAGTTGCTGCATGAGCTCGACTATGGGGTTTTGGCTTATTTTAGCTGCATAGATTAGGGGAGATCTGTTTATATGAGATAGAATCATTTCTTTCACCTATAATTCTTCATATAAGTTTTATATCATGTCTTATAATGGATCCAAGTTCAATTCCCAACTTATATAGCGTTATTTGCTAAAGACAACTATTTTATGCTCGGTATGCTGCATTTCCCTACCTGGGAAGGAGAATATTGGTTAGTCTCTTGCTGAGGTTCTTACATCTGCTGGTATGATGTTATTATACATCTATTGAGCTGATATACATTTCCAAGCTCATAATTTGTTGAAGCTTCACATTGGTAATAACTCAAATTATTCCCAATAGTGTAGTTGTTCCAATTTTGGAACATTACAGTGGTATCCGAGCATGATCTCTGGCACAGCCTGTGAGATCAAGCTATTAGAGAAGTGAAGAGAAGAAATAGAGATCAGGATTATGGAGAGGATGAGATTACTCTCATTAGTGTTCAGATCTAAGGAGGGCCTCTCCAAAGAGGTAAATCAGAAGAGAGAAATAAGATGCACCGAGACTCCTAGAGGGTTTAAAGGAGAAGAAATTTGCAGTGAGACCTACAAAAGGTTTCAAGAACGAGAGGAAGACCCATGCACTTCCTACCCTCACGAAGAATATGCATGCACTTCTTGTTCTTATAGAGGAAGTGAAGAGCAAGGAGACCACTTAGTGCATGAAATCCTGAGTGGGTATTTGGAAAAATACAAGTGCCAACCTAGGGCTTCCAAAGAGACCCTATATTTTCCTCAGTTTATTCAACTGAGAGAAGAAAGAAGATCCTGCAGCAATGGAGATATCAAAGGCAATAGGTTCCTATTGTCTACATTTGATGGGTCAACTACAAATAGAGCTTGGGCAAGAAAGCTTGAGGCATTCTTCCTACTTCATCCAGTGGTAGAGAGGGAAGTAGCAGAAGTTGCAGCGCTGCACCTGGAGGGTGAAGCCAATTCTTGGCAGTGCAATCACTTAAGCCACACAAGAGTGACTTCCTTTTCCGAGTTCACTCAAGAGCTGATCAGAACTTTTGATAAAGAGAGATTAGAGGAGAGAGGGTCCACACCACCATGGGAAGAGACAAGTGCCAGTGCTGTCACAGCCTTGGAAGAGAATCTTTCTACATCAACAGTTGGGGCAGCCATTATATTAGAGGGAGGAGCCTTTGCAGCTCCACAAGAGGTTCCCACTTCTCACCAAGGATCAAACATTGTTGTTGGGATAGAGCAGCACTATTGCACTGCGTTGTGCAAACTTGAATGGTTCAAGAAACAAATGAACCATCATTCTCTTGGACCCTTGTTGAGTTTCACTCAACCCTTGAGGTTGAAGTGTGATCTTTTGGAGGGAGTCATTAACCTTGAGATGGAGTATGAGGCAGCAACTATGTCATTGGAGGGACTATCAACGTTGTTGAACAATAGCAGGGAAGAGGCTTCACCTTTTTCACCTTTGGATCTTGATGGATTCAAGATGGCCATGGACATGATATCTTCTCTAAGAGATGTCCA
This sequence comes from Pinus albicaulis, assembly GCA_034641835.2. Classification (NCBI taxonomy): domain Eukaryota; kingdom Viridiplantae; phylum Streptophyta; class Pinopsida; order Pinales; family Pinaceae; genus Pinus; species Pinus albicaulis. The sequence continues at coordinate 1,378,448,608 of CM076582.1, forward strand.
AGGAGATGCATTACAACATTTCATGGTATGCATAAGAGAGGAACTGATTGTGGAGGATGATAGCCCACATGGGGGGGATTCCAAGGTGAATAATGATAGAAGGCATCCACATGGTGTTGAGTGGATGTGGGAGAAGAGCAAGAGGTTGGTGAGCCACTTGCAAATTTATGATACAGGGCAACAAGAAGCCAAACTGTGTTGGCTACTCTTGAGAGATTTTGGCCACCATGAGACATATCTTTTTTCCAAGGGTATGTGGGAGAAGAGAACTTGGAAGGACACTTGCATCATATGGCAAGGAGTGTGGGGGCATTAGGATGATGAGATCATTTCACCACATGGGTTGTATGATGGAGGTATGATGAGGCAGCAAAGGAATTTGTTGATTTGGAGGATTGAGAGAGAGCACGAGCAGAGTTGCTCTCACTTTTTGCATGATGTTGCAATGGGAGGAGATGGCAACATTATGGGAGGAGTGTTTGACATAGAACATGTCAGAGAATGTATTCATGAGTTGGCAGGAGCCTATTTTCATAGGCCAACAGTGCTGTCACTTTGGGGCATGAGCTTGTTGATGGAGTGTTCCCAGGATCACTTCATATTTGCTGCACTTGGTGGGCATGGAGGAGGTGATATTGGTAGAGTGGTGGATGAAATCATTGATTATGGTGGTGTGTTCTCCTTGACTTGGATCTCCAGGCATGAGAAGGAGGATTTTCATGTAGCATGTGGTTCATTACTCTTCATATGGATATGTCATGCCACTATGGAGGATTCATCTATGGATCTTGTCACCATCTGTCTTCATTACATGGTAATAATTCTATTGATGAATTTATTCATTGTTCAATACAATATTTGCATGCTCTTACCTTTTCATTGCAGTGCTTTGCTCTACAAAGGGGCAAGTTTTTCTTTAAGCTCCATGGTCTATTTTTGGCCAGCTATTATGATGGAGACAACCATCAACTGTATCATCTGGGGCAAGTATATGGTTGCTTCTTGTGTGCTTAGTTGACATATTCAGCCATCTACTATTTACTAGTGGGTGTGATGACTTATACAACAAGCCATTTGTCAAGAGACAACTTGCCATATTATTGTCTGAAGTTGCAGTGGGGAAGACTGCGCTGTGACCACTTGGGAGACTATTGGTACACTCCAGCACTACATATAACCTTCAGTCCTTCTATTATTATGATGTTGATCATGATCCTATGTGCTGATGTTATTCTTGCCTATATGAGGAGCATGATGGGAGGAGGAACACATGGAGTGGGTGTGTTCTTGGGGGAGGAGCATCCCCACACTTTCTGCATTACATGCTCTAAGGGGAGCATGGGGAGAGACATGGCCTCTACAAAAAAATATTTGTCTCTTTATGAGGAGGACAATGAGATGGATAGAGTGCCATATGATGATGGTTTCTTATCCATCATGTATAAGATGGCTTGGGCCAGCTTGATGCACAACATTGGGAGAGGGACCTTTGGAGGTCTAGCTTCCTTCTTGCCATTTGAGGGCAACATGATGGCAACCCAAGATCAAAAAACCATTTACACTTGTCTTAAGTGGAGAGGAGTGTAGTGTGGGGTAGGCTACTATGTCTACCATGATCAGAATGTTAGCCCACCTACTTTGCTGGAGCTTCATGTGGAGGATGATTTGCATGAGTTACCATTTTGGAGGGTGGCTCATTTTGCTTGGTTGATAGCTTGGGGAGGAGAGATTCAAATGGGGATGATGAGTCCCAATCTATATCATCCCTCATGCTTCAAGAGGACCTACAAACAGCCCATTGTTGCTTCCATGGATTGTTTCATTGTCACACAACGTTAGCTATTTGGGATGTTCCCCAATAGATGACTTGCACACTTGGGAGGGGCAACTTGGAGATATATTGATGATAAAACACCTTGATCCTTGGAGGATTTCATCTTATGAGGTTGTTGTGGGGGAGAAGAGGGTGCTCTTCAGTCCTATCCTTGCAGTTTCTTGAGGACAAGCAACATTTGGGAGGGGAGGACTGTAATGTTCCCAAATTTTCACATAGCAATTTGGAACATTATATTTTGATACTTTCACTTAGAAGAGGAATAAATGGGTAAGGAGGCCCATGAATAATAAAATATGAATAATCTCCACCTTAAGAAGGAAGGGGATCAGTTCAGGAGCTGAAATTTACACTTACAAGTGTGAAGATGGGCAAAATAGATAAGGACATAGTCAAGTTTGACTAAGTCAACATGCATTCTTGAGGAGGAAGAGATCACCTAAGCAAATTGGTTCAATGTGAACAAGGATCAGCCTAAGACACATATGTAAACTAGATTGAATATCCCTAGTGTGAAAAGAGGCATTGGAGGTGGATTAGTTGACCAATTCAACAACGCAACCACAAGAGGAGGGAAGCAAGCTAGGGCAATGCAGTTTTGAAAGAGGAAGATTCATGAAGAAGTCACCTCAACACTGTGTGGGGTCCAGGGTGAGGAGGCTCACCAAACGATAAAAGGAAGGCATAGCATCAAAGGGAAATAATTGATGTATTCAAATTTCTTGGTCTAGAGACTAGTTTCATACTTCAGCTGTTTAGCCGGAGTTGTTGCACTACTTAGTGCAAAGAATTCCCGTGCGGGAATTCCATATTCTCTTTGGATCAGCTTGATTAAGGGATCAAGAGAGAAGGATTTGAGCTTCATTTCAGTATTTGGCTTGGGTCCATTCATCCATATTCAGCCACAGCACAGTCTCCTTCAGAAAACTGCATCCTTTATGTAGTAGTAGCAACAGCGCAGTTGCACCCTTTGATTTAATGCAAATCTTTGAGGAGGAGGTGCTCATTTCCCTCCAGGAGTTTTGTTAGAGAGGCCATTGGCCATATTTCTGTATTATTCAGCTCTTTCACGTCATACTCAGCCATGTATAGTACAAAGAGGCAGTAACTGCGTTATTTCTGCAGTGTTATTGTTTTTCATGCATTTTGTCGGAATCCTTTGTCAGTTATCTTGTTTTGCTGTATAAGAGGGTAAACCTCCATTTCTCTGTTGTTTGGTTAATATAAATCTCATATTAGAGTTATTCTATCATTTTTTGTAGAAACCCTCATTATAATAACGCATTCCTTGTTTCAATAGTTGCTGCATGAGCTAGACTATGGAGTTTTGGCTTATTTTAGCTGCATAGATTCGGGGAGATCTGTTTATATGAGCTAGAATCATTTCTTTCACCTCTAATTCTGCATATAAGTTGTATATCATGTCTTCTAAGGGATCCAAGTCCCATTCCCAACTTATATGGCGTTATTTGCTGAAGACAACTATTTTATGCCCGATATTGCTGCATTTCCCTACCCAGGAAGGAGAATATTGGTCAGTCTCTTGCTAGGTTCTTACATATGCTAGTATGATGTTATTATACATCTATTGAGCTGCTCTACATTTCCAAGCTCATAATTTTCTGAAGCTCCACATTGGTAATAACTCAAATTATTCTCAATAGTGTAGCTGTTCCAATTTTGGAACAATACAATTTATGAGGGGTGGGCGTGGCAGTAAGTAGTTTTCAAAAGGGGGGGTCCGAACTATCTACGTGATTGATACGCTGCACAAATGGTTTGATTGGAAACTGCTTTTCGGACCCCCCCCCCCCCCCCCTTGGTTAAACGTCGGAGAGGCAGGGAGGGCGGTGCATGACTGCCTTACCCACCATTGAACGACCGAAGAAGTTCATGGTGGTTAGTTATTGTGCCCATGATACCACAAAATGAAAAAATGTCAATTCAATTGAAAAATTTATTAAAAATTACTAAAAATAGTTTAATTGTGATTAAATTAATTAAACTTGATTAATTAACTACCTAATGCGACATTTAGGCTTGCGCACATAATTTGATTTTTCCTATGGATTTTTTTTTTTTTTTGGATATTTTCCGTTTTTTTATCATCATTTTTTTATAACATGTTTTTATATCTTTTTTCTTATATTTTTATTATTTTCTTTTTCTTTTTCTTATATATATATATATATATATATATATGAATATATATATATATATATATATATATATATATATATATATATATATATATATATATATATATATATATATTCTATTTGTTTAAACAAATACATGTAAAAATAAAATGATGTTACAACAGGTTGGTTGACTGTTGGAGAATCATCATGCAAACTGATACTACATCGTGTCACCATTGGTGTGCATACCGGTTTGCAGTCTTCCATCCCATATTTCTTCAGAATCTAATTGAGGTACTTTTTTGTGAGAGAAAGATGCCATTTTTTGTTTGTTGTACTTGTAAACCAAGAAAGTATGTTAGTTCACCAAGTAAGGACATTTGAAATTCTTTCTGCATGACAAAAGAAAACCTTTGACTCATGGACTCTTCATTGCTTCCAATGATGATGTCATCCACGTAAACAACAATAATTAAAAGTTTACCATAATGCATCTTTATGTATAGGTTGCTATTTGCAGACCCCTTAGTGAAGCCTTATTGTGGAAGATACCTGTCAAGGTGATAATACCATGCATGAGGGGCTTGTTTTAGCCCATATAATGACTTATTGAGTTTGTAAAAAAAAATTTCATCATTTCCTAGAATGAACCCTTCATTTTGTTCAATATGGAATTCTTCTTCTAGGTCCCCATTTAAAAATGCATATTTAACATCCATTTGACAGACTTTGAAATGATGAAAGCTTGAAAAGGAAAGAAACATTCTTATGGCTTCAAGTCTGGATACAAGTGCAATTGTTTCTTCAAAGTATATTCCTTCTTGCTGAGCATAGCCTTTGCAATTGAGTCTTGATTTATTTATAATTACTTCTCCATTCTCGTTCAATTTATTTTTGAATACCCATTTTGTTCCAATAAAATTATTATCACAAGGTCTTGGTACTAATGCCCATGTATGATTCTTTTCTATTTTGTCAATTTCTTCATTCATAGCCTTAATCCAACATTCATCTTTTCTTGCGTGATTTACATTTTGTGGTTCAATTGCTGATATTAAGGCTAGATAACCAAGAGTTCCAACAAGGGATCTTCTACTTTGTACTCCAACTTCTTTTTCACCCAGGATTTGAGATTTTGGATGTTTTTTCTGAACATACCTGGATGGAATATTTTCTAATGCTTTTGTATTGTTAATTCCTTCTTTTGATGCTTCACTGGTTTCTTCCCTTTAATCCCTTTTGCTTGTTGTGGAAATACATTCATCATCTTTTGGTGTTTCCTTTTTGGAACTTGTGCATGCTTCATCACTTACAATATCAATACATTCAACAATCTTTTAAAGTCTTTTATTGTAGAATTTGTATCTTTAATTTCTAGAGGAGTAACCAAGTAGAATTCCTTCATCTGATCTAGCTTCAAACTTTCCAAGATTATCATCATTATTCTTTATGCAACATTTACTTCCAAAGAATCTAAAATTCTTGAAAGTTGGAGGCTTACCGAACCAAAGTTCATGAGGAGTTTTATTAATGTTTACATGGACATGATATTTGTTGAGAATAATTACCGTTGTATGTGTTTCTTTGCCCCAGAAGGTATGAGGTGTTCCAGACTCATCAAGCATGGCACATGCCATTTGTTGAATTGTTTTGTTAATTATTTTTTCCACCTCGTTTTTTTGAAGAGAGTTAGCTATAGAGAATGTCCTCTTGATGCCATGTTGTTCACAAAATTCGAAAAAATCATCTGATATGAATTATCATCCCTTGTCAAATCTGGGACATTTGATTTTTAAGTCTAAATCATTCTATACTAAAGCTTTGAATACTTTAAATTTATCAAATGATTCTTCTTTATGTTTTAATAAGCCAATCCAACACATTGTAGTAAATTCAACAATAAATAAGATGAAATATTGTTCACCTCGAGGTGAATTTTTCCTCACTGGCCCACATAAATCAGTATCAATAAGTTCAAGTGGCTTACTTGTGGAACCTTCTTTGGCATTGAATTGTACCTTGGTTTGCTTACTGAATTGGCATGATTTGCATATAGTACTTTATGTTTGAGAGATGTTGGGAAAGTCACAAACTTCTCCTAGCTTGCTTGACTTATGTATTTGGATGAAGCTTAGATGTCCCAATATTTTGTTCCACAACCAAATTTCTTCTGCTTTTCTTAAGTAACATTGTTCTAGATCGCCTTCCAAGTCATAGACTTTACCTGGAGTTCTTGTTCCTTTTATTACAAATTTTCTTGTATCGATTTTCTGAACCACATAATTCTTTGATCTGAAAACAACCTCATTCCCTTGGTACTAACATTTAACAAGTTATGCTTCAATCCATCAACAAACAACACATTTCTAGCTTTAACTTTTTCTTTCAGCAAAATAGTTCCTTTTCCTTTGACAATAGCAGGTGAATTATTTCCAAAGGTTACATTATTTTCTTTATTTATTTCACTAAAAGACATAAAATTATCTTTATCACCTGTCATTTTCTTTGATCATCCATTGTCAATGTACAATAGGTTTTCTTTATCTTCTGCATATAAAGCTAGACCACAGTTCTCAGATTCGATGGTCTTCTTTTTTCCATACCTTATATGTGGTTTCCATTTTCTCATTCTGAGGTGTTGATCGCCCTTTGATCCTCCATTTAGATTCTTCATACCCAAATTTATTGTTGAAAGAGCATTCAATTTCATATGGAAGAGGTGAGAAGGTATTGTAAGTATTTCTTTATCCCAATATCATTCTTTTGTTTTCTTGCTTCTCTAGTCATGATAGTTTTGTAAGAAACACATTGAGCAATATTATGACCAAAATTGTGACAAGCGAAGTATTGCCCATTAAAGTAGAAGTTTCTGGGATTATAGTACCTTCTAGTGCTTTTTTCTCTTTGATTGAACCGAGCAGAATTTACCTGGGAATTATTTGATCCATTATACTTTTGATAGAGGCTCGAGTTTTGTTGAGTGCTTATTTTTTTTACATTGAGATAGATTCATGTTTTTGTAGAAGACTTTACAGTCTTTGATGTTTCTCCACTGTATCCAACACCTATCTTTAAAAGAGGGGAGCGTTGTACTTTGATGATTTCATCTAAGGTTTCAGATCCTTTAGCAAATATAAGATAAATAATTTTTTATTTCTCAAGTTCCTTCCTTAGACTTACTATTTCATTATGCTTCTCCTTTTCTATGATTTGTTTCTTCAAAGTTCCTTCTTCCAATTTAGCTTCTTCTAAACAAATTTTAAGTTGAGTTATTTATTCAATAAAAATATATTTTTCTTCTAGGGAATCCATGAAATTATCATCAAACTCATTAGTAATTCTATCTTCAAATTCCATAAGTAATTGATATTCTCGATCAGACTCACCTTCTTCACCATTTGAAATACCATCACTATCTTCATGTGTATAAAAACTTCTCTTGTGTTCAAACCTTCTCCTATTTATTTTTTAGCTTCTTTCCCTTTCTCATGGTTTTCTCTATAGGGAAACTTAGTAGCATAATGACCAACTCTACCACAAGCAAAACACTTTAAGGGAAACTTACCTCTGAATCTTCTAGTACCCACTTGGAGTTTCTTTACGAAGTTTTCCTCTTCTTCTTCTGATACATAACTTGGTTCTTCCTTTTCTTTTCCTTTTGAAGTAGATCTTAATGTAGCTTATCTGATATCTAAGGGACCCCCGTTTATCATTTCATAGGATGTTAAAATCCCTTGAAGGTGTTAAACAGTAAGATTCTTCAAGTCCTGCATTTATTCTATGGTAGAAACTTTCAAATTGAATTTGGGAGTTAGAGACCTTAATATTTTTTCAGCCAGTGATGATTTCTTTAGTTCTTAATCAAGGTTTCTCATAGAATTTATGATCTCATCTACCCTAAGAAAGAAACTTGTGATAATTTCATCATTGTGCATTCTAAGAGTTTCATATTCAATTATAAGAGTTTGACGTTTGGCACTTTTTACCTTGGTGTCACCTTCATAGCTTCGGATGATCTTGTCCCATATAGCCTTTGTTGTATTCAGTTGCATGAATTTGAAAAATTATGATTCTGCCGAGCTTCCTAACAGAGCATGAAAACCTTTGCATTGGTATCATATTTATTCTTTTCTACTTCATCTGTGGGAATGGAGGATGGATATTGATAGCCTCCTTCAATAATTCCCCATACATCTGCTCCAAGTGACTGTAGGTAAGCTCTTGTTCTTACCTTCCAAAAAACTAATTTGGTTCCATTGAAAAATGGTGGCTTGATAGATGTTGTCCCCTCTTGATTTCTCATCTTGATGAATCTTCCTTCAAGTGATCAAGCTTCTTTCGAAGGACCTTCTCTGATACCAATTGTAAGGAAAAATACTTAGGGGAGGGGGTGAGTCAATATTTTCTAAAACTTGATTTTATTTTCTCATCTGAGTTTTCTGTAAATATTGCAATTAAACTTGTGTACATGAATTCATTCACCTTCAACATTATCATCTGATCAGCTTATTTTTGGAACAATCAACATCTATTTATCTCGAAACAATATGTCATTACTTCATCAACATTAGATAAATAGTAACCATGTCCAGTAAGAATAGAATAAAGCATCACACATAAGAAACACTTATGAACACCATGATTTTAAGGTGGAAACCCAATGTGGGAGAAAACCATCGCAATTTTTTTCTCTGTCTTATTTTTATTATGATGAAATAATTATTACAATATTGTGTTGGCACAGACTCATAGCAATACACAGGCACCACCTGCAAAAAGCTACAACCTTCTCTCATTCTCCAGCACCCAGTGGAAGGGAGCTTCAACCCCCTGATCTTTTTTACCGGTACTCATCGGAAGGGAGCTCCTACCCCCTGATATGATTACCAGCTAATACTGGCAGGAAGCTTCGACTTCCTTACTTAAGGATCCAACCCTCAACACCCCCGTGGACCACGTTTCATAAATTTTCACACTAGATCCAATTGATTCAAAACATCACAACTTGTAGGCCATTTTTCATCAAATTTTTAGACTAGACCCACTGCCATCATTTAATCTCAAAAGAAAATACCAACACTGAACCCAAATACTACATCAACTCACTGAACCAACTGAAAAACTTGATAAAAAAAATGTCAGAATATATACGCAAGTATTCTTTAGCATATCCACGTGTATACGTGACTTCCTTGAAGTATACTTGCATATAGATCTCAAAGCACTGAACCCTGAAACTAAATCAGTGTCATTTTGAAATAAACACCGAGTTACATAACCACTGAACCATTCTAAAATAATCATAGAACTGTTATAGATATTCAATCACATACAACTAGCAGCGTCATCACTCTTAAATATATTAATCTACAATCAATTCAACTTCAATTATCACATCATAAACCCATATCATCAAGTAAGAATTCATTGACATACAACAACAGAATCAACAAGACTGATTAAACTGATCGCTTATCATATTCAGGAAACCCTGGGATATATACACGCTTCCCATAAAGCACTTCTGTCTGTACATGCGCCCTTAAGTAATCAAACCCGCATACATTTTTTCCAAACTGTAGAATCGACACACGACTTACTAGAATGTGACCCACATATACACGTGCCTTTTGGTTATCAAATATGCATACATATATACAATTAGTGACTTATACCTTCGCTGCACATCAGACCTTTAGAATAAAAAAAACCCATATCTCGTCATACATAATAAAAAATGCATCAAACATTAATATCACAAGCCAAACCAATCCATACATAAATTATCAATGTATATTCATTTCAGATCTATTGGATCTGATCCATCATCATATTCCTGAGTGCACACTTATTTCATATCAAACACTCATAAATAACTCATACCACGCACTTGCTTTAGATCGAACTATTCATTAAATACCAATCACTTGCACACAAGCCACTTTGATCTTCATCTCCTTATATAGCTTAGGCCTTAGCCAATACCACAAGAAAAATCCATAGTAAGGTCGATGGTATTCCTGGATGGGGTAAAATATCTGTTGACGTGCTCATTACTATGTGCTAATACCATGGTAAAGACCCTTGGTATTTAGGATACCATAGTGCGGAAACTATACGTGCTTCCTCTTCTCCATACCCTCATGTGTACGCGGATTTGCTTCACAGAACCTGCATGTATTTCTTCAACATATCACCTTCAACATTTTTCTGTCCCTGAACTTCTATGCCTTTGTTTATTCTCTATGTCACATGTGAACTGGCCTGTAGAATTATCTTGTTATCAATATGTTGACATCTTCATCACGTAGGTTGTCATCAAGGATAACAAATCAAGTAGGTTTCCATCAAGGAAAACACATATGTCATAATGCTACCAAGTTGTGGATAAATTAGCTAATAAAGGATTAAGTTTGAGAAAAGGGATAATGAAATTAAACCAAACTCAATGGATACTTTCCTTAATCCCATGACGTGCAACCAAAAGAAGTCATGCAAAAAATTTGGCCGACATGATCATCAAACTAAGGAAAAATATGAATTTGAAGTTTTGGAGGAATCATCAAAGCATGTGTGGCTCGCCCCAAGTACTCCACATATTGTGGTCATCGTAAAATATTATTTGCGCGTGGTGCACATGTGTATAACATCCATCGCTTCAAGAGTCGAAGTGCGAGCTAATACGCCAGATAACAGAGGGGAAATTCTAAGTATAAGTGAGATGCAAGCATCCATAATACACTATTTATTCTTATGAACCTAACTTTTCAATTTTGCACTTTGAATTTAGATGTAAATCATTTAAGTTTAGACTATGACATAAACTCCTTAACAAAAGTGGATCGACCTTGTGGTTTTTAGATTTGGGTAGATATGGAATAAATTATCATCGCAGTAAATGTTACCTTAAGTCCCAAACTCCATATGTATATATTGAGTTGGCCTCTAGGAGTGCTTCATCAGACTTATCTAGGCTCTAGTTCACCATTTGGTCAGGAGCGATGAGCCAGGAAAGAAAAGAGTTGGCGATACCTGAATTGCATCTTGAGGAGAATGAACAAGAGCATTGGTGTCAGTCAATTGATAACTTGTCAAGGGCAGTGGCATAGATGACAGAGATATTGAACATAAGGCTAGAAATGGCAAAGAAGGAGAAGGACGTGAAGTTTCAACTAATGGAAAAGAAGTGTGAATAGTTGCAGAGAAAAATGGATAATAAGTTGGAAATTATGGAGGCATAGATAATAGTTACGAATCTTAAATTCAATGGAATGGAAGCCCCCATGCTTGTTGGTGAGTCTAAGCCCAAGGTGAAAGAGTGGGAATTTGGAAAATAATAACAAATTACAAAGATTCAAGGATCAATTGAGCAGGGAGAAAAAGCACACCGCATTACAGAGGAGAACTTAGGAACAACTTGAGAAGCTAGGCCATTTTCTGCATTTTAATTTACAATGTTTTGATCAATGTATTGCAAGTATGCTTTTTTTTGAGAGTTTTTTGTAGAATCTATGGCAAATTTCAATGTAGAATTATAGTCAAGAGAACTCATAGAGATAAGAAAAACTTGTTATGGATGTATTGGAATATTGAAACCTCTAAGAATAACGAAAAATGTAAAAGGTATTGACCTTATAACCAACTCTTTTATAATATAATATGATAACCATTTCATTGAAAAAATGACACTATTAAATTTATTTATGTATATAATAAATATTTAAAATATATTAATAAATTTAATTATATAGTAAATTAAAAGTAATATTATTATGGGTTTACATCCCTAGAAACATGTTTATCCTTGCCAATCCATCTCAACTATATAAACACATAATCACATACAATGAACACATAATCACATACAATGGAATGAGGGGAAAATCCTCAACTACATCATTATACTTGATTATGTGTTTATATCGTTGAGATGGATTATATATATAGTTACACATGCTACCCTAAATACATATTAAAAAATTGTGTCCACTCTATGAATTATGAAAGTATAATCTCCATTAATGAGTCATTGTCTTTTCAAATTAGAATTAATACGTTGTAATGAAAATGAAATGTAGAATGCTCCTCATCCTATAATTAATTATTTGAGATAAATCCCTTGGAATTAGATGTGAATTACTTAGATTGTTATTTATCTCAAGGGTATATGTTCGAGATGTCATTTGATGGTGGCTTTGCTAGAGGCATGGTTACACTAGGCCTTTTCCTTGATTTCCTTTCACTTCACAATATCTCTTTTTGGTTTTATTCTCTATATTTTTTTATTTTGTTAAATTGAGATTTCCATACCTAGTGTTTTTGTGTTTTCTCAAAAGACTTGACATGAACTTAACTTGGTGTGCATTGATGTGAAAACAATGTGTCTTTTGTCTTTTTAGAAGACTTGACATGGACTTAACCCTCTTTTAACACATCACACATGGCAATTGGGGGGCTTCATTGATGTGGAAACATAACATTAACACATCACACATGGGAACGGGGGCATGACAACTTTTTTTTTTTGGGGTGGGGTGGGGTGTGGAGGGGTGGAATCATAGTATGAACACATCACACATGAAAACATACATGGCAACGTGGTTTGCATTGCTGAGGGGAACAACAACCTTGACCCAATCCTACATTGAGTTAAGGATGTGGTGGAATAATAATCTTTATGGGTCCTATGTGGATTATGTGGAAAATGCACTCTAATGCAACATGCATTGAGACTCTTTGTCAAGTAGTTGTTAAGCGATTTAAAAAATTAAAAAAATTGGCCTTCCCACTAGGAAATTGAAGCCATTTGTAAACTAGTCACTCTCCCCTATAGTGTGGAAGCAATAATAATTGGTCCCCAACACTTTGATGTGGAAGGTATAGATTAAAGAATTAGTCGCAATAAAGCGCACCACGGGGAGAGTGTGACCCTTTTTAGTGTATACTTGTCGCGTTAGTGTGTAAAGAAGATGCTGTATCGATGGATGACGACAGAAAATTAAATATTAGAATATTCACATAAATAATTGTCTCAAACTTTGGAATTCAAGGTTCCCGAAATTACGTGTAATGTTTCCCGAAATTACTCCAAAAATGCACAAGTAAACAAATTACTTCTTAAAGGTCTTCAACATAAACTTAATAGTCTCATAAAAGCTAATAATTTAAATAGCTTTAATAAAGTTGATTTATATAATTATTATATAACTTTTAAGGAGAACAATGTTGTTACGAGATATTCCTCGTATGATAATTTTCTTTTTCTTTATATGTAAGTACTTTTTTTCACTTTAATATAATAGTTTGAGTAGTTTTGATGTTTATGGTTTGTAATTTTCCAGGGGGAGGGGATTTTGTGGTTACTCTTTTTGTAATGTTATAATATTTATAAGTTGTGTTTTTAAACAAAGGAAGGTTTGATTTAAAAATTATGTTGAAAGTACATAAAGCTAGTTAGAATTAATTAAGAAAACATGACTATGCAAAGTTCATAGTAAGCTAATTGAATAAAGAATATTGAGCGAAGAATAATTGATTGGTAAAGAGGGAAGCATGGGTAAATGGTTGATTGATGTATTGTCAAATTAGTGGATGGTGGGAAGCCTTGTCAACACAAGAGTGTTGGTAGGAGATATGAGTTAGTGAGATGGTTGTTAATGTGGAAATGCATATAATGAGTGTTAAACTTATGCAACTGTGGTTAAATTCTGAATGACATATATGATGATTGCATTGAATTCTTCTTTTCAAGAGGACCAAAATCAACTTAAATATCAACTTATTTGGACAAGCAGAAGTTTTTTCTTGAATTTATGAACCCTCTCATGTACAATGGATTAGGTCGGCCCTATACACATGTGCTTATTAGATCAGGTCGGCCCTAAAGTAAGTGGACCCATTGGAAGACTATAAATACAAGTGCCCTCTACCTCATTTGACACAATGATGAGACACTCTTCTCTCTTGGTTTTTGGCTTGCACAAGTCTAAGGCTCATCAGCGGAAGAATAGGTTCGCTCTGAGGTGCAATTGTAGGGTCTGAGGCTCACATCTTTGATTTAGGGTTTTGGGCCCCAGTTGCAGGCACAAAACTAGAATTTTTCGACCCTGGTCACTCCCTCCTTGGCTCATGAGTGAAACTGGAGCCTTCCAGTCACACAGATCCCCCTATGTGCATGCGATCAGGAGGTTAAGTTATCCGCAGTCAGGTCAGACTCTAGTCACACGCTTTAAGGCTCATCATTGTGACCAAAACTCGAAGTCGCACACATATCTCTTCCTCAGTGTGACTAGAGCATTCTAGTCAAATGATCAACACAACCTCCATGCGACAGGGAGATTAGGGTTTCTGCGGTCTAGTTTTGGCCCCTAGTCGCACGCTTGCCTAACTTAAGGGAGCGACTGGGACCCTATAGTCGCATAGGTGAATCCTCCTTGTTGTGACCGAGGACTAAAACATGAAGTTTCAGTATTTCGAAGATTCCGCTCAATGACCATAGGGTTTGGCAGTAGATTTCAGTCAGTGACAGTTCAATACATTGTTTAGAATCTGATTTCAAAGTGTATACGTGGTTGGATTCATTTCATGAATGTTGTAGTAGTTTTACTAGCTAGTTCCATAGATGAAGATATGGATCATTGTACTCTCTTTTGTTGAATCATTTGATGACAATCTAAGAAGAAGAAATTGCAAGGGTTTTCCCCATAGTGGTTTTTTCCTTGGTCTCAAACCAATCTTGGTGTCTCTATGTGTGCATGTTTTTCTTCTAGTGTTCACTTATGTTTTGTTGCATTGATGATGATGATATTGTTCTTTCTACATAGTTGTGGATGTTGATGAATAATGATGTAAATATGAATAATGTTATGATGCTATGGGGTGAACTTAATGCGTTAATGAAGAAATGCAATTATCAAAGCAAAGAACAATATAGCCGTACGAAAAATTAACAATGAGTTTGTCAATGAGATAATCAATAATGTTTTCTAGGAAGTCAAATCATTGGGGTAAATGTAGGTCATGAGTATGGGAATACTCTAATAACTAACTCTTAGGAGATGACGTCTATGAGAGAGAATTGGGTTAAAGTTGGGTTAGCTAGATTGAAGATTGAATGCTTGATTGTTTGCTAGATACTTGATTATGGAATCACAATGGGAAGGAGTTGTTAAGAAGATAAAAATAGTGCACTGAGGAAATGATGTCTTTGACTCAGGGATAATTTTAGGGGATAAATTTTTACAAATGGGCTAATTTCCATCCATTTTCCAAAGAAAATATTCAGCAATTTCTATTTTTTATAAAACTAATTCATCCAAAATTTGTAGAATACAATTATTACACCTTAAATATCATCAACACTTTAAAGAGATTATATGAAATCATAACTTTTAATATTTTTACAAAAATATCACTAAACATTTTACAGTTTGAATAATATGGAATAGTAAGATTCATGAAGGTTTCTACCCTTTAAGATCCATCCTTATTCTTTTCCTTGCTTCGACTTTATTTGGCACATGTATTGAGCAATGTAAACTTGGCCTTATGGATGGTAAGTTCAAGAGGAAGTATAGATTTCCAATTGTAAGTATTTATTAAGCAGTATACTCAGTTTTGAAAATTGATCTTGGAGTTTCTTCCCCATGGGAGTTCTTTAGAAAATTATTTTGTATTATGAGATAATTTTGTCTATAATTATCTTATTTTTATTTTATTTTTTCCCTAATAAAGGAAAGAAATCCATGATACAATGTTCACAAGGCATAGTAGTAAACTTAAGAAAATTTATCCATAGAGTAATTATTGTTTTTTTTGTAAGAAACGAGTAGACGTTTAAAATATAAAAAGATGGATTCCAGGAAAAAAAACTCACAATATTTATCGTGCTCTGCAAAAATATTATGTTCAACATTCCAAAAAAGGGAAAATATATGCCCGTGACACTTTTTTCCTACTATTCAGAATATATGCCTACTGTAGACTCTATAATAAACCCCTAACATTAACTCAAATTTATAGAGCACTACAAAATTTTTAACAATATTTAATAACTGAATCCAGATGGACTCGTCACAGGACCTTCCACTAGTTGTTTAGAATATTTCTCCCCTTTCTTCTAGCTACTTCTCCTGGTGCTTTTGACTCTCTTCTACTTAGGTTCCTTGTCAAAAATTTCCTCTACAAATATATACTAATCTCTGACCATGCCAAGCTTGTCTTCCAACTCCTTCAGTATGATATCCATTGTTATAAGTTCAATTTTCTTTTCTAGATTTGATTTTTTGTAGAGCCCCTTCAATAAGACATATTTTATCTCCAACATTTCTAGGTTTTCCCAAGTTCCTTCTTCTTCCAAGTCTGTCTTCCTTGCCACTACACTCAATAAACCTTCTAATATTGTCATTATATGATCCAGGAGCACGTTTAGCTTCACGAACACCTAATGTTGGGTTGTTGGTCCACCCTCCTCCATTATTTATCCACATATCAGAAGAAACCTTGAACTTCCCCTGCCAAGTATATAATTATCCACCCTCATGTTCAGTTGTTGTAAAGGAATGTTATGGATCCTTTACATAGTAGTTCCAACTATTATAATAGAGCACATACCCCCGAGTCACCTTTGAGACGTAATTGATTGAAAATCTACTATAATCATGCAATCTATACAAAATATATCCATGCATGAATGTAGAGGAGTGGAAAGTATGGGGATGCTAAGGAACATTAAATAATCTCCCGTTTGAAATGAACCCATATTCACCTACAAGCACCAATGTTCAATTAATGGAGATGAAGCTTGTTTACACCTGTGTATCCTTAGTATTGCATGGGAACACCATCTGCAAACACTATAACACCTCTAAGCTACCAACATCCAACCATGCGATTCTAATTTAATGGGGGTTTCCATACCATTATCGAGATCACCAAATTGGTATAAACTCATCAATTCTCCAGCTGTTATTACAATAATGCATATCCATTTTTGTCCCTTGAACATTTTTCCTAATGATGGATGTTAGATCTCTCCATTTCAACAAATGAATACTTCCACATTCTAATCATGGAATGGGATTATATTGAGTGAGACAAATTTCCTTCTCCATTATTCCCTTGGCTAGAGTTGATCCCTTATTTTCCAATGCACCAACTTCGAAGTTGAAAGTTATATAAACATGATAGAATTCAATCTGATTGAATTGGTGAATTTGCAATATTATTCTTTGAATGATTGCTAAACAAAGAAAGAGAAAGATTATTCCTGACATTATGAATTTGTTGAATAACTAACAAATAGTCTCCAATTACCATAATATCTGAGATCTTATGTGTTATTTCCAATTCTAATCCTTTCCATAGTGCTAAATATTTTTCTTGGATATTGATTGTAATGCGCAATCCCCATGCAAATTGGATTTATTTTTGTTCGTCAGGGTGAATAATTACCCTCCCACTCTTGCCACCCCCACATTGCGTTATTATTGTTAATTTCCTACCTTCATTGAATAAGGCCCAACAAATAACTCATTGATATCCACCCATTGTAAAAATGATCCTCTTCGTTAATAATGACCAAATTAATTAGTAGTCTCATTATAAGAGGGGCCATAGGTAGTTAAGATTCTCTATGGATAACTATATTTTAAAATTCTCTCTTTTCTCTTGTACTCATTGGTTTTGCATTATATTTTATGTCATTTCTCCAAAGCTTTGAATTTACTACACTACACGTGGTATCAGAGCTCTTTATGGATAAAAAGTGAGAGAATTGTTTCCTCTTTACTGTTTTTTGAATAAAAAAAGGATGGGAACATTTGAGTCGATTTCTAAACAAATTTATACATAATTTGGAGAATCCAATCCAATACTGAATTCCTCTAAAAAAATACATTGCTTCAAAAAATAATCATACAAAATGGGGTCTAGGAAGTGGAAATATCATTGGTTTAAAAATCAACACATTTTTAGAGCTTTTCTTTAGAAGGCCAAAAATTTCATAGATTGAATATATTTTGATAGAGTGCACATATTTTAGTCAAATTAGTGTTAGTAGATCTAGAGAAGTTGTGGATTTTATAATTGGGATCAAAATAGCCAATCTAAGAAGTATATCAAAAGTTGTGATTATTTCACATTTTCAATATGAAACCCTACCATACACATGTTATTTCTTGGTGACTTTACACGTTTTTTCTTAGGTTAATAGCTCATAATTTTTTTTTTAGATACACATTTCAATATCTTGAAATGACATAGTGATAAATCATTAAATGAGTAAAACTATGGTGAGGATAGAATACATGCAAGAAATACAAGTGGAATTACATTGTTGGAAACCCTTATAACCCTTATTGGTGCTCCTTCAAGTAGTACTGCATGAGACATTACATGTATATGGAATCTCACTTCCTTATACCTTTATTTATATAGTACATCCCCTAGGTATACCTAAAAATAACTTTAGACAAGTCAATTGGTCATCTTGTTGCTATAATATA
This sequence comes from Pinus albicaulis, assembly GCA_034641835.2. Taxonomy (NCBI): domain Eukaryota; kingdom Viridiplantae; phylum Streptophyta; class Pinopsida; order Pinales; family Pinaceae; genus Pinus; species Pinus albicaulis. The sequence continues at coordinate 1,378,467,087 of CM076582.1, forward strand.
CAAAGAATATCACTAATGGAGACCACTATCCAGTAACTAGGTAAGCAAGTAGTATGGATAAGGTCACAATTGAGCCTCCTTAGTTAGTCCCTTGAGATATTATATGAGTACTAAAATTGAAACTTGCATATATATTAGAAAGCTATAACACCTAACATTGCCTTTTCCTCAGGACCCAATAACTTTTTCTAGTAAACTCACCCATGAAAGATAACACCTATAAACCATCTCTTACATTTAAGGAAAACATGACCACCCACCACACAAGGAAGAAGATTCTAACTTGAGACTACGTATCCACCCACAACCCTCTTCAAGTCCACACAATAATGGAACAATGAAAAATAACATATGGCATAGTTCTCTTTAGGTGTACTTGAACAAGTTTAATGGTCTTGACTTGTCAAGATGGGTCACATATATAGAACAATACTTCACCCTCTGAATAATTACTGATGACATGATGGAACTCAAGGTGGAGGTCTTGTATTTAAATCTAGAACAATGGTAATAGTGTGAATGGCATAAAAAATCCTATCCATGCTACATAGCTCAGAGTTAGTTTATTAAAGTTATCCATGCATATTTCAAGACAGATACTCAATTTTTGGGAAGGCTTACTCAGTTACACCAAACTAGCTTAGCCAACAACTTTAGGGAATCATTGGATAAACTAGCCATTAATACATAAAAATTAATATATTTATTCTATAAATAATGTTTCATTAGTGTCCCAGGGTAAAATATTTAAGCATAATTTAGAATGCAACATCCTATTACATGGTTAGAAGCAATCGAGAGTTCCCTATAAGTTGAGATGGTGATTAATGTGTTGGAATTTTTATGTTGGAATTGATGTCAACAAGGTCATGGTCATGATCATACTTTTCATATGCATGTGTGATGGATGTTGAATTGATGATCCTATTGGTTGGAATTTATGTATTGACAGTGAGATGGTTGTGTTAGCATTTATTTCAACTCTAGAGGTAATGCACTTATGTCAGCATCATGATGATGTAGATTGATGGACCATGGTGTGTCAGTATGTGTTGGCATTGATGACTGATCCTATTGATGATGACATACATCATGGCATGGTATCATAGATGGCACTAGTGTATGATGTTCAAATCTACATATGATGGTGATGGTTGATGGCATACTAGTTGAGTTGTCAACTAAGTCTTAATGCTTATGCTTCGTGGAGATGAATTGTTGTGCTGTGATGGATCCATGATGATGATGCTGATGTTACATAGGTGCTACAAAGGTTTGCAGGTCCATTCAAATGTGTTGAAACTTGTTAAGAGGTATGAGGGAGAGTGGAGGACTTGTTGGCACACTTGTCAACCATTTTTGTTGGCCCTTGTAGGTCAACTTGGAAATGAAACTTGGGAGAAATGTTTTATCCACTTTCAAATGTTTCAGAGGCTATGTTATAGGTTTTTAAGAATGTACATGCGATGAAGAAGAGCATCCAACATGTGGCAGAGGTTATGAGATGAGGACATGATGCTTTCCCTTAGTTTTAGCCATAGTCACATGCATATAAGCCTATGGGAGCGAATGGATGCTGGCATGCAAGCCTGTGGGAGTGGTTATAGCCTCAGTCACATGGAAATAGTGTTATGGGAGTGATTGAGGGTTTTCACGAGATTTACTCTATATTCCTCACAATGTTCGGAAGCAAATTAGCTTGGAAATTCCCAGAGGCTTCCGGAATTAGTGAAAAAGGCTACAAATGGTTTGAAAAGGTCCTCTCATGATGTGGATGCATTTAGTGCACTATTAGTGACCACATTGTATTGATTTGGTCCAATTTTTATACCTTTTATCCTATCCCCAAGCTCAAATTTTCCCTACATGATTTATATTCTTGATCTTGGAGTCGAGGACTGATTGATGATGGATGTATGTGAGTGAGAAGGTATCAAAGAAGGAGTATTTTCTTCAGACCTAGTTGTGAGTATAGATGCTTCAGTGAATGAGTGTTAATGAATGAATAGTGAGAAGATCTGAAGCATGCTGCAGAATAGATCAGATTTGAAGCTGCTGGAGTGGATATTGATTGGAGAGTTTATGTATGATGCTGGGTAGTGTTTTTGATGGTGATCCTCACACTTTTGTTTCAGGAGTTATTGATGCTTTTAGCGCATATCCATGTGTATTATGATGTTATTTGTATTATGCACCATTTTATTGTTTTCAAGGTCTGATTTTATTTAGATTTGTTGTGGCCACAACTTTCCTATATTGGAGAACATATTGTTTGTGGATATTATATTTTGATTTGATGATGAGATCTTGCTGCTGAGAGCATGTATGCAAATATGATTTCTTTTTTAGCATAGTGTCTTGGGATATGGTTTGAAAATACATGAAATGAGGTACACATGGTGGTAGAGGAGTAGTGACATCATGAGAGAGGATAAGTGATAGCGATGCTTCAACAAAGGAAAATTTTCTCGTACAATGGTGGTTGGATAGTTCGGTAGAATCTGGGTGAGGCTCATTGGTCATGGTGGTGAACATTAGATCAGAGTCTATAGAGTCTATTAACAGTTCAGGAGTAACCAGGTGAGGATCGTTGATCGTGGTGGCCTTCAACAGATGGTAGTCTGTAGATCTGTAGAGAACAATGTATTTCGAGCTGATCAGTAGTATCGAGTCTCCTAGTCAATGGGAGTTGGAATTATATATATGATATCGATTCTCCATGAAGATGGGAGTCAACAAGCTATGTAAATGACCAATTTCTTGACATAATAGAAATTTAGAGCAGAGCAACAACAACAAGGGTAGTTTTTCTCTTGGAAGGGTTTCGACCAAAAATCTTGTGTCTCATGTGTGATTGATGTGATGTGCATTTTGTTTGGTACTTTCTTATGGTTTTCAGTTATGTTTAAGTTATGCAAATTATATGATGGCTAATGAATTTTTGCTTATGTGTGATTCAGTAATTGAATAAATAATTGGTAAAAATTGTATATAAGTCACACTTCTGAATCACCACCCCCCCGCTTTTAGTAGTGCTCAAAGGTTTCCAACATAATTTAAAAATACAAAAACCATCATTCATTCCTCACACTCATCCTCACCAAGGTAATTCCCCAAATGAAACTCATTACTAATAATTTGAAAGTACAAATGTTGTCTCCAACAGAAATGGATGACCACTAAAGATATGGTCTCTACTATAAATGTGATGAAAAATATGCTCCAACTCATAGGTGTAAAGAACTTAAATTTTTACAAATAGTTATGACCAATCACGCCTTGAATGAAGACATAACTATTGAATAGATGCCAAAGTTACATGTTGAATACACTAATACTCAAACTTAGATAGATATCAAACACCTAATCTCCTTGCATGAAATATTAGGAATTTAAACTACACACACTTTGAAACTCACGGACTACATCAAGCACCAAAAATTTTTAGTCCTAGTTGAAAATCACAGAACTCACAATTTCATTCACAAGAGAGCGGTAGAATAAACCCATTGTTTTTTACACCTTATGCACAACTTTCAATTCACGAGCACCAATGGAGGTATGATGAAATGTGGGGGAAGATGTGAAAATATCAATATCCATATGAGAGGTTTTTAGCTCAAAACCCATCTATTTTCCATTGATAAGGGTGGTTGTGGTATAGTGTTAGGGTCAAAATTGTTATGCACATTAGGATTAGTCACAATGGATTTCAAATAAATTTACATGAGTTTCACTAGAGAGGGACATTTACACACCCTTGAGGTGTTTAGGTAGGTTCCCATCAAATAGTCAACTCCCATCGTAATATAAGTTGAAAGGACACTTTGGAATTATTTTCCAATTTGATTACATAGAGGTTATTGATAATTTGATGCTAAAATCCACCCAAATTTGCAGCTAGTCCTTGATGAACATCATCTAGTTTTTGAGACACCAAAGGTTTTAATCCATTCTTAAGGAGAGCATGACCATGGTATTCCATTATTATGAGAATTGAGCCACCAAATGTATGACCTTATTGACACCATTTTTCATAAAATTATGAAGTATAAAATATCATTCAAGAACTATTAGGGATAGGGGTCTTGCATCCCAATGCAATCCATTACTCATCACTAGTAATCATGGTTTTAAAGAAGGAAGGAACTTGGTGCATATGTCCAAAGTTTAGGGCTCTCAATAGGTTGATAGAGCAAGGATAAATTTCCCATATTATTTATTGATAATCTATTGGATGAACTTCATGGATAATTTTTTTCACTAAGATTAATATACATTCAAGATACCACCAAATTAGGATGAAAGAGATGAAAATCCTTGAGACATACTTTAAAAAACATGAAGGTAATTATGAGTTTTTATTATTGAATTTGAGTCTCTATAATTCTCCATCTATCTTAAAAAACCTCATGAACCCTAATTTCAAACCCTTCCTACATATGTTTATGATGGTCTTCTTTGATGAAATATTGATCTACAATAAATGATGAGAATCACACATAGAGCATGTTAATAAGTCCTTACAACCATTTATAGACAAGTATGTATTTTTGAAGTAATCCAAATGTGCTTTATGGGCTCCTAATATTGAATATTTGGGTCACATTGTAAGGCCGGAGGGAATATGATTTAATCCCAAGAAAGTAGTGGCTATGCAAGATTAGCCTTGGCCCAAAACACTAAATATTTTGACGGTTATCAGGAATTATAGGTTACTAGTGGAAATTTATGAAAAATTATGGAAAAATTGGACTCATGTGCCCTTTTCTAGTGTGGGGAAGAAAAATGGATATTCATTACTTTAAAGAATGTCATGTGCACTACTCTAGTATTAAAAGTTATGGACTTAAATAATAATTTTATCTTGGAATGTGATACCTTATGGTATCACCCAAAAATATTAGCACATCATTGAGACAAGGTTACAAAATTTCGTGGATCAAATTTGGGTTATTGGAATCAATTTAGGTTTGATCAAGGGTAGGCTTTAGATTTTTATAGTTTAAAGCTCATCCTTAGGTTCAAATAAAGTCTTCCTTAAAGTCTTTTCATGTCAAATATTCATCATTTTCATTTGTGGGTTATTTCCTAAAGTTTCAAGTCAAAATTGTTCAATTAGCCAAAAAACCCTGTTTTCGTAGTGCCACCCATTCAAAAAAGTTGTTTTTTCGCTATGAAAACGCTGATAGTTTCATAGTGCAAACATGAAAAATTGCACTGTAGGCGCTACAAAAGCGCAGATTTATAACTGCCTTGTCAGTTGAGTTGGAAAATGTTAGAAACCGTTGGGAAAGGGTAGGTTAGTGGCATTTCAAGTCATGTAATGATGAAATTCGATGTATACACCCATGTTTGTAGTCATCATTGTCATTATAGGTTATGATTGAGGCATCATTCAGTTATGAGATGACATTTTAAATTTCAAAATATTTCCTAATTGGTCATTCTCGTTTCTTTCTGCCTCCATTCGAAATGTTTGAGCTTTGAGTGTCAAGCTAAACCTATGACTGAATCATACAAAGGTTTACTACACCCATAACAAGCGAGGCTGATCCTTTTTCAAGTGAGGCTGTTGTTACAATTATTCAAGCGAGTTTGTTGTTATTTTTTTCAAGCAAGGCTGAAAGATTTATTCAAAAACATGGTAGAGGAAAAGAAAATTCACAGAGGAGGACACTACTTAAGGCATAACCTAAAGACATGAAGGCAATAATTGAAAACCTAGCAGTGATGGAAGCATTCAGAAGAGTAGGTTGCCTTCGGTTTTGTGAAAATTTGCAGGGCCTTCACACACAGGTATCCAAGGAATTTTCCATGAACTTCAATGGAACAGCCACAAAGGTCGGGATGCTAAGTGTGTCTATTACATCAGAGGTCATTGCTGCTGTTACAGAGATACCAAGAGGACAAGAAAATTGGTTCAAAAGTTTCAAATTTGATATGGAGCAATGCAAAGAGTTCATGAAGCCTGAATACACAAACATGGACCTTAACAATGCTATCCCAAGAGGTTGTATCAAAGACACTTATTCAAAGCTGCTACTCAACATTCAGAAGTATTTTACATGTGAAGGAAAATATCACAAGGTTTAATCATATCATTTAAAGTTGCTTCTACACTTCACTGGTAAGATTTCACTTGATTTTCCTTTTTATATGCATAGGAGTCTTGCAAAGATGGTTGATAAGGTGCAAGAAAAATCTGAAGGGAGTGAAACATCCTTATTTCATCATGGTTTAATGAAGTTATTGATTTTAGATGAGCTTCAGAAGATAGGCAGAGATTGGTCATCTTTCTTGTTTATAAATGGATTTGAGTTGGAAACCCTAACCCCTGCAAGAAACCCTAAATCTAAAGGAGTTCCATCACCACCACTAGTAGAAACAAGTCAACCTGTGGCTACAAAACCAAAAACAACTGCAAAAGTGAAGCCAAGAAAACAAATTGAAAAAGGGCCAAAGCAGGTGAAAATACTTGATACTCCAACTCTCCCACCTGCAAAACAGAGGTCAAAGGTTGTCAAAAATGCAAAACAGAAACAAGCTATTAGCAAGGAGACCAAAAGAGTAACTAGAAGCCAAGAAGTGGCATTAAAAGGAAAGACATTTGCAACAGAGGAAAGCCCAGTAACAAAGGGGAATCTAGGGGAAATTATTCATGCCATTGACATAGAAGAGACACCCATTGTCCAAGCCAAGTTCATTGGGGAAGATGAGCATAAATTGAAGAAGGCCAAGTCTGCAAAGAAGCTAGAGTTTGTGGGCGAAGATGCAGCTTTCATATTTCAAGCAAGAAAGCCTATGACTAGGCAGGCTAGGAAACTAAAGGAAGGCAACAAGCAAGTTCAAAAACCCACTGTGACAACTAAAGCTCCTAAAGAAGTTGTTGATCTTTCATCACCTATAGTGAAGCATACAATCAACAGAACAAAGAGGGGAAAAGAAGAAATGACAGAAAAAATAGAGTTTCAGCATCTTGAGGAAAAATTGAGGTTGGAAAACTAGGAAATTGCTATCATGATAAAGAAGGCTAGAAAGAACAGTGTCAAGAGAGCACAGTTTAAAATGATGAAGGCACTGTGGGAAGGGAAAATTGATTCTATTTCTGAAACTCCAAGTAGTGCTGAGCAATTGTTCAAGTGGACAGTTCTAGAAATAAAGGAAGCCAAGTTTGTCAGAGTAATAAATACTCATTTGAGAGTTACTAATAGAAGACTTAAAGATCAAGTGGAGGACTTAGAGCAGCAGCTGAAGTTGATTCATGATGAGTTAAAGAGCAGAGGCATTAAAGTTACAGTCATAGAAGAGACAATAGCTAAATCAAGTGAAAATGAAGAAGGGACCTCAAGAAAGCTGGAATGACTGTGTTTTTACAGTTGATATGATTTTTAAATGATGGAGACGGATATATTTTAATTTTTTGGCATAGCTACAGTTTTCATTTTTCAAATTTTTTTGACAAAACTGTATACTCAGCAGTTTCGTAGTGCAGTCAGTGTAAAAAAGCAGAAAAGCGCTACGAAACTGCTGTAGCTGATTTTATTGCTCATTTTGGTCAATTTTTGAAAGGTTGAAGAGTAATTCAAGAATTTTAACTGATATGGGAGATGTAGTAAAGGGTAAGTGAAATTATGCAAGTGGAAAGAATTCAATTTTTGGAGAATTAAGACTTAAAATGGCAGTGTTACAAAGGCGCTACGAAACTGTTGTGTTTTCGTAGCGCAATATATTACAGCTCTTTGAACAATTTTGGAAGCGGTTTTGGACAACTGGAGGCTAGGGATAGGTGATGAGACATGTTAAGATAATCTCCAACATATAAGGACCACGAAATGAAGTTTAATTGATGATCAAAATGTTCAAAGAATGCAAAGGATTTTATGCCTAAAAAACAGGGTATCGTTTCCTGCTTTTGTGGAGGTCAAACAAAGTGGTCATGAAGAGCTAAAGCCCATCATCCAAATTTGACCATGTGATGATACACTTGGAAAATGATATAATTTCAATTAGATAAGGTTTTTATAGATAACGATAAGGATTTTGAGTCCTATTTTTAATAGGACCGTTAAGTAGATTAGGTGTCTTTTTGTAATAAATTCCATGTCTTATGGTTATGCAATGTGTCAGTAGTTAGAAATTCGATGTATCTACCCTAGAGGTAGATAATTTCATGTTTTAAGAGGTCTATTAAATGCCAAGAGGTCGAATTAGTAAAGGGTTGGACATTTTTGGAAAAACTACGCTTATTGTAATTGACTGGTTTTCAGCTAATACTGAGATTTTTTGCTTAACCAACTTGAGATTCAGAAGGAGTTTTAGTGTGTTCCTATTCTATTTTCATCTCTTTATTATCCTATTGCAGTGGTGTTTATCTATATTACTCAAAATTCATATTTAGATGCTCTGACTTCCTATATAAATGAACTGGCTATGTTTTTACAGTTCCATATGTGTTTATCTATTGACTAAAACTCTAATATGCCTCAACTTCCATGTTAAGTAGATTTGCTGGATTATTGAATAGCTTTGACTCCATAAGCCCAATGTGTACATGCTGATGTGATTCTCAACCTACATCTATCATTTATATTTTTATTACCTAAATATAGTTAGCCATCTATATTTTTATTCAAATCATTAACCCTTGAGAGAGCCCTCTCAGGCTGAGGAGGCTAAGCCTCAGTAAAAAGATTAGGTTTGAAATAGTTACATGAAGTTGACTGATCAAGCAGCCTATCAGTTCCAATTTTGTGATAACACCTTAGATATAGGTCTAGGAGTAGTATTATGCAAGAAGGATTCCCCTTGAAATTTACTACTCAGTAATTGTGTGATTACAATTTTGGAAAATCCACATATGAGAAGAAAATCATGGCAATCCTTCATGTCATGGAGACTTTGTGACCATATCTCGTAGGGAGGTATTTGCAGATCAATACCGAACATCGTATTTTGAATTACTTCTTTGAACAATGGTAATATTTATCATACCACCATAAATGGGTCAACAAGATTTTGGTATATGATTATGAGATCATATATAAGAATGACAAAGAGATGTTGTAGTTGATTCTTTATCCAGAAAATTTTAGGAGGGTATTTCACTCATTGTCTTATCATTACCCACTCCACAATGACTCAAGAAAGATCACAAGGCATGGATAGAAAATTATACTTTAAGGTAGCTCATCCAATAGCTCTAGATGGATCCAAACCCACCTAAAATTTCTACATGTTAATAAGATACATTTCAGTATAAAGGGTACATTTTACTAGAAAAATATTATGCCCTAAACAAACAAGTCTAGAAGAAGCTATATTCATCACTAACATCATATCACTCTGGTTTTCATAAAAATAATGAAAGGCTAAAGTGTTCATTCTTTTTGGAAGGCATGGAAATAAATATCTAAGATTTCATAGCATCCTATGATTCTTGCCAAAGACATAAGGGATAATGGTAAATATACTTGGGGCATTGCAACCTTTACCGATCCCAACATAAATTTTGATAGACATTTCAATGGATTTTATAATGGGATTCCCAAAAGTGGGAAGCAAATAAATCATCATGATGGTGGTTAGAAGTCTTTCAAAAGTTTCTCATTTTTGTGTCCTAATTCATCTTTTTAATCCCTACTCAATTTTTTTCCCTCGAGAAAAGCATAATTTTATTTCTGCGAGGTGAGTTATAAAAAAATTACAATGAAGTGACTCACATTGTTGGCTGTGATACGAAAGAATAACCAGTGGTTGTATACGATCTCCAGATACATAGTGAGAAACTATGCATGGTCCAGAAACTGATAAATGACATAAAACAAAACCAAGCTGTTCGTCCTATGAAGAGCAGGCAGATCCTAATAAGCACAAACACTACGCTGCTAATAGACTTTCTGTCAAAGAAAAACCTGCCAACAGAGAAAAGATAAAACAGTTCTGTTATGGTACAGAAACACGTTCAGTCTTCCTTTAAAAATAGAGCCAGCGAATACACCCTTCAGTATGTAACCAAGTATAGTTAAGTAGCCAGGGAACCCGTTCACGCCAGAATACTGTGTCCAGCCCATAGTAGAGACCCTTTCAATATGTAATCCAACACAAAAAACGCACTCTCCAAACGCACAAGAACAGAGAATGCGCATTTTCAGTCAAACTGTCAAAGAAAGATTTTGAAAACAGTCATGAGACTTCGACCCACAGCAATCTGTCAAGCTGTCCAATGAAAACTGTCCATAAAAGTCAAAGAAAGATTTTGGAGCCAGATGTGACTTCGACCCACTGCAATCTTTCAAAACTGTCCATTGAAAAACTGTCCATCGCCCTGAAGAAACTAGAAAAGGAAACATTTTGTAGTTCAAGGTCCTCAAACGCAAATAGATGAGATGATATGCACACCCCAAGGTAAACAGCCAAAAACAATATGTTGACCCGCCTTTTGAAAGGGATCTCAAGTCATTTTGTAGTCCAACCATCAGATGAAGAAAATCCCACCCATCCTCAAAAAACTGTAAAGTCCGCACACTGAGAGGATGAAAACAGTAGGCAAAAGACAGGCCATAGCAAAGTACAGTAGCCACTATTCGAATAAATATGGGTGGAAATATTCAGAGATAACACCCTCCAAATGTTCTCTGACCCTCCAGATGCCTTCATCCAACAGCAGCCCCCTCTTAGAAGCTTGATCCGCCTTCTCACTATTTTCATGATAGATATGCTGACATGTGAAAGAGGCAAAGGAACGGAGGATCACCCCAATGGAGCCAGAGCAGGATATAAATCCCTACTTAGTGCACAGGCCTTCATGGATCAAATTAAAAAGCTACATGGCATTCCCACTTCCATTTTCTAGTATGGGGACCCTACATTAACCAATAAATTTTGGCAAGACCTATCTAAACTTCAACGTAGATGTCTAAATATGAGCACTGTAACACCCTCCTCCCACATCTACCCAAGTAACTGGACAACTGGGGTAAAGATGTGACGAGAGGTTACTATGATATGATTCAAACTCCTAGGTCACCTTAAGCAAGTGGAACCAACACCACACAACTACACAAACCTTCTGCACTTGCTACAAGACATCCAGGACTCAAGAGCCATCCAGACCTTCTAGGTGGCTAGCCCCTGAGACAAATTGACCTTTTAGTGCATCAATACCCTAGTTTCTCTCCTAATATGGGAAAGAGTGCGACTGGAAACCTCCAGACACTCGCACAACATGGGCATGTGTGCTATTGGGGAATTTTCTAAATAGTTTTGAGCCTGCAACCTCGATTCCTGTGCCACTTTCTCAGGCTCGGGGCTCAGTTCACTGCCCATAACTCCATGACACTTCTAGAATTGAAAGATAACAATGAAATAATGATGTATATGCAATCAATTGAACAAGGAATTGATTGAAACCCTACTAGCCATGACAAGAATTTCGTCAAACATGTGACAAATATGCATTGTACAAGTTTAAACAACATATATGAGCACAAGGGTTTCATACTTATCTAAGAATCACTAAGAATCATTGATGCCTTATATAATTAGATGAATTATCATCTATTAGGTCATATATTCATTGCACATTCATTTACAAATAAAAACATGATGAGAACCATACATTTTCACTTTCACAAAACACTGTCATAACCAGTATATAAACAACAAAAATATTGAGAATTCAACAACCATAAATGCTACATACGATCCAGTACATTTACATGTAAATTACCAAGGAAAAGAAATATTATTAATGAATGCAAAAGCCAACCTAGTATGGGACTACCATGTTCCACCCGACCATAGATTAGCTAAGCCAAATATCTCTTCAGCCAAACACCCCAGTGCCATATTCCAAGCATGAATGTGGGATTCAAACCGAAAGAAAAAACCAGAGCTTCTCGAGGCTAAACTAGCTCACCCTCATCAATAAAAACTGAATTTACTGCAATACTCACTGGATCACTAGGCCATAAAAAAGCATGGATGCCATCTTATTTCTCCACGTGCACCATGTGGAATTTTTTTGTCTGCTAGTCTCTAGGCTTTACCATAATCCACAGTCCGATCCAGGGATCACTAAGCCATTACTGAGAGACCACCCTCCAAGATTTACCGCATATCCTGCCATTCACCGATAAGGATTCCTAGGTCTTATCAAGGGAAAACATCTCTATGATTTACCATATATCCCTCCATTCACCGGTTGAGGATTCCTAGGCCCACTGAGGCACACAATAGCTGGCTTTAATGCAAGCCACACTCTGGTTCAGGGGTCACTAGGCCAGTGGCTTTAATGCAATCCACAGTCCGGTTTAGCGATTAGTAGGCCGTGTGTTCTTTCATTCAGAGATCCACCCCACCCAGTTTCAAATCCATCCAATAATCTAGCTCAACCAAAACATGAGAACCCCATCACACCATGGATATCCCGAAATGGCAAGGCAAGGCTAAAGAACACTTTCACACTTGACAAAACCCATGCCCATGACAACAAGAGAACCAATAGCACACATGCAACACCATGAATGCCAAACATAGCAAGGAAAAAACACATGCAAATCGATACCTGTAAAGAATCCCACTGTAGCTGCTTGATCCCACTCTTCCTTTCTTGATCTTTGTTTCCTCTTTGACTTCTTTTCCTTTCTGATCTAATGTTGATGTGCTCCAAGAAAAACTTTAAGTGTACAAGAGTGAGGGTGAGAGAGAGCTCCAAAACTGAATTGACTAAATGTACCAACTGATCCTCATAAGAATTTTTATCAATTAGGCCTCTATTTTCTTCATTTTCCTCCTCATATGCAACATGTGACCTTTCGCTATCTTTTTCTCATAATTTCCATTATTTTCATAAATAAATGCCAATAAATGCCACTTTGCATTTCCAAATTCCTTATCCATAGTGTTTGCCAATGTCCATAGCCATAATAAACCATATGAACACCAACACTAGGATGTTTTCCCCAACATTCAGCTTGGAATAAGTGTCCCATAACCATGGTTATTATTTTGCATTTATTTACTTGGAATTTTCACCAGGGCTATTACAGAACCCTCCCCCTTGGGGGAACACCATCCTCAATGTTTAATGACACCTATAACCAACAAGATTGCTGAAAGCAAAAAATACTTCCCATGGAGATTTATAAATTATCTTGTTGCATTATTTATAATGATCAACCTGCTGAGAAGCAAACCAACATGACAAACATAACAACATGATAACCATAATTACATGACACCCATACCGCTTATTGGAGCTTTATAACACAACTTGTGGAGGTATTTAAATACATATACATATGTACCTATACCAAAACATCACATCAAACATATACCCAAACATATACCAAAACATCATACCAAATATGCTTTGCTTCAACTGGAAAACAATGAAGGATACATAGCCCGCATCTGATTTGCCATATCCCATGTAGCTTCATTAGGACCAAAGTTCTTCCACTACACTTTAACTTGATCGATTGCTCAGTTACGGAGCATGAAAACCTTTCTCTACAATATACACTGAGGTTCCAACTGGAATTCTCCGTCTGGCTCCATCTCCAATACAGGCCTGTCAATCACATGATCAACATATTTAACATACTTCTTAAGCAATGAGACATGGAAAACATCATGGAATTTCACTGTCGGAGGCAGTGTAAGTCCATAGGTTACTGGCCCAATCCTTTCAAGAATCTTGAAAGGTCCACAAAAATGAGGTGCTAGCTTGGCACACAATCCAATTCGTAAGGAGCTCTTCTTGGGCCTGATGCGTAGGTACACTTATTCCCCAACCTAGAATTCCTTAAACAACCTCTTCCAATCTACATAAATTTTTATCCTTTCCTATGATGCCTTTAGATTCTTATTTATTACCTCCATTTCCTGTTCCATTTCTACTAGCATGTCTGGTCGAATCAATACCTTGTTCACTAGATCACTCCAACTGATGGGAGTGTTACAACTCCACCCATACAATGCCTTAAATGGACTCATCCTTAATGATTCCCGGTACCCATTGTTGTAAGCGAACTCTACCAGTGGAAGATACTCCTCTAACTTTCTTTGTTGATGCATCACATACATCCTCAACATGTCCTCCAATATCCTTCTAAACCTCTCAATCTGTCCATCTATCTACGGATGATAAGTTGTAATGAAGGCCAAATTTTTACCTAAACCTGCAAATAAATCCTTCCATCCATGTCTGACACGATGTTCTTTGGAAAATCATGTAATCTGACCACGTATCTGATGAACACATGTGCCACATCACTAGCTGAATATGTAGTCTTCACAGGAATGAAGTGCACAACCTTTGTCAACCTTTTCCACAACAACCATGATGGAATCATTCTGTTTGTATGTCCTTGGAAAACCTATAATCAAATCCATGGAAATTACCTCCCATTTCCACCCTAGAATTGCAATCGTCTATAGCAGTTCACTTGGATGCTTACTCTCTGCCTTCATCTGCTGACAATCCAAGCATCTAGCTACAAACTCTGCCACATCCTTCTTTAGATTCAACCAATAATAAAACTTATTTACTATAGTCAATGTATTCTGATAGCCTGGGTGATCTGAATATGGTTTCACATGAAACTCCCTCAAGATCACCTTCTTTAGCTTGCTACTCTCTAACACATATATCTTGTCACCAAACCTGACCAAGATATCTATTGTAAGGCAATAGTCCACATCATGTGTTCTTTCATGTGTACCTGTACCAATACTTGTACCTATACTCTGCTGCAATGTATTCCTAAGCTCCATATATCTGAAATCCTTTTGACCTACTTGCAATATCCTATCTTGTAGATATGACCCATAGGAACTCATAGCTATTATATGATTCACCTGTATCCACCTGCTAAGAGAATCTGCAAACTTGTTCTCTCTACCTTTGATATACCCGATCTTGAAGTTGAACTCACTAATCATGGCCAACCATATAGCTTGCCTGACATTCATATTTGGCTGGTCAAACAAGTATCTCAAACCACTATGATCACTCATCAGTAAAAACCTCCTGCAAAGGAGATAGTGCCTCCACATATTCAATGAATGAATGATCATTGCTAGATCAATATCATGTGTCAGATAGTTATGTTGATGCTGAATTAGTTTCTGTGACTTATAGCACACTAATTTTCCTTCCAGCATAAGGATTCCACCAAGCCCCCTCTTGCAAGAATATGTACATACCACAAACTCTTTTTCTGGATTTGCAAACTTTAACACTGGAGAATTTGTCAACAACTGCTTCAAATATTCAAAACTTGTTTCACATTCATCCTTCCATTCAAATTTATTACCTTTCCTCTGCAGTGAAGTAATAGGATATGAAATGTGAGATAAGTTCCTGATGAGCCTGTTATAGTAGACTACTAGCCCCATGAATGATCTTACCTAATCCACCTTTCTAGGAGATGCCCACTCCATGATAGCCCTTACCTTTTCTGGATCCAATGTTATGCCTTCCTTAGAGATCACATGCCCCAACTAATGTACCTATTTCTAAAAGAAATTGCATTTACTGAGCTTAGCATACAACTGATTCTCTCTCAACAATCTCAATACTGTTGCTAAATTTTCAACATGTTCTTCCTCATTCTTAGAATATATCAGGATTCTGTCAATGAATACAATAACAAACTTGTCCAAATAAGGACGAAACATGCTATTCATCAAGCACTTAAAGGTAGATGGAGCATTATTCAAACCAAATGGAACTACAACAAACTCATAATGCCCATTCCTGGTTTAGAAAGCTATCGTTTAAATGTCCTCTTCCTTGATGCGTACTTGATGATATCCAGATCTCAAATCAATCTTTAAGAACACTGCTTCTCCCTTTAGTTGATCAAATAAGTCATCAATACTTGGAAACATATAATTTTTCTTGATGGTCACCTTGTTCAACTGCTTGTAATCAACGCATAACCTAAGAGTAGCATCTGTCTTCTTCACAAAATTATCGGTGCACCCCAAGGTGATACACTTGGACTAATGTATCCCTTGTTAAGCATTTCCTTTAACTGCAACTTCATCTCTACTAACTCTGGAGTGCTCATCCTGTACATTGCCTTTGATGCTGGTGCTGCCCCTGGTACTCACTCAATGGAGAATTCCACTTCTCTTCAACTTGGAAACTCAGATCTCTGCTGGAAAAAAATCGTAATACTACTGTAAGATCAGGTACCTATTCAATATATACGCATCCTCATCCTCATTACCTTTATCACTATAAATGTGCACTAAAAATAACACACACCCTTTTATGTGACTGCGCTTTTCCTGCATAGTTGTCACCATCCTAACCAATGTTGCTTTCTTCTTACCCTGTAAGATTCTTTGCTCCCCATTGTCATCCAAGCACTCAATAGAGTTTTCTTAACAATCTACATTGTTCCTATGAAGATATAGCCAGTCCATACCCAAAACCATATTATATGATCAAAACAAAAATACATTCAAATGTGATGATGTAGGCATACCATTCAAGTCAAATGCACAAGATATTTCCGAATGATGAACTCGCTTCTTTGTACCTGTAGCCAACTGCACTAACCAGGATTCGGCATGCACTTCTTTATCCAAACCACACTTATCCACCAAGTCAGTGTTAACATAACTATAATTAGATCCAGGGTTAATCAAAATATAAAAAACTTGATCACAAAGCTTACCGTCCATCTCGATGATGGATTCTTGATGATCTTCCTACCTATTATCCAACGTTGCATAGATACCAGGAATGATCTGCCCAACATCCTCAACAATATGTGCCTCATTTTCATTATAGATTTTAGGCCTACCAACCTAATTCTACAGAAAATATCTCTTAAGATGTTCTTTGCCACATGTTCAACACTCAAACCATCCTATACCATCATCTCTATGTTGCTGTTGTGACCCATGTCCCTGTCTAGCCGCATTGAAATTATTATGTGGTGCAACATTCTCTTTCTTTTTTGAAGTCTAAGGCCTTATTCTTTTCGGCTGACATTAACCTTTACCTTTATCTTTATATTTTACTTTCCATCCTTGTTGAGATTCATTATTACACTTTGACTGATCATAACAATGATATAGTTTCCCAATAACTTCAAGTGAATAAGGATAATCATACTCAATCTAATCTCTAAATGCTAGTGGAAATCCACCGAAAAATATATGAACTTTAGCCTTTTCCTATTTAAGATATGGTACATACCTAAATAACTCCAAGAACTTGGTTGTATACTCCTCATCGATCATAGATCCCATTTTAAGCTCATATAATTCCTTGGCGTTGTTTTCGTAGTACCTTTCTTAGAAGTACCTCTTTCTAAAGATTCTCTTGAATTCATGCCAACTCAACTCCTCTGTCCTGATGTCTCTAACCTGTTTTACATCTTCCCAATAGATGTCTGCTTTCCATTTGAGGTTGAAGACAACTATTCTGGCCTTCATACTCTCTATCCACTCATGCAGCTCAATGGAATTATTCATGCCAAGTAACCAAGCCTCCGCATCCTTAGTATTCTTCAAATATCCATCAAAAGTAGGTGGTTTCGATTTCTTGAACTCATCTGACAAGTACCCCATATCACTCCTCCTATAAGGATGATAATGATGACGATCATAGTGAATGTCAGAATCAGAACTAGAATAGTACCTGTGTCCATCACCTCTCCTATCTAGAGTATCCAAAAATCTACCATATCTGATCGTGTAATCTCTATATGACTTGTGACCACCATGAGACCTACTACCATGTGACCCATTAGTCCCATGCTCCTATCCATAGCTGATCCAGAGTGGTATTTGTCTCTGCAATTTTGATAAACGCTGAAGAAATATTGCATTGAATTATGCTTGTTTTTCCCGTGCCTGCATGATTTTTTCATTATCTTCTTTGCAACTCCTTATTTCTTCCTTGAAACTCCTCAATGTGTCTGCTAAGTGATCCAGATCTTTTAACTTCAAGGATACATACAAAATTTCATATAAAAGAGAATATTAGCCAAGTAACTTAACACATGAAAAAGACATAGAAATCATAAAGTATCCATGAGATCAAAGGCACACAAATGATTTTATTATAGATTTCACCCAATGTGGGATATGTCTTCGGGCCCTACTAAAAGTGGGGAGGCCTTATTTCATTAAGTGGCATAAAATAAATTGTAGAAATTATATAGAAACTCTATACCAATGGATTCAATCCGATCATGTAATGTACTAAAACAAGATACATAATCTTTCTACTATATTTGTGGAATATAAACACGATTGCTCAATCACATGCAAGTAAGAGAAAGGAAATTATCAATCACACAACACAAGATGTATCTGGGGAAAACACCTGCTCAAAACCCCTCTATCATATATTGTACATAGTCAAATAATCATGAAACAATACAATGATTTCTCACACCGAGAAAATCCTCCACTCTACCAATCGTCACACCCTGATCTTGCTCAAAACTAACTGGCATTTCTCAGGAAAAATTGACCAACACTTATCCAATTCTCAGCCCCTGCTTAGCCCAACCTTGTTCACGAAATCCCTAGGAAATTAATATCTATTAAATAGGATATTAAACCTTCCTTGATTGCACAACCCATCTGGAGCCTTCCTATGACTTTATAATTGCGCCCGGGAAATTCGCTAATAATAAAACTGATAGTTAAATTCCCTTTAACCTCTGTCTCAATTGGGTCATCATAAGAATTGACATGCATGCAACTATTAATAGTGAATCATCAGTTACTTGATAGATAACTACTTGTGAATTAAATCTAATTTAATTCACTTGACCTCTAAATAGCTCATCACTCAGTTATAACTAGTTAAACTGATTTTAACTCAAATAATTTGAGTTAATTTATTACACTCACACCACACTAGTGCATTAACTGCAACTGGACCTTGAAAATAATAGAATCACTCTACATGCCTCACTTTTTACCCCCAACTCGAAATTCTTGAGCTAACTAAGTTTTCCTGACTTAGTTAACTGATACAAGTTGTTATGAGATGAAATTACAATTTTCTTTCAATTTAATTAAGGCCCTAATTAAATCAAAAGCCTCACATGGTAGCCATTTCTGGGTGTCATTTTATGGATTTCTTTTTTCTTTTTTCGATTCCAATTTAATTTTTTCTTGTTGCAAATTTCAACACTCCCTCTCAACATGAAAGTAATCCATCTATCTCGATCTAGTACCTTTGGAATGTTCTTGCATGCATCACTTCTCTAGTTTTGTTTTCACATGCAACTCTCCTGAAACTAAATAACATCCAAACAACTGAATCAATATAATGCATCTATCATCAGAGTTTTTTGACTGCTGCTAGCTAATGCACATGTCTACTGGACTCCCTGCGTTGTTGCTGACATCTACATTTGTGCCCTCTACACTGCTGCTAACTCTGATATGTGCTCCAGTATCCGACATCTGTCACTCTGATTTCTATCTTCCTAACATCTAACTGCATCAATCTAACTGATCCTTCCTGCTACTCCTATATTGGGTTCCTCATAGCTAGGTTAGATCCATGAGACACACCATCTTAATGGACCCTACCCAAATTTATTCTTTGGATTAATTCTGCACATTGCCCCACCTCACACCTGGAGGTATAGATGCATGTACTCCCTCTGCCCATCTAGCTCGAAATTTCCCATTCAAGGAGTTCTATTCTTGATTGGAATCTTCCGCTCGGTCTCCTCTCTGCTTCTCCAATTATGGCTGCTCCACAACCTTCTAAGACTGCTTCTAAGGCTTCATGTTGAAAGATTATTTCTCTCTCTCAACCACCAAGTCATTAACCATTGCTTTACTCCTCAAAGCCTTACATGCATCCTCAACCTCGAGAGCATACATGTTCTTGACTCTTGAACCAATCTGCTTCACCTGTCCCATGGCTATGTGTTCAAGGAACACCTTTCCTTTTCTAAACATCACCTCATAACCATGGTCTTCCAATAACGCTACGAAGACAAGATTATTCTTTAGGCGTGGAACATACAAAACATATGCTAATCCGAGAGGGGAGTTAGACTGTCTCTGAAAGGTAATTGTGCCTATGCAGGTCACACTATACCTACCGTCATCTCGAAACTCTATGTTCTATTGGAGGTCCTTCTCCTCTAATTCCTTGAAGATATCTCTATTCCCTGTCATATAGAATGAGGCACCACTGTCTAGATACCACACGCATCCCATTACAATGTTGTCCATGCATGAAATGTGAGTAAAATCAAGCTCGAATTATGAAGCCAAGGCTTCACCCGCTGCAACTGCAGGCTCCTTCTTGCTTTCCTTATTCCGTAGAAAATTCGAAGCATATTGTTGTGCCTCAATCTAGTCTCCTAAACTGAGTTCATTTAATTGTCAACCAGGATTTGTAAACTGCTGAAGTGAAATGTACCATATGTACCTAGGTGCTTGTTTCCTAGTGCGTTGTGTGTAGTGTTTTGTGATGTTTTGGTCTTTATGTTGATTTATGATGTTTTTGGTCTTTTGAAGTTTTGTGTTTACAATGAAAGTGCCTAGGAAACTAATGAAAAGAAATTGGTGGTCAAAAACACAGTTGAGCCTAATGTATGGAATGGCAAATGTAATCAAAAATACTGAAGCAACATCTAAACTATGACTGAATAGAAACAAGAGCTTAATGATGACTTCTTAACAAATGACACAAACTAGACTTTGAGAAATGATCACTTAAATATGCAAGTTTTCTAACTAGACAATTAGACACTAATCATGATGCAACATTCTATTCTAAACTCATCTATTCCATGACTAATTCCTAGTTCTATTCTGCAATTTTCAATTGAAGGTCAGAGTCTATTCTTCAAGAGTTATTGGTTTCTTTTCAGGGTAGTTCTGTTGAGGAAGAGCTCTGTTTATAGTGAGGAATTTGCAGAGATATTTCAGACCTTGTAATGATGTTATCTTCTGTTCTTAAAGTTATGGATCACTGATGGTTTTCAGAAAAAAAAGATATTTGTAAATAATGAAGGCTGTCTTAGGAATCCTATCAACTAAAGTGATCTACTGTGCAAAGGGTGACAATGTGACTATGAGATATGAGTGCAATGAATTGATTTAAACATGAGCTTAAGATGCTTCTAAACTAGAACAATGTTAAACCATAAGCCATCATCAAACTTTGAAATGAAGTAGCTGGACATGAATTAAATGCAAAATGAAACTCCAGAGCATTCTAATTAACATGCACTATTCTAGGAAGTTACACAATCGATTTGTTCATCATGAGGGATATTTTGGAAGAGTTCCTTCTTGTGGAAGGGTAGAACAATTTTGACTGTGGACTTGTATGCAATTGAAAGCAAATGAATCTGAAAGCAAATGAAACTAATTTTTCACATCACAGTCATATCTTGAACTTCTTAAGGATGTCTTGGAAGAATTTCTTCTTGTGGAAGAGTGGTTAAGACAAGTGCAACTATGATAGTGAAGACTAAAAACTACAACTAATTCCTATGACACTACAGCTATTCATCATTCATTGTTAAGATTTATTGGAAGAATGTCTTCTTGTGAAAGAACTATGATGAATATAACTACAGTTTCTAGTTAAAAACAAATACAACTCCTATCCTACAGTACCATAGTCATTAAACATTCATCGTTTTGATTTATTGGGAAAGTGTCTTCTTGTGGAAGAACTGGAACGAATTATGGCTACAGTAGCTAGTTAAGAACAAATACAAATCCTATCCTACAGTACCATAGTCATTAAACATTCATCATTTTGATTTATTGGCAAAGTGTCTTCTTGTGGAAGAACTGGAACGAATTATGGCTACAGTAGCTGGTTAAAACAAATACAAATCTAACTGATATCCTACAATACCATAGTCATCAATCATTCATCATTTTGGTCTGTTGGAAGAATGCTTTCTTATGGAAGAACTGGAATGAGTACGACCACAGTATATAAAACACAACAACTACTAATTTAATATGCAGAACGTAAAGACAGTTAGGAAAAACTTATCTAGTTTACGCTAAGGAAATCCGTTCAAGGGGCAGGGGCCCTCTACCACTTGACGGCATTCGACTTCACAATTAAATCACGCCTTCAAGATGATTTTGTCTGCTCCATTAACGATGCAATAGTTTGAACATAATGCTCTGTGTCTTAAAAGACGTAACACAGAGTTTACACCAAAATCTAGCAGCAAATCTACACCAAATTTCTAACTAAGCTCTCGGCCTACTCAAGAGTTTATAAAGTAAATGCAAGTAAAAATATTTACAAAAATTTAGGAATGATGTCTTCCTAATCCAAATCATTTTAGGAGTCTTTGAGGTGGCTGCGTAAAAGAGAAAAGACACCTGGACTGTAACCGTCCTAGTAGGAGTCTTCTTTCACAAATGTGTTCCCACGTGCATAACCGTATCCAGAATTCATTTCCTCTGCCATGACGAGCAACACACCATGTAGGCACGACGTGGATCATGCCCATATGCGTTTTTCCTCAAGAGGCCACCTGTAACATGCTCAAACATAAAGGTAGCTGCAAAATCGCCGGTTAGCTACAGAATGCCTGCATTCTGCAGCTAATTCCGGTCAAAATGCTTAACAATGGCAACAATCACAAAATTCAACAAGTCAGTCATATAAACCATTCTAGAAGTAATTTTAACTATTTTTATTGATCAATTGGGTTTAAAATGAAAATGGACAAGGGAAAAATGAGGTAAAATGAGGTGAAGGAAAGCACAAATTTGAGGCTCAACATACCCCCACTGCTGTCTCTTTGCATGTCCTCATGCAAATTATCCTATGAATTCTGAGGCTTCTGCAAGGACATATAATCCCCTTCTTTTCCTTTGTCTGCATGCTAAAGGCCTTCTGGGTTTCCTGATCACAAGTTTGAACCCGAGGTTTGTGAGTGCTCTGATCAACTTTCTGTTCCTTGTCTTCATCTTCTCATTGGTTCTCTCCACTTTGTCTATATGCAGGGATAAGGTTGAGTTCATGTCAGTCTTGAGCTTGATTTGATCTTTGAGAATTTCGTTCTCATTTTTGATGTGTCTATTTAACACTTCCAACTCATACCTATCCCTCCTCAATATATCAATTTCAGTTAGTGGAGGACTGGGGGTTCTCTCTTCTCTTTCTGAAGCTGTTCTCTCTAGAGTTTCCACATAATCATAGATTTCTTGTTGAGCAGGATCAATCTCATGGGTGCCTTCATAAAAATCTTCATCATCATACTATTCCATAGATGTTTCTTCATCTTCAATATTGATTACCCCTGTTTGTTTGATTGATGTTTTCTTCAGTTTTCCTTTTAATCTGTGGCTTCTCCTAAGTTGAGAGGAACCCTCCCCTTTTTCCATAACAGATTCCTTGATTTCCTTCTCTGCCTTGAGTTGACTCTTGATTCTAGTCAACTTCTCCAAAATGACTTCTTCACTGCTTTCTTGAACCGGTTTGTCAATTTTACCTGTTGGAGTCCTCCATCTCCTACTTCTCTTTGTGGCTTGTGGTTCAGGTGATAGTTCTTTTGCTTCCTCAAAATGATTTCTTATTAAGAAATCACCCCATGTATCATTTGATTTAGATAGATGATGCTCAATTAAAATTTTTACTAACCCATGATGATACAAGGTTGTTTCCAAAAACTGAACTCTTCTCTGAACACAGGAAGCCATTTTCTTCAGACTTTGATACAAGAAATATGGTAAATTCAAATCTTCTCCTAGAAAATGTAACATTAGTCTCATATGGTAGACATAAAATGTCCCATATCTACCCTCACATGTAACAAATTTTTGTAAAAGAAGTAGTATATTCCTCCATTTGCTCTTCAATGCTGTACTGGGAATTCCCTTCTTGAACACACTAACATCCATGTTTGGTGATTTTAAGATTTTTTTCCATGAGTCATTATGGAATTCCCTATTTTTAAACCATCTTTCCCCAGCTCTGGATAATTCTGTAGCCTCTGCTATAAAAACTTCATTAACAGTAAACTTAACATCTCCTATTTCAACCTCAGTGCCTTGGAATGATCTAGCAAATGTTTTGGTAACTTCCTTATGGCAACCATTAAACTTTTCCAAGAATTGGAGCCATCCTATTTGTTGTAGCATCTCCTTGCATTGTGGATAACCTTCTAAATATTTTGATCCTATAGGCTCAATCCTTACGATGAAACCCATGATTTTTCACTATCAATTAACACTCTTCTATATCCACAAAACAATGGCTTTTACTTTCGGATTAAAATGGCTTCAAGCTCTAAATAAAAATGGCTTCAATTTTGGAAGAACATACCTTTGAAATAGCTACAGTCTTAAAAATCTCTAGTTTGTATGCCTCTGTTTGAAAAATGCCTTCGAATCCTCGGACTGATGTACTTCTGTTGAACTTTGGAATGATATGGAAGCAATTTCAATTTTCAAGCTAATGTGTCTCTGATAGACAGTGGTAGATGATTTCAAATTTTTTTTCGTGCAATACCTCCGTCTTTGGTAACAGAAGACTTCAAACTCAATCACTGAAAAATGCTTCTGTTTCTAGTAACACCAGACTTCAAACTCAACCTCTGTCTCTGATAGCAAATGGTATGCTTCAAATTCAACACTACAGCCTCTCTGTCTCGGGTAACAACAACTTCAAAACCAGTCACTACCACACCTCTGTCTTTGGTAATAACAGACTTCAAACTTCAATTACTACCACACCTCCATCTTTGGTAGCAAAGTCTTCAATTTTAGCACCTCTGTCTTCTGGTAGCAACAGGCTTTAAACTCTACACGGCCACAATTCTGTGTTGACAGTGCAATGCTCCAAACTTTTTTCTCAGTGATATGCTCTCTATTCAGTGAGTTCTCACACCGTTATGCTTCCAATGTACCTCTTCTGTTCTGCTCCTGATGATAATAACGCTTCTGCCTTCGGAATGGAATACTGGCTACGGAATGACGTTATGGCAAATGGTCACGGCATAGAGTGGTGAAGTGAGGTGGAGGATTGCATTAATGATTTGAGGAGACGGCGGAGGATTTACGACGGCAGGAAAAATCTTCATCATTAAAGAACTTGGTTAAGAGTCATGGGAATTTCAAATGATTTGGCCGTTCCACCGCTCAAATGCTATTGGATAGAAAATTTGAATTGGAAGATTTAATACAAAGTCTATAGAGGGTTTTGTTTGGTGTTTGATCAATAAAATAATTAAAACAACTCTTTGAATAATTTCACAACTAAACTATGCTAAATTTTCATGAATTGCCATCGTAATTGAAATTTGTTACCTCTGCCCTTGATGTTTTCGTAGCCTTTGTCTTCTTTGCTCATTTTTGGAGGAATCTTTCACTATTTTCTTGATGTCTTTGATTCATGAATTCACTGGATCAGTTTTTTATAACTCTGATGTTTGCTGGTTGATGCCTTCAGGGTTTGTAGCTGCCAAAAAGACTGTCGGGCTGCAGAAAAGGTGATCAGCTGCAGAATGTCCACTGAGCTACAGAATGTTCCTGTAGAACACTTTAATCATGAAAAATGAAATGTTTTTGGAATATGGGTGAAATGTTTATGAAAATGGATGAAATGGATGATGGATTATGAAGTGGATAATGGAATAAGAATGGATTCAGTTCATGGAATGAAGGAACATAAGGGCTGTACTGCAATTCATGGCATATTTTTATTCACTTGCAGCAAGATATCAAATTCTATGTTTTGACATGAGAATGGAAGATGGAGTGAAATGAATGGAATGGAATGGAGTGAAATGAATGAAATGGAATGGAGTATGGATGGATAGTGAATGGAGTGAGATGAAATGAATCATAAGTACTATGGCACTGAACTTATGATTTATAACAGCTGCTTAGAAACAAAAATGGGAAAAGTTAGAGTGTCAGAGAGACTCTGATTTTCACCCTATCTTTTCTGTATAAACATGCCAATCAGTGATTGGTTTTCATGTTTATACCTTTATTTTATTTTTATTTTTATTTTTTTATTTTTTTCAAAAGAGAAATGCTTCAGAAAATTTAATCAAGTTGATGAAGAAGAGAGACTCTTCTTCATTAACTTCACATCATTGTCTCCTTGGAATTTCTTGACAAACTCTTCTCTTGAGAGTGGCTTGTGGTATAGCTTCAGTCTATGGCCATTCACAAGAAAAGTGACCTCCTCTTCATCTATAGTTCTGATTTTTACTGCCCCATTATCAAAAATTCGAACAATTTCATATGGCCCAAGCCAATGTGTCCGAAATTTCCCTTGAAAATCCTTGAATTTTGAATCAAACAAGAGAGCCCAATCACCCTCTTTAAATTTCTTCTCTTTGATATACTTGTCATGCCATCTAGCCCTTTGCTGTTGGACTAGACTTGTTTTCTGAACTGCATCTTGTCTGATCTCATGCAATTCATTAATTTGCTCCAGTCTATGCTTTTGTGCCTCCGTTAGATCAAGTCCTAGCTGAACTGCCATCTTGAATGTTTGGATTTGGAACTCTATAGGACACAAAACTTGCTTTCCATAAACAAGCTCATAAGGAGTATGGCCTGTTGTGTTTCTCCATGTAGTTCTATAGGCCCACAAGGCTTCAGGAAGCCTATCTACCCAATCTCTTCTATGTAGATGAACAGTTTTTGTTAGGATTCCTTCAATGACTTTATTAGTGGATTCCACTTGACCATTTGCTTGTGGATGATAAGGAGTAGATGTTCTATGTCTGATTTTGTAATTCTCCATCATTTGCTCCACTAGCCTTGATGTAAATTGAGCTCCTTGATCTGTAACAATTTCCCCTGGGACACCAAAACGAGTAAAAATATCCTCAAAAAGAAAAGTAATTACAGATGATTCATTAGCAACAAGTAATGGTTTAGCTTCTACCCACTTAGTAACATAATCAATGCAAACTAATATATATTTCTTTTGTCTTGATGGAGGACTAATAGGTCCTACAAAATCCAAAGCCCATTTTTCAAAAGGTTCAATGTGTACCTGAGGTTGTAATGGCATCTCACCTGAAGGAGAAGGTTTCCCTACCCTTTGGCAACTACACCTTTTGACATACTCCCTTGCATCTTTAAACAAAGATGGCCAATAATATCCTAAATTAAGGATCTTATAGGCTGTCCTCTTATCTGCAAAGTGTCCGCCACAAGGTGCATCATGACATGCCTTGAGAATTTCAGGCATCTCATCTTCACGAACACACCTTCTAATGATCAAATCTGGACCTGTCTTGTACAACTCATTAGCGACCCATGAATATCTTGCACTATCATTAATGATTTTTCTTTTATCCTTTGCATTCATAATTGAAGGAAATTTTCCTGAAACTAAATAATTAGCAATATCAGCAAACCATGGAGTTTGAGTAGAAACTGCAAAAAGATATTCATCAGGAAATTGATCTTCAACCAGAGTGTCATCTTTGATATTTTGAATTCTAGACAGGAAGTCAGCCACAGTGTTTTGTTTTCCAGGCCTATCTAGAATAGTAATGTTGAATTCTTGTAATAATAACAACCATCTTATAACTCTACCATTAGTGATTGATTTATTCATTAAATATCTAATGGCAGAATGATCAGTGTGAATAAAAGTTTCATAGCCTGTTATATAGTGTCTAAATTTGTTAATGGCATGAACAACAACTAAAAACTCTTTTTCAGCTAAGCGCATATTTAATTGCCAGGATTAAATTCTGGCCGATATAATAGATATATTAGGAATTAAATCTTTCGTCCCAATACTTCTCCCGTAGCCAGATCTGGCTAAGCATCTCGTCGAGATATAGCAAGGTAACTTCCAAGCAGGGTTCAACTATGTTTCCAGTTCCTGGTTTGATCCAGTCAAAGTTAACCGGCACCGATGGCACAGTCAATTCACAATCTTTGGTGAGTAATTTGAAGAGAGGAGATGCTATTTTGGTGAAGTTTTCTATAAATCTCCAATAGTACCCCGTAAATCCTAGAAAACTTCTTACATCTCTTTGACAACTTGGAATGGATAGGTTAGAAATAACTTCAACTTTTGCTTCATCAACTCTAATCCCATCCCCTGAAATGTGGTGCCCTAAAACAATACCTTCAGTGAACATCATAAAACATTTTTCATGACTAAGAGAAAGGTTTGCTTCTTGACATCTTTTTAAGACCTTTTCCAAGTTTTCTAAAGCCTCTTCAAATGTATCCCCATAAACCGTAAAATCATCCATGTACACCTCTACACAGTCATGTATCAGATCAGAAAAAATTCCTAATACTGCCCTTTGGAATGTTGCAGGTGCATTGCACAATCCAAATGGCAATACTCGGTAGGCATAAGTACCCCAAGGATAAGTAAATGTGGTTTTATCTTGGTCTTCAAGTGCTACTTGGATTTGATTGTAACCACTAAATCCATCCAGGAATGAAAAGTACTTTTTACCTGCTAATGTATCTAATACTTGATCTATGAAAGGTAAGGGAAAATGGTCTTTAAGAGTAGCTTTATTCAGTTCTCGGTAGTCAACACACACCCTCCATTTTCCATTTTTCTTAGGTACAATTACTAAAGGGGAAACCCACTGACTATCTGAAATAGGATAGATGAAGTTAAGATTTAACAATTTTTGTAATTCTTCCTTGACAATTTCCCTAAGATTTGGATTCATCCGTCTTTGAGGTTGTCTAATTGGTTTACAATTTGCCTCTATATAGATGTGATGAGTACAAGTCTTGGGACTTATCCCTTTCATGTCAGTGTATTCCCATGCATATGCAGAAGAATGTCTCTGTAATACTTTGACTAGTTCTTCTTGTTGAGATTTTTCCAGATTTTTGTTTATGTTCAAAGTTTTGCCTGAAAAAATTTCACTTCTAGAACTGCCAAATTTGTCCATAGAATGAAGAGACATCTGTCTAGATGACAAGAACTCAATATTGGATTTCTCTTGAAATGATTCTTGTTTGTGCTCTGGAGAAGATTCAAAATTTTCTAGAGTATTCAGAAGTTGATTATCTTCACTAATTTCTGAAATTGTGAAGAGTGGTTGCAAATATTCTTCATCCTCTATCCATTGAGTGTCATCTAGATCTGTAATTGTCCTAGCTAGAGGATATAAAGTGAATTTCTTTGTTGAACTTCCATCAGAAATATACATATCACCGGACCTACAACTAATAAAAGCATCAGCTGTAGCCAACCAAGGTCTTCCTAGTATGACAGGATGGCCTCCTAGATTATTCTTGGGTGTCAAGATCATGAAATCCACAGGGTACTCCCAAGAGTCTAGGGACACTGGAATGTCTTCTATTACCCCATCTGGTCTGATCACAGATCTATCTGCTAATTGTAATAGTGTGGGTGTAAAGAGAAGATTAGGAAGTTTCAGCTTGTCCATGATTTGTCTAATCATGATATTTATTGCTGCTCCTAAGTCAATGAGTGTGTTTTGAATTTCAATTCCATTGATGTGAATTTTGACAACTGGATTTCCTGGGTCAAGGTACTTTGGAATAGTAGTCTTACCCATCATAATGTCTGCTATTTGTCCTACTAGTTGAATTTTCTTGGTTTCTCTTATTCTTTTCTTTGTTGTCTTCATACTCAACTCCTTTATTGTTTTGGCTAAAATTGGGATTTCCTTGATGGCTTGCAATAATGGGATTTTAATGCAAACATTTCTCAATTCATCCAAGAAATCATAATTAGGCACCATTATTTGTTTTTCTACACCTTTGTCAATTTGTAATCTTTCCGGAAAGGGAGGTATAGAAGTAGATGTGGATGGTTGCTCTAATACTGGAGTTGGGCTTATTGGATCTTTTTGTTTCAGCTTTTCAATGTTTTGGCCTTGAAAGGATGTTTCTTCCTCAAGACTTTTATTAACCCGTAGGGAGTCTTCCTCAGAATTATCTTGTTCTTGTATGATCACAGAAGGTTTTTTCTTCTCAAGTATCCTTCCAGACCTAAGTTGAACATCACTAAGGTCTAGAGGAGTAATTAAGTAAGTTGGAAATTGTTGTCCTTCTATCATATATGTATTCTGAGGATTCTTAGTATTGGGGTTTGGTATGGGCTGAGCTGGTAATTGATTGGATTTTTGAGGGAATGGTAATGGAAGTGGTTGATTTTGATGAGGTTGGTTCAGATGATGTTGAGAATTTTGTTGAAGATTTTGAGGAAAATTTTGTGGATATGGTGGATAGGATGGTGGATACTGATAATATGGAGAGTATCTTCCATAGGGACCTTGTGATCCTTGTGCCCAAGCTTGAGATTGATTTTGAAATTGGGGCCAAGGTTGCTGCCAAGAATTCCAAGGTGGAGGTTGATTATACATTTGATCATGAAATCCCCGTGTCTGAGATCCCTGCCAAGGTCTTCTAGATACAAAGTTAAGAGATTCTGTGGAATCTGTAGGAGTTTCTTCCTGAAAAACAGCCTTGAGACCAGGAAGAGAAGGACAAATCTTGGTCTCATGTTTCTCAGAACAAATGACACAGGTTTCTACAACTTTTACATCCAAAGGACACTCTCTCAAGGCATGTTTCTTTCTACATTTGGGACAAAAGATTGCCAAGGCATCAGATTCAGCCTTTTGCTTGTTTTGTATCCTGAGGGTGTCTATTTGTTCACTAAGACTCCCTAAGATGTCAGATTTAAAATCATCAAGCATGTGTCCTATTTCTGATCTACTTACTGTCCCAGAAGCAGATTTACTTGCTCTTGCAAGAGCAGGATCTCTTGGACCTTTGACAGTTTTGGATTTCCCTCTGGAAAGGTGGATACATAACTCAGATATTTCAGGTAATGTGAGTTGTGATATATCCCCTTTTCCCATCATGTTAAGGATATCCAACCATTCATCCCTAATGGTTTTCAACAAAAGAGCTTTTAAAGTGTCTTGATCTAGGTTTTCCATTTGTGCCCTTTTATGTTGTATTTAAATCTTTCCAACAAATCTTCTAAGTTTTCATCTTCTTTTTGTAACATCTTGAACACTTCTTCCTTATGATTAACCGGCATACAATAATCCAAATATCTCTCTAGAAATGCTTGTTTCATGTCTTCCCATGTCCTAATGGAACTACTGCTTAAGCTCATAAACCACTTCAATGATGCTCCTTTCAGAGTTGAAGGAAATAATTTCAATTTTTTGGCATCTTGAAGGTAGTCATAAGTCCTACACAGTACTTCAAATTCGAATAAGAAAGTTTCAGGATCCTCAGTTTTAAGTCCATAGAAGTTCGGAAGGACAGAAGGTGAAATGTTTTTCATGGTTGTATTGGTTTCTCCATCAAGTATAGGGAACCCAAAAGAGCTTCCTATTCTACCTCTTCCTCCATCTGCACCTCTACCTCCTCTTCCTCCTTCTCCTCTACCTTTACCTCTACCTCCTCCAAATAATGTGTTTTCTCCATTAACAACTCCTCCTCCTCCTTCTTCTGCCATGGTTGACTCTCCTGTGGAAGTAGAAAGGTTTGTATCCTCAACAAAAGTTTTTGGATCCTCTTCTATGGCAAGTTCAATGGATGAAGTGGAAGGTTTCTCTAATGGAATAGGTGACCTTAGATCTTCTATAAGTCCAGGATCAGTAAAGGATGGAAGATGGGTTTGAGTTGAAGGTGTACTAATTCTGGATCTAGATGAAACAAGTGGTGTTCTAGATGTCAAACTTCTGCCTCTGCTGCTTATAAATCTTCCTCTTGAATCTCTCTCCCTACGCATAAAATTGGTTTTGGATGCTAAGAAACAAAGGTTACCTAGTTTTCACTTCCCCGGCAACGGCGCCAAAATGTTGTGCCTCAATCTAGTCTCCTAAACTGAGTTCATTTAATTGTCAACCAGGATTTGTAAACTGCTGAAGTGAAATGTACTATATGTACCTAGGTGCTTGTTTCCTAGTGCGTTGTGTGTAGTGTTTTGTGATGTTTTGGTATTTTATGTTGATTTATGATGTTTTTGGTCTTTTGAAGTTTTGTGTTTACAATGGAAATGTCTAGAAAACTAATGAAAAGAAATTGGTGGTCAAGAACACAGTTGAGCCTAATGTATGGAATGGCAAATGTAATCAAAAACACTGAAGCAACATCTAAACTATGACTGAATAGAAACAAGAGCTTTAATGATGACTTCTTAAACAAATGACACAAACTAGACTTTGAGAAATGATCACTTAAATATGCAAGTTTTCTAACTAGATAATTAGACACTAATCATGATGCAACATTCTATTCTAAGCTCATCTATTCCATGACTAATTCCTAGTTCTATTCTGAAATTTTCAATTGAAGGTCAGAGTCTATTCTCCAAGAGTTATTGGTTTCTTTTCAGGGTAGTTCTGTTGAGGAAGAGCTCTGTTTATAGTGAGGAATTTGCAGAGATATTTCAGACCTTGTAATGATGTTATCTTCTGTTCCTAAAGTTATGGATCACTGATGGTTTTCAGAACAAAAAGATATTTGTAAATAATGAAGGCTGTCTTAGGAATCCTATCAACTAAAGTGATCTACTGTGCAAAGGGTGACAGTGTGACTATGAGATATGAGTACAATGAATTGATTTAAACATGAGCTTAAGATGCTTCTAAACTAGAACAATGTTAAACCATAAGCCATCATCAAACTTTGAAACGAAGTAGCTGGACATGAATTAAATGCAAAATGAAACTCCGGAGCATTCTAATTAACATGCATTATTCTATGAAGTTACACAATCAGTTTGTTCATCATGAGGGATATTTTGGAAGAGTTCCTTCTTGTGGAAGAGGTAGAACAATTTTGACTGTGGACTTGTATGCAATTGAAAGCAAATGAACTGAAAGCAAATGAAACTAAGTTGTCACATCACAGTCATATCTTGAACTTCTTAAGGATGTTTTGGAAGAATTTCTTCTTGTGGAAGAGTGGTTAGGACAAGTGCAACTATGATAGTGAAGACTAAAAACTACAACTAATTCCTATGACACTATAGATATTCATCATTCATTGTTAAGATTTATTGGAAGAATGTCTTCTTGTGAAAGAACTATGATGAATATAACTACAGTTTCTAGTTAAAAACAAATACAACTCCTATCCTACAGTACCATAGTCATTAAACATTCATCGTTTTGATTTATTGGCAAAGTGTCTTCTTGTGGAAGAACTGGAACGAATTATGGCTACAGTAGCTAGTTAAGAACAAATACAAATCCTATCCTATAGTACCATAGTCATTAAACATTCATCGTTTTGATTTATTGGCAAAGTGTCTTCTTGTGGAAGAACTGGAACGAATTATGGCTACAGTAGCTAGTTAAAACAAATACAAATCTAACTGATATCCTACAATACCATAGTCATCAATCATTCATCATTTTGGTCTGTTGGAAGAATGTCTTCTTATGGAAGAACTGAAATGAGTACGACCACAGTATATAAAACACAACAACTACTAATTTAATATGCAGAACGTAAAGACAGCTAGGAAAAACTTATCTAGTTTACGCTAAGGAAATTCGTTCAAGGGGCAGGGGCCCTCTACCACTTGACGGCATTCGACTTCACAATTAAATCACGCCTTCA
Source organism: Pinus albicaulis (assembly GCA_034641835.2). Classification (NCBI taxonomy): domain Eukaryota; kingdom Viridiplantae; phylum Streptophyta; class Pinopsida; order Pinales; family Pinaceae; genus Pinus; species Pinus albicaulis. Next base: position 1,378,500,657 of record CM076582.1, read on the forward strand.
ATATAATTTTGTTTGCTCCATTAACGATGCAATAGTTTGAACATAATTCCATGTGTCTTAAAAGACGTAACACAGAGTTTACACCAAAATCTAGCAGCAAATCTACACAAAATTTCTAACTAAGCTCTCGGCCTACTCAAGAGTTTATAAAGTAAATGCAAGTAACAATATTTACAAAAATTTAGGAATGATGTCTTCCTAATCCAAATCATTTTAGGAGTCTTTGAGGTGGCTGCGTAAAAGAGAAAAGACACCTGGACTGTAACAGTCCTAGTAGGAGTCTTCTTTCACAAATGTGTTCCCACGTGCATAACCGTACACAGAATTCATTTCCTCTTCCATGACGAGCAACACACCATGTAGGCACGACGTGGATCATGCCCATATGCGCTTTTCCTCAAGAGACCACCTGGAACATACTCAAACATAAAGGTAGCTGCAGAATCGCCGGTTAGCTACGGAATGCCTGCATTCTGCAGCTAGTTCCGGTCAAAATGCTTAACAATGGCAACAATCACAAAATTCAACAAGTTAGTCATATAAACCATTCTAGAAGTAATTTTAACTATTTTTATTGATCAATTGGGTTTAAAATGGAAATGGACAAGGGAAAAATGAGGTAAAATGAGGTGAAGGAAAGCACAAATTTGAGGCTCAACACATATTTCCCATGCTTGTGACAATGAAAACATATGATTTGGACAAGTATCTCTTTCCCTACTTACCTTGGGATTTATTTCCCTTGGCTTTCTTTCCTTTTCGGAATAATTTAGAATCTTCTTTTTTGTTGGTGTTGGAGGTCCCATCTCTGGTGCTCCACCTTATCTCTTCTATTACCAAGTCAGACCACAAACGCTCCCAGTCTAGTAACTTCTCCCTCCCATTCACAAAATCCTTGTAACTATGCTAGCTCTTGGGAAAGCCTAGAAGTGCTAGGCTCACCAAGTCATCATCAGCTACGGTCACACCAACACTTCCAAGCTCATCTCGACATTGAGTGAAATTATCCAAGTATGTTGGTACCGTCTCTCCCTCCTCCTTCTTGATCTTTCTGAGATTGTCCTTTAGCACCAACTTCCTTTGGTCGCTGCTATTATGAAAAAGAATTGTCAAGGCCTTCCACATAGCATATGGAGTCACCTTCCCATTGAGACTTGAGACAATATTATCTCAAACTCCATCCAACAAGATCCTTCTTTCCTTTTCCACCTTCTTCTACCATACATCAAGAAGTTGGGAATCTACAGTTTCAAGCTTGGGAATATCAAAATCTATGAATTCCTTCAACCCATTGTCCTCCAACAATGCCTCAATCTTAGCCTTCCATGCAATATGATTCGAATTTCCCTTGAGTGCATATTTGAGTCTCAAGCCATTGAAAGACATCTTGATCTACTGCTAGCTCCAAATAAAGTATCTACAAATTTGAATATTGTTCAACACAAACTCAATTTATTCTCCACTATTGTGATTCCTGGTGCTCTGATACCATGTAGAAAATCTCTAACACAACTCTGATACCATGTAGAAGTTATATAGAAACTCTATACCAATGGATTCAATCCGATCATGTAATGTATTAAAACAAGATACTGAATCCTTCTACTATATTTGGGGAATATAAAACATGATCGCTCATTCATATGCAAGTAAGAGAAAGGAAATTATTAATCACACAACACAAGATGTATCTGGGGAAAAAACCTGCTCGAAACCCTCTATCATATATTGTACATAGTCAAAGAATCATGAAACAATAAAATTCTTTCTCACACCGAGAAAATCCTGCACTCTACTGATCATATCACCTTGATCCTGCTCAAAACTAACTAGAAATTCTCAGAAAAAATTTACCAATACTTAGCCAATTCTCATCCCTTGCTTAGCCCAACCTTGCTCACGCAATCCTAGGCAATTAATCTCTATTAAATAGGATAATAAACCTTCCTTGACTGCACAATCCATCATGAGCCTTCCTCTGACTTTATAATTGCGCTCGGGCAATTCGCTAATAATACAACTAATAGTTAACTTCCCTTTAACCTCTGTCTCAAATGGGTCATCATCAGAATTGACATGCATGCAACTATTAATAGTGAATCATCAGTTACTTGATATATCAATACTTGTGAATTAAATCTAATTTAATTCACTTGACCTCTCACTAGCTCATCACTCAGTTAGAAGTAATTAAACTGATTTTAACTCAATTAATTTGAGTTAACTGATTGCACTCACACCACACTAGTGCATTGACTACAACTGGACCCTGAAAATAATAAAATCACTCTACATGCCTCACCTTTGACCCTCAACTCGAAATTATTGAGCTAACTAAGTGTTTCTGACTTAGTTAATTGATACAAGTTGTTATGAGATGAAATTACAATTTTCTTTCAATTTAACTAAGGGATAATTAAATCAAAAGCCTCACATGGTAGCCATTTCTAGGTGCCATTTTCTGGATTTTGTTTCTGGATGCCAATTTCATCGTTTCTTATTGCAAATTTCAACAGAAATGAATTACAATCAACTTTAAAAAGATTACACTTATACCTCCAATTATGATGATGTTCTTAAAATCGAGACCTTGGTTGGAGAAACGGATTGCACGGTTGGATTCCTAGTGTGAAAAAATTCAAAAATGACTCTAAACTTGTCAAATTATAACATTGGCACCTCTGGCCCTCTAAGGGAATCTTTTCAGAATCTTAGCAGATCCTGAGCTCACGGTTTTGATCCTTTGATCCGCTCATGATTTCACAGGTCTGCCCTTCGCTTCCCTGGTCGAATGACTTGAATTAAGGTTTAAATATTTGCATTTTGGAGGACTTTCCAACGTAGCCATTTGGGCGGATTGGTTTGGCACGTTGAATAACATCGGGGTGGTCGAGGGTTCCAACCTTGTTGTTTGGTAATTTAATTGATGTTAAATTACTTACATGAATTATCAACTAGGGCTATTAAACTAATGCATTTTATGTGCACTGTATGTGCTAGGAGTCTTTGCTACTCGCACAATTTATAAGTTAAATTGAGTTATCAAAATGGACATGTTTATTTAAAGCTATGCAACTAAATTAATAACTCATACAAAATTAAATCAACTCTAAAAATAATGATCATACTCCTCTTGAAAGAAAACTTCACACTCACACTTTGTTTGAAATAAAATCACTCATTCATTTTCTTTTGAACAAAATCACTCTCGCTTATAAAAACACACACTTGCATAAATGTAAATCACACTTTCTCAAATGGAAATCACTCTTTCTTGAATGGAAATCACTCTCTTGCATAAATAGAAATCTCACTTGCATAAATAGAAATGTCACTTCACACTTTTAAATGGATTTGCTTCAAAAAGGAAGATTAACTACACAAAGGAGAGTCCTATCTATCTCATTACAGTATTAAAATCTACTCTATCCATGTGCATATGAAATCTCTGAAATAAAAATGATTAGAAAAACAATTTCAAACCCAGATCTAAAAGAAATCAGAACTCAAATAATTCAATCGAATTGATAAAAATATACAGGAAACATAAACTAAAATACAAACTGTTAATAAACAAAAGACCTTACTGTCTGGAGGGAGCCCTCCATGAGAAGAAGGTAATGTTGTGATGTACTGAACCAAGCACTTAACCATGCATTTGAATACTCATTGAGAAAATGAAATTTCAATTACAAAACATAGTATCAATAATATAAATTTCAGTGTATGTTTATCTCTGTCGAGAGGCATATTTATAGAGTCCTTGGGCATTTAATATTTCAGAGCTATACACCTAATACCTATCAACAGAAACTTATATTAATTCTTTAAAGATAAAATTGCATGATTATCTCATGATTTTCTATCATCACAAAAAATCACGAGGAATAAAATATGGTTCTCTCTCACCTGAGTCACCAATTATGGAGGTTGACTTCATCTTTGACCGTGTTTCTAGGATGTTGTTTTTATCGATCTGGCTCATAAGAATAGGAGGAAATCGTTGTGGTCATCAATTTCCACCTGCACATGTGTTTCTTTCTCCATATGGTAACTTGGAACCTATCATACCATGAACTTAGCTGCAAAATCATGTGTTAGTTGTGGGATCACTGCAATTCGGTAGCTGGAGTAAATATTAAACTAAATAATAAAGAAAATTATCATTTTATGAAATAAAATACAATTGTATACCTGCCATATAATAATTCATGTAATGTTATTCCCAATGTGACATTATGAAGATTAGGAAGAAGGATATCGAGTGAAAAATGGTGTAAAAAAGAAGCAATTGTGGGGTTCAACACCCACCGACCCCATATATATACCACCCGTTTTTAATTTTGGATGTTAGTTGTATGGAGTTTCCCAGATGGCGGAACGAGTAGTTTGTTAGGTGGGTTAAAACCCTGCTGACCATAGTTCGTTGACACTTGTGGCATAATAAATGGCGTGCCTTGTTTGAAACATACAATGGTTGGGAATTTGGGCTATGCGGTGGGGGGGTTTGACCACCCGCCACCATATATATATAATATATGTGTTGTTTGTTTGGTAGGTGGTTGGGCGGGTACACCGGGGGTGGCCTACCAAATTATTAATTTTTTAATAATCCATTAGACAAAAATTTTCCGCTAGTTTATAAGGGTTAATGGACGAATTAAGGAGGCGATAAATTGACCTTTTTAAATCACCCTTTTCTGTGCGCCATCCCTTCACTAATTTTTTCCTCATTAGTGACTACCACTTGACCAAGTTTGACTAGAATTTTGACTAGCTATAACTTGAGCATACGAACTCGGATTTGAGTGCCATTCACACCGTTGGAGTTAGGGCGACGAGCAATAAGATATGGTATTGGTTTCAATTCCATTTTATTACTTTTATTTTTGAGCTATTTTCATGGCCACTTCTATTTCTAGATCCACCTAGATCATTCCTCCCCACTAATGAGATTTTGGACCGCCAAAGGCTTTATCATTCAATTGGAAAGTGAGGGAATTGCTACCTCACTTTCTACTTCTCCATCCATTGAGCCTTACATGGATGCATTCTTTTGAAACCAATACGAATATTCTCCACGTCTCCCCATTGTGAAGTCATGGTGTTTCTGTCGAGAATTATATCCTCTGTTATCTTGTCCAGCTATTAAGGTGAAAATTCGTTCATTGTAGGAACCTGTCCAACCTCTTCAATTTCCATGATCAAAGGAGGCTCATAAAGCTTCAATTTTTCAATGTTCAACACTGAGTACATCTGCATGTATGATGGAAAATCGAGATGAAAATAATTGTCTCCATTATTCTCTAATATGGTGAATGGGCCATATCAAAGTGGTCTCAACTTCTTTCCTTCCCTTCATTATGTCCTTACTGATGTGGAGCCACACTCTGTCCCCAACTTGGAATTGTTTATCGACTTGGTTCTTGTCATGTCGAGCTTTGTATGGAACTTGACTTCTCTCCAAATACTCCTGCACTACCTGGTAAATTATCTGTATCTTCCAAACAAAATTCTGTGCTTTTTGCCTGTTGTCTCACCCACTAGAATATTCATCTCTCTCAAAGACCATGTCTAAGGGATCATTTGGAAAATAGCCAAAGCATGTCTCAAATGGTGAGCTCTAAGTGGATGAATGCACTGCCCGGTTGTATGCATGTTGTACATAAGGAAGTTTTTCGTTCCACAACTTGGGATGCTTGCCACAATAGCCTTAGAGTAAGTGTATCATTGTGCAGTTGAAAACCTCTGTTTGTTTGTTTGTCTACGAATGAAATTATGCACTTCTCTTCAACTTGGTGTCCATCATTCTCCACAAACTCATCCAAAAATATCCAAGAAAGTGAGAGTCTTGATTAGACACAATGGATGTGGGTAGCCCAAAGTGGACCCATAAAAGTTGGAAGAAGATATGAGAAGTCTTCTTTGTAATGAATTACTTTTTATAAGGCATTAATACACACATTTTTCTAAATCGATCCACAACGACATACAAATAGTCATGACCTCTCCTAGACAAAGGAAAACCACCTAAAATATCCATTGAAACACTTTCCCATCGAAAAATCGAAACAAGGAGTGGTGTGGAGAGCCCTAGTTTTCTATTAGCGGGCTTGAAAACTGAACACAACACAAATCCATTTACAATCGAGTCATAACATTTTTTCGTGTGAGGTCGATAACAAAACCTCTATAAATGACACAAAGTATTTTATACACCAAAATTAACTGACACAAGAGAGGTATGTGCCTCTTTGTTTACATGTATCCTTTAATTGGTGGGAATACAAAGTATTCCAAGATGGTAAAACAATTTTACCTGTAAGTGATAATTATCCACCTGCGATCCATGCATCAATTTTTCATAAATATCCTTAAAATAATCATAATCATCATAATTCTAAGCGTAAATTTCAAAAGATAAAGAAGCATTTTACAAAACTATAAATGCATAAATAGGAGGGAGAGAAAGCATATATGTCACTTTATTGTTGGTGTCATTTTTTTATTTTATTACCAAGTGAAAATGCTGGAGGAGTCCCATCCATATGAAATTATGTGCTTGTTGAAGCATGATACCAGACCGAAGGTACTACAAGGGATGGTGATCTGTGTGAATGATGGTCTCCTTGCCAATGAATTAGTGCTTCCACTTCTTCACACTTTGAAGTCAAGACAAACAACTCCTTGTCATATTTGGGATAGTTCACAACAACTTGGGAGAATGTCTCTGAATGCTAACATACAGGTTTCCTTTGCTACAACAATAATTCTCCCATGGCGTATCCACTGGCATTTGTCTCGATCTCAAAAGTATGTTGGAGGTCTGGTAAGGCCAAAAATGGTAAGATATTCATCTTCTCTTTCAGTGTATCGAAGGATTTCTGCTACTTTCCTCCACACTTAAAGTTTTTCTTCACACTCATCAATGAATGTAAAGGGGATGCAATAACGAGAAGTTGGAAATAAAAATTCTCCAGTATTATACTACACCCAAAAATATATGAACCTTTGTAACATTAGTGGATTTAGGCCACTTTAAAATCACATCAATTTTATAGGTTCCATTTTTTTATTTTCTACTACCGACAATGTGAACCAAGTAAACCAAAGAGGTATTACTAAATTCATGTTGGAAATATGATTATTATGTATTAATATGTTGTCCTTGGTGGAAACTCTTTGGTAAAAGATGGAGTATATGTCTTTTGGAGAAGCTCAGTAGTCTATCAGAAGAAATGTGTAATGTCCAGCAAAAGATTAGTTAATATTCATATTTCAGGTTCTATACATAGGTTTGTACAGGCCACGTCATGTATACACGTAGATAAGAACGATCCAAGTCACGTATGCCTTTTGAGCTGAAAAAAATATGATATCATGAGGCTTTACCATGGTATTAGCCCACAATCTTGAGTGCTTTGTTGTCTATTTGATTCCGTCCAAGAATACCATCATCAGTTGTGTGGTTTTGACTCACGGTATTGGTAAAGGATAAATATATATAAGGATAAGAAGATCATTGTGCAAAGGTGTGCATGCACAAAGGTTGTCACTGAATACTTCTCTTTGAAGTAAATTTGCATGGGATGAACTTCGTTTTATTGGTAGATCTAAATCTATGATGCACCCTTGGTTACAATGATGGATCAAGATCTCTAGACCTGAAATGACTATGTTCCTGCATGATATATTGAAGAGATGATTAGATCTGTGATTTGGCGCATGTTTGTTGAAGTGAAGTGAAGAAATCTGGGTAAGTTCTATAGATCTGATAAATTCTACAAAGATAATGTTTAAATATCTATACGCTACTCCGTCTTGGTAAAAGAGCGTATATACGCGGCTTTGTCTTAGAAAAGGCGTGTATGGAAGTCAGGGTTTTCTAAAGCTTATTGCAGAGGTTTTCTGTTTATTACTACTATATTTCTACTGTCTATCAATGAAGTCTTCATGTAGATCTGGGTTTCTTGAATGTTGTATATGTTGCTAAGTTGATTATGTACAAATCTGATCAATGAGTGAGTATATATGTTTTATGATGTATGAATGATCAAGGGTTCTGCAATACTGAAAAGATATCTGAATGAAAGCCTTAGATCTGGATTTGAAACTAACCATATTTTGGAAGATCAGTATTCACAGATCTATACGTAGGTTGGTGTGAGGGAAATCACGTATACACACGTGTTCAGTAAAGAAAATTAACATGTGCATTTTAAGATAATGAATGTTCAGGGTTGAGTTTGATTCTGCATACTAATTCTGAAATCTGGGTTATTACTGTGTTCTGGTTATAGTAATCTCACTGTTCTGATTGAAGTATTGGGTGAATTTTATTATTATTGTTCTTTAAGAAGAGTTGTGTTGAAACTGTGTGATCCAGTATGAAAATTGATGAAACATGGTCTGCAGTGGCTTTGAGGGTTGAAGCCTTCAGTGTGGAAGTAGAAGCTTCCTGCCAGTAGGAGTTGGTGTTTTGATTAGGGGGTTGAAGCTCCCTTCTAGTAGTGGCTGGTAAACGAGATCAGGGGGTTGTAGCTCCCCTCCAGTTGCAGCTAGAAAACGAGAGAAGGTTGCAGCCGCCTGCAGGTAGATGCATGCGTACTGATATGAGTTTGCATCAGTACAAAATTGTAAACAACTTTCCATATAATAAATATTGAAGACATAGACGACAATAGCAGTGGTTTTCTCCCGAATTGGGTTTCCACCTTAAATATTGGTGTTCATGTGTGATGCTCTTATGTGATAATTTATTTTGCTGTTACTGCACATATTTACTTCTTAACTAACTGATGCATAACTGATAAGCTGAGTTAAAGTTTTTTTCTGAAAGTTTATCTAACAATAAAGTTATCTCAAATATGAAGCTGTTATATTCATGTGCACAATTGGGTTAGTTACAAGTTGTATGGAATTGCAGAAGAAAAGTTAAAACACGCAAGCTCAAATACTCATCTACCCCCCCCCCCTCTAGTATTTAACAATTCCACCATTGCTGAGAGAAGGTCCTTCTGAAGAAGCTTAATCGCTAGAAGGAAGATCAGCTAAGCTGAGAAATCAAGATGAGAAAACATCTATCAGGCCTCCTCTCTTCAACGAAAACAACTTAATCTTCTGGAAGACAAGGAAAAGATCCTATCTTCAGTATCTTGGAGAAAATGTATGGGCTATAGTTGAAGGAGGTTATCAATATCTAGCTTCAATCCCAACAGATGCAACAACAAGAAAAAACTATGAAACCAATGCAAAGGCAATCAATGCATTATTGGGAAGTTTGACTGAATAAGAATTTGTCAAAGTCATGCAGTTGAATACAACAAAGGAGATATGGGACAAAATCATTCTAAGCTATGAAGGTGATGCCAAGGTAAAAAGTGCTAAACTCCAAACTCTCAGAATTCAATATGAAAAACTCAGAATGCATAATGATGAAAGCATTGCCAATTTATTTTTATGTCTGGATGATATTGTAAATCGCATGAGAAATCTGGGTGAAACCATAACTGACACTACTCTGGTAGAAAAGGTTTTAAGATCTCTAACTCCCAAATTTGAGTCAAAAGTCTCTGCTATTGAAGAGAAGCATGATCTACAAACTCTTACTGTTGTTCAACTTCATGGGTTTCTGACTTCTTTTGAAATGAGAAAAGGAGGTCCATTTGAAGTCAAAGAAGTTGTCTTCAGAGCTGCTGCAAAAGGAAAGGAGGTAGAAGAACAATAAGGATTAGGGTATGTTTGAGAAGAATATGAGATAAATCTTGTAAAGAAGCTACAACTTGGCACTGGAAGGTTCAGAGGTAAGTTTCCTTTTAAATGTTTTTCTTGTGGAAGAGTTGGTCATTATGCTGCTAAATGTCCCCATAAATATAGTCATGAAAAGGGAAAGGAAGTGGCTAAAGGAAATAAGAAATGGTTTATCAATAGAAAAAACTATTATACTCATGAAGATAGTGATGGTATATCAAATAGTGAAGAAGGAGAATCTGATCAAGATATTAGACTACTCATGGCTTTTGAAAAAGACTCTAGTGAGGCTAAAGATACTTTTATGGATTCATTAGAAAAAAATGACTTTCTTGAAGAAATAAATCATCTCAAAATATGTTTGGAAGAAAACAAAATTTCCATAGATACTCTAAAGAAGCAACTTATAGAAAAGGAGAAGCACAACGAGAAATTAGAATGTGAAATAGTAAGTCTAAGAAAGGAAATTGAGAAAGTGAAAACTTTAAATCTTTGCTAAAGGATCTGAAACCTTAGATGAAATTATCAAGGTACAATGCTCTCCTCTTATAAAGATAGGTTTTGGATATATTGGATAATCATCTTAGTCTTTAGCACCAAGCTATCTAAATGCAGCTAAAGCTAGCCTTCAACATTCTATCTCTCAGCAAAAGAACAAAAAAACTACACAGGTAAAGCATGACCACTTTAATACAAGGAAGAACAATAACAGAAATATCAATCAGCAGGTAAACATAAATAGAAGGTTTCATGATTGCATAAATTTCTTCTTTAATGGACAATGTTTCTCATGTCATAATTTTGTTCATAAGACTGCTCAATGTGTTGCATACAAAACCATTGTGACCAGAGAAGAAAGAAATCAAAGAAATGAGACTGGAATAAATAAGAACAGTTATAAAAAATTTTCCCCTCTTCAAAATTAAATTGAATGTTAATATTGCAATAACTTTGGTCATGAAGAATCTTAATGAAGGAGCAAACTTCAGCCAAAAGAGCATGTACCTTCAAAATACAAGGTATGGAGAAAGAAAGACTTATAGGTTGAAAGCTGTGGCATAGCTTTATTTACAGAAGGGGAAGAAAATCAATGGTACATTGATAGCGGATGCTCAAAACACATGACATGTGATAAAAATAAACTCCTTTCATACAATGCTCTAGAGAAAGAAAATAATGTTACCTTTGGAAATGATTATCCTGTTGTCATTAAAGGAAAAGGTTCTGTTTTTTTAAAAGAAAAGGTGAAAGCTAACAATGTTATGTATGTGGATGGATTGAAGCATAAGTAAGTCAAATATGTGATCAAGGAAATGAAGTTGTCTTTAGTTCAAAATAATGTGTAGTATGTGAACTTGACACAGGAAAAACAATAATAAAAGGAACTAAAACACCAAGCAATCTGTATGTATTGAAAGGTGGCCAAGAACAATGCTACTTGGGTAAATCTTTAGAAAATTGGTTATGGCACAAAAGGTTCAGACATTTAAGCTTCTCTCAAATATGAAAATCCAGCAGACTCAAAGCTATTCATGATCTTCCCAGCATCCCTCTACCTAAAAGTACCATATGCAAATCATGCCAATTTGGTAAGAAAACCAGGGTACAATTCAATGCTAAAGAAGGATTAGAAATTAAGCCTCTTGAACTTATACATAATGATATATGTGGACGTGTAAGGAAAAAGTCACCCCGTGGAGAACAATACTATATTTTATTTATTGATGACTTCTCTAGAATGTGTTGGATCGTGTTACTGAAACATAAATATGAAGCATTTGAAAAATTTAAGATCTTCAAAGATTTGGTTGAAAATGAATTAGATCTAAAAACCAAATGTATTAGATCTGACTGAGGAGGAGAATATATATCAGATGAATTCTTTGATTTTTGTGAACATCATGGCATAAAAGACAGTTTTTTGTAGCTAGAACCCCACAACAAAATGGCATGGCAGAAATGATGAATAGAATAGTTCAAAAAATGGCTCAGGCTATACTTGATGAATATGGAACTCTCGATACCTTTTGGGGAGAAGAAACACATATTGCAATAAATATTCTGAATAAGGCTCATGTTTGTGTGAATAGTGATAAAACCCCTTATGAACTATGGTATGGCAATCTTCCCACCGTAAAGCACTTTAGAGTTTTTGGAAGAAATTTTTTTATTAAGAAAAATGATGAAAAAATTGGTAAGTTTGAACCTAGAGTAGATGAAGGAATATTTCTTGGTTACTCTTCTAGAAGTAAAGCATATAAATGTTACAATAAAATACTTCAGAATATTGTTGAATGTATTGATGTTGTAATTGACGAGTCTCTCTCTGCTCCTAAAAGGGAAATAACAACAACAAATGAAGATGATGATGATGTATATTTTCCCACATCAAATAGAAACAATATAGAAGGTGAACCCAATGAAGCACTATAAGAAAATCTATCTGAAAAGGCTCCATCCAGGTATGTTCAAAAGAATCATCCAGAATCTCAAATGTTGGGAGAAAAGGGATCAGGTGTCCAAACAAGAATAACTCTTGTAGGATCTCCTAGCTATCTGGCATTTCTATCCACTATTGAACCATAGAATGTAAATCAAGCTAGTAAATATGAATGTTGGATTCAAGCCATGAGTGAAGAACTTGATTAGATTGAAAATAATCATACTTGGGAATTGGTTCCAAGATCTCATGATAAAAATGTGATTGGAACAAAATGGATATTCAAAAACAAGTTAAATGAAAATGGAGATGTTATTAGAAACAAAGCTAGAGTTGTTTGTAAAGGGTATGCTCAACAAGAAGGTATATAATTTGAAGAAACATTTGGTCCTGTAGCTAGACTTGAAGCCATAAGAATGTTTCTTGCTTTTTCAAGTTTTCAACAATTCAAAGTTTATCAAATGGATGTTAAATTTTCTTTCCTCAATGGTGATCTAGAAGAATAAGTTTATATAGAACAACCAGAAGGATTCATTCTGGGAATGATGAAAAACTTGTTTGCAAACTTAAAAAGGCTTTATATGGTCTCAAACAAGCTCCTCAGACATGTTACTATCATCTTGACAAATATCTTCATCAACAAGGTTTTACAAAGGGATCTGCTGATAGTAACTTATACACTAAAATTGAGAATGATAAACTATTGATTATAGTTGTATATGTTGATGACATCATTTTTGGAAGTAATGAAGAGTCAATGAGTCAGAAATTTGCTTCTTTTATGCAGCAAGAATTTGAAATGTCTTTACTTGGGGAACTAACATTTTTTCTTGGCTTACAAGTGCAACAAGCAACAAATGGCATATTTTTGTCACAAGAAAAATATATTAAGCAAATTCTGAAGAAGTATGGGATGGAATACTGCAAACCTGTGAGTACTCCAATGGTAATTGGATGTAACCTCAGATCTCATGATTATTCTCCCACGGTGAATCAACCAGAATATAGATCCATGATTGGAAGTCTGCTTTATCTAATCGGGACAAGACCAGACATTATGCATGCAGTTGGGATTTTTGGACGATTCCAAGATAATCCAAAAGAGTCTCACCTTCACGCTATAAAAATAATATTCAAATATCTTTAGGGGAATAAAAAATTTGGTCTATGGTATACAAAGAATGTTGATCTCACTCTTCATGCTTACAAAGATGGGGATTGGGTTGGAAATGTTGATGATCGAAAAAGCACTAGTGGTGGTGAATTTTATATGGGGCCTCAATTAGTATCTTGGTTCAGCAAGAAACAAATTTCTATTGTCTTATCTACAATAGAAGCAAAATATGTAGCTGACGCATCATGTTGCACACAACTCCTTTGGATGATGCAGACTCTACAAGACATTCAAATCAAATGTTAACCTCCCATATCCATATTTTGTGATAATACAAGTGCCATTAGTATCTCAAAGAATCCTGTTATGCATTCCAAGACCAAGCACATTCCTATCAAGTATCACTTTCTACGTGAAGAGGTGCTTGAAGAAAAGGTTAAATTGGAGTATGTTCCCTCCAAAGAACAAGTTGTTGATATATTTACTAAACCTCTTCCCAGGGAAGCATTCGAATATCTCAGACAGAAGTTGGGAGTTGTATCTACCTCTTTGATCAAATCTACGTAATTTCAAAAGTTTAAATTCAATACGCTGGTTTCATAAAGGTGAATCACATATATACTCGCATTTCTGTGCATAAAACTACGTATGGGTTTCGCTGACAAAAAATCCTCTAGGTCAGCATTCAGAACAGTTATGGTACTGTTGGGTAATCTCTGTTGATATTCCAATATTCATGTTTTTGTGATATTTATCTCCTTGATGAAGATGCTTTGATGAATCGGTGGTTGAAGGTGTCCAGGGTGCACAAGCTTACGGGGAGCACCTGCCTTGTTGAAAAGGATGCATTGTTGGCATTCTGATTGCTTTCTGATATATGATCTCTCTCTTGAGATATTTTGGCCCTGTTTATGAAAAGCCATTTATGTACTTTGATGAAAAGGGAATGTTTACACTATGATGTAAATTGTTATATCTGTTTCTATGTAAGGAATTGTTCTATTTTTAAAAACTAACTTGGTTGGGTAGTTGAGTAAATCTAGTGTGTAATTCCACTTGGTTGATCATTGATGTGTTAGTGAGTTCCAGATCATAATTTATTGAGTTATAGAGTCCGAAAATTTGTCTAGAGATTCAACATGACCTAGATAATGGTCAACATAGTAATCTTCTTTGCCTTTGATGTCAAAGTGATCCGGATTTTATGCAGGAACGCAACAGAATACAGAAATAACCATGAACATAGAGATGCAGCGGAAATAATGCTTCATTTCATTAATATCAAATAACAGAAATATGCTTACATGCATAATGGAAATAAAATAGCTAGGGTGCTGGTAGCGAATCTCTGAGAAGAGATGTGATGGCTACAGACCTCTGAACTGTGTTACAATGAGGCTCGAGGGCCTATTTATTGTTGAGAAACAATGTAGAATATGAAACGTCCAAAAACCTAACCGTAGGATATGAGGCGCCAAAACTGTGGGCGCCCGTTTGGGTAAATTGGTGGTTCAACTTCCCGGGGGCATAACTTTGGCACCCGATCTCCGTTTTACGCGCTCAATAGCTCATTAGAAAGATCTATCCGAGGACTACAACTTTTGTGACGATTTTGATCAAATTTAATACCCAAAAAACGTCGTTTAGGGCCTCAAAATGGCTCCAGAAGTTTAGGACCCGAAAAACTGCTAAAAATAGTAAGTTTTGTTGCAACTTGAAAATTGAAAGAACTGAAGATGGGGGTTCAAATGGAATAGGTGGGTGGCCACCAATATCCACCTAGATCATTAAGCCCCCAAAACGGCTCCGAGAGTGGAGGACTCGAAAACCTGCTAAAAATAGTAAGTTGTGCTGAATGTGAAAATCTGCAAGAATTGATGGTGCTAGTCCAAATGGAATAGGTGGGTGGCCACCGATATCCACCTGGATCATTCCTCCCTCCTTAGGAAGCAATGGTCCCCATTGCGTTGAGATCCTCCATGAGATGAGGAAAATTCTATTGAACTGGGTATTAGATGTGTTGAAGATTTCATGGACCTGCGGGTGGACATGCTGGATGCGTTTAGTAAATTTGGTTTCTTTATCAGCCTCATACAGTACATGTTTGGATTCTGTATGTGTAGTTGCAGGATGTATGGCAACATCAGGTGGTGGTGCATTGGGAGTCAGATCAATGGAGTGTTTGTCCTGACAGTGTAGAGGAACCTCTATGAGTGAGGAGAAATTGTCATCGTATTCCTCCATGACTTTGTCCATCCGTCGGCAAACGTGGAAGTGAGACATGTTTCGAGGTCAGCTACACATTCTTCTTCCTCAGGAGTGAGTCTAAGGAAAATGTGAATTTCCCGGTCCGGGAAAACAATCTTATCATGTTGTTTTATAAGAGTCAAAGAGATGGCAGGAGGCGTACTACCTCTAGTTCCTCATTGTGTTATTTTCCCTGTGCTTCAAATAACAAAGACGAGGCCTACGCTCATACACAAAAGATGTCATTTCCACAAGTATGGTTGGCCCAAGGACATATCAATACATCAAGAGGAGCAACATCACACAATACCTCATCCGTGAATGGCCTTATACTGTACGGAAGGCGACACTGTTGGCGGATGCAGAGATCTCTCCCCGGGTGGAGCCACCCGATGGTATATGGTTGTAGGTGTGCTATGGTCGGTAGGCCGAGCCTCTTCACGACCTCTACTGAAATGAGGTTCTTTTGGCTTCCGCTATCAATAATAAATTGCATCGGAGAACCCTTCACCCACATCTGCGAATGAAAGAGGCATTCCCCCTCCTCTGGATCCTTTGGATCGTCCCTCTAGATCTTGGTGGTGGCAACAATGGCACTGATCCGAGATCAATGATCCGCTTCCCTTGTCATTGCCTTTGTATGGTTCTAACTCAGGATCAGAAAATGCATCTGATTCGGGTGCCTTTAGTTCGGCCACCAAAGACTGTTTGGCCCGACACTCGTTTGTGCTGTGAGTGGGGCTATTATGGAATTCACACCACTTCCCTTTGTCCTTATTTGGATTTGTGGTGTTGTTCTGAGTCGCATTGCTTTGGCCTTGCCCCTTGTTCTTCGGTTCAGGGGCAACTTTCGGATTTGCAGATCCAAAGTCTTCATTTTTCAAGTGAATTTCGCTGATCTTTCGGTGATAATGATATGCCGTGCCCAGCGATGTAATGTCGAGGAACTCCATTTCCTCCCGAATGTGTCCAGGCAGATAACCGCTGCATTCTTGAGCACCAAATGTATCTCTCAATCTTTAATACCCAACTTTGTGCGTTGTATGGAACAGCATTCGTCGTTCGTGCACATCTTGATCCTTTTGTTGTCGCGTTGTCCATTGGATGTATTTGTCCTCACTCCCCACAGGTAATATTGTTCCTTGATGCCATCTCTAACGACCTGCGGGGTGTGGTCGAGAATGTAGAGGGTTCCCCGCCCTCTTGCTCACTTGCGTCTCCACGCTGCATATAAAGGCCAGGAGGAGTGCAAAAATAATATTTTCTCGGTCAGAGAAGTCATGGACCGAGAAATACCCTTCCAAAAAATT
Organism: Pinus albicaulis; assembly: GCA_034641835.2. Lineage (NCBI taxonomy): Eukaryota > Viridiplantae > Streptophyta > Pinopsida > Pinales > Pinaceae > Pinus > Pinus albicaulis. The sequence goes on from CM076582.1 coordinate 1,378,517,518, forward strand.
TAACCATCTGTCTACAGCGTCTGCATCTATTTTTCCTTCAAATATAGGAATGTCAAAGTTTACCTGTACCTTCAAGGGAGTGGCGCCTCCAGAGTGGCTGTTGGATGCAGATGCGCCATATGTGGGTAGTTGTTGAAGGATTTGAGCAAAGTTATCCATCATCACGTTCCTTTGTTTCTCGAGGGCCTCCTCGAGTAGTATTTTGATAGGATCTCCTGCTCCCTCGTCTTTCTTTTCTTCCACCATGGGAGGTCGTCGGGGTTTGCGAGGCTGATCTTGCAAGGGTTCAACTAGATCGAGCCCTAACTCCTTATACCCTGACCGCGTTGGGGACATGCAAAGAAAAACAAAGAAAGAGCAAACCCCCTCTGATACCACTGATCCGGATTTATGCAGGAACGCAACAAAATATAGAAATAACCATGAACATAGAGATGCAGCGGAAATAATGCTTCATTTCATTAATATCAAATAACATAAATATGCTTACAGGGATAATGGAAATAAAATAGCTAGGGTGCTGGTAGCGAATCTCTGAGAAGAGATGTGATGGCTACAGACCTCTGAACTGTGTTACAATGAGGCTCGAGGGCCTATTTATTGTTGAGAAACAATGTAGAATCTGAAACGTCCAAAAAACCTAACCGTAGGAGATGAGGCGCCAAAACTGTGGGCGCCCGTTTGGGTAAATTGGTGGTTCAACTTCCCGGGGGCATAACTTTGGCACCCGATCTCCGTTTTACGCGCTCAATAGCTCGTTAGAAATATCTATCCGAGGACTACAACTGTCGGGACGAATTTGATTAGCAAATTCGCTGGCGCTTTCATACCCAAAAAACGTCGTTTAGGGCCTCAAAACGGCTCCGGAAGTTCGGGACCCGAAAAACTGCTAAAAATAGTAAGTTTTGTTGCAACTTGAAAATTGAAAGAACTGAAGATGGGGGTTCAAATGGAATAGGTGGGTGGCCACCAATATCCACCCGGATCATTAAGCCCCCAAAACGGCTCCGAGAGTGGAGGACCCGAAAACCTGCTAAAAATAGTAAGTTGTGCTGAATGTGAAAATCTGCAAGAATTGATGGTGCTGGTCCAAATGGAATAGGTGGGTGGCCACCGATATCCAGCAAGAAACAAATTTCTATTGTCTTATCTACAATAGAAGCAAAATATGTAGCTGACGCATCATGTTGCACACAACTCCTTTGGATGATGCAGACTCTACAAGACATTCAAATCAAATGTTAACCTCCCATATCCATATTTTGTGATAATACAAGTGCCATTAGTATCTCAAAGAATCCTGTTATGCATTCCAAGACCAAGCACATTCCTATCAAGTATCACTTTCTACGTGAAGAGGTGCTTGAAGAAAAGGTTAAATTGGAGTATGTTCCCTCCAAAGAACAAGTTGTTGATATATTTACTAAACCTCTTCCCAGGGAAGCATTCGAATATCTCAGACAGAAGTTGGGAGTTGTATCTACCTCTTTGATCAAATCTACGTAATTTCAAAAGTTTAAATTCAATACGCTGGTTTCATAAAGGTGAATCACATATATACTCGCATTTCTGTGCATAAAACTACGTATGGGTTTCGCTGACAAAAAATCCTCTAGGTCAGCATTCAGAACAGTTATGGTACTGTTGGGTAATCTCTGTTGATATTCCAATATTCATGTTTTTGTGATATTTATCTCCTTGATGAAGATGCTTTGATGAATCGGTGGTTGAAGGTGTCCAGGATGCACAAGATTACGGGGAGCACCTGCCTTGTTGAAAAGGATGCATTGTTGGCATTCTGATTGCTTTATGATATATGATCTCTCTCTTGAGATATTTTGGCCCTGTTTATGAAAAGCCATTTATGTACTTTGATGAAAAGGGAATGTTGACACTCATGATGTAAATTGTTATATTCAGTCATGTAAGGAATTGTTCTATTTTTTAAACCAACTTGGTTGGGTAGTTGAGTAAATTATGTAATTCCACTTGGTTGGATCATTGATGTGAGTATGAGTCCTTGGTGATCATACTCGGTTGAGTTATAGAGTCTGAAAAATTTGTCTAGAGATTCAACATGACCTTAGGGGGAGCATGGTCAACATAGTACCCTTTGCCTTTGATGTCAAAGGGAGAGAGTATTTTTGGTGTTTGAATAATGGTTTTGTTTAATGTATCTATCTATTGTGGTGATCAAACACCATCATGGTTGCCATCAAGTCCAAAGGGGGAGATTGTTGGAAATATGATTCTTATGTCTTAATATGTTGTCCTTGATGGCAACTCTCTGGTAAAAGATGGAGTATATGTCTTCTGGACAAGGTTAGTAGTCTATTAGAAGAAATGTGTAATGTCTAGAAAAATATTGGTTAATATTCATATTGCAGGTTCTATACATGGATTTGGACAAGCCAAGTCATGTATACACGCAGATAAGAACGATCCAAGTCATGTATGCCTTTTGCGCTATTAAAAATATGATACCAGGAGGCTTTACCATGGTATTAGCTCACAGTATTGAGTGTTGTGTTGTCTATTTGATTTCGTCCAAGAATACCATCATCAATTGTGTGGTTTTGACTCATGGTATTGGTAAAAGATAAATCTATATAAGGAGAAGAAGATCATAGTGCAAAGGTGTGCATGTGTAAGGGTTGTAACTGAATACTTCTCTCTAAACTATATCTGCATGGGATGAACTTTTTTTTATTGGTAGATCTGAATCTATGATGCAACCTTGGTTACAATGATGGATCAGGATCTCTAGACCTGAAATGACTATGTTCTTGCATGATCTATTGAAGAGATGATTAGATCTGTGATCTGGCTCATGTTTGCTGAAGTGAAGTGAAGAAATATGGGTAAGTTCTATAGATCTGATACATTTTGCAAAGATAATGTTTACAGATCTATATGCTAGTCCATATTGGTAAAAGCACGTATATACGCGGCTTTGTCTCAGAAAAGGCGCGTATGGAAGTTAGGGTTCTCTGAAGCTTATTGAAAAAGGTTTTATATTTATTTCTATCATATTTCTACTGTCTGTCAGTGAAGTATTTATGTAGATCTGGGTTGCTTGAATGCTATATATGTTGCTAAGTTGATTATGTACAAATCTGATCAATGAGTGAGTAAATATGTTTTATGATGTCTGACTGATCAAGGGTTTTGCAATGATGAAAAGATATCTGACTGAAAGCCTTAGATCTGGATCTGAGACTGACCATATTCTGGAAGGTTAGTATTCATAGATCTATACGCAGGTTGGTGTGAGGGAAAGCGCGTATACACGTGGGTTCAGTAAAAAAAGTAGCGTATGAATTTTAAGATAATGAATGTTCAGGGTTGAGTTTGATTCTGCATACTAATTCTGAAACCTGTGTTATTACTGTGTTCTAGTTACATTAATCTCACTGTTATGATTGAATTATTGGGTGAAGTTTATTATTGTTGTTCTTTAAGAAGAGTTGTGTTGAATTTGTGTGATCAAGTATGAAAATTGATGAAACGTGGTCTACAGTGGCTCTAAGGATTGAAGCCTTCAGTGTGGAAGTAGAAGCTTCCTGCCAGTAGGAGCTGGTGTTCTAATCAGGGGGTTGAAGCTCCCTTCTAGTAGTGGTTGGTAAACGAGATCAGGGGGTTGTAGCTCCCTTCCAGTTGCAGCTGGAAAACAAGAAAAGGTTGCAGCCTTCTACAGGTAGATGTTTGCGTAGTGATATTAGTCTGCATCAGTACAAAATTGTAAATATCTTTCCATATAATAAATATTGAAGACAAAGATGAAAACAATGGCGGTTTTCTCTTGAATTGGGTTTCCACCTTAAATCTTGGTGTTCATGTGTGATGCTCTTATGTGATGATTTATTCTATTTTTACTGCACATATTTACTACTTAACTAACTGATGCATAACTGATAAGTTGAGTTAAAGTTTGTTTCTGAAATTTTATTTAACAATAAAGTTATCTCAGTATAAAAAAGTTTCTGTTGCTATATTCGCATGCACACATGAGTTGGGTTAATTAAAGTCGTGTATGGAATTCAGTAAAGAAAAATTTAAAATTATCAGTAATCTCTAAATACTAATTCACCCCCCCCCCCATCTCAGTATTTTTCCCAACAATTCACACTTAGAAATTTTGACACACAGTTTTTATTTTTGAAAAACATCAAGCAATTTTTTAACATGAATCACATAATCATTCCATTTCCTAATGTAAACAAGAATGTCACCAAGATACACACGTAAAAAATCATCAAGAAAATGGCTGAAAATAGCATTCATCACCCTCATCAATGTGGCTGGAGAATTGCATAGTTTGAATGACATAAACATGAATTCAAACAACCCATGCTTTGTTTTGAATGCAGTCTTCCACACATCCTAACTTACAATCCTGACGTAGCGATAGCCACTGGAGAAGTCCAATTTTTTGAAATAGACAACATTTTTCAATTGATCTAATAAGTCATCAATGCGACGGAGAGGGTACCAATTATTCACCGTATTTTGTTGAGTGCCCTGTACTCTATGAACATCCTCCACGTGCCATCATTTTTGGCACCAACACGATGGGTGAGCCACATGGAGAAGAACTTGGCCTTGTGACTGCTTGGTTCAATAATTCATGCACCTGTTTATTTATCTCCTCCATCTCAATGGTTGAAAACCTGTACATACCAATGTTGGGTAAAGGAGCATCCTACTGCAAATGGATATCATGTTGGATCTCGCATTTTGGAGGCAGCCCACTTGGCTCCTGAAAAATACCATTATAGTTAGAAACAATTTCATACAATTCATTTTTATGAGTGGGATCACAACCTTGGAAAGCATCAGATGTATCTGCATATTTTTATCTCACAAACATGAGCATGCACCCTATGTTGGAATTCACCAACCTCTTCATTTGACCTGCACTTACAAGATTGGCACTTATATTAGCACGAGGAGCTCTAACAATGTATTCCACCTCATCTTTCGTGAGATGATACTAGTTTTCATGGCGAAATAAAACTGCTTTCCTGTCATACAAATATGGACTACACAATACTATGCCATAGATATACAAAGGTACAAAATCAAGATCAAACTCATCTACTAGTTTGGCTGCAATAAAAAATCTAGCGTTACATTGCTTGATTACATGTAGTTTGGATTTTTCACACCCAACCAAGAGGGTAAGGTTTCAGATGAGGCTTGGTTTTGAATCCCAATTTCTTAACCAAGGATTCTGAAATGAAATTTACTTGTGAGCCTAGTTCAAATAAGGTTTCCACTTTAGTATGTTTCATTACGACTCTAATGTGGAACAATTTGTTCAGGATTTCATTCATTAAAAAGAGAATCATTTGAAGAATTTTTACTTGCATGTAATTCAAAATTTTCATTAGCATGAAGAGAGAGAGTACCTTGTATGCCCACTACTGTGATCTGTGTCTCATCATTAGAATCAGATCCAAGATCCTGTTGTACGGTTTCCACCATATTTTTCTTGTTTTTCCCACCAAATCTCTTTGGTTTCAACTCTGGATGCAAATTATAACAATTTTCATCATCATGGGCTTCCTTCTTGCAATGAGTGAAATATGGCTTTTCTCCTTCCTCCTTCTTGTTTGTAGCTACATTCTTATCCTTTCCCTTTCTTTTTCCTTTGAACTTGCCATTATGAGGTTTGAAAGATGATTTCTTTGAGTGATCTTCTTTGTCATTATTTCTCCTTCTTTCAAGGTGAATTACCTTCACACTGACCACATCAATAGTAGTAGGCTCAAACAATAAAAAAGAATGTCTGATGTAACTACGTAGAACACCAATATATTTTGTTACAGTTTGAGGTGAATCAAGTGGAATGTTCAAATTAAAATCTTGTTTCCTAAAATCTTCTGTGAATATTTGTACATTATGACCCTTTCCTTGTCTTAAATATTTCCATTCCATTAAATCCTTTTGTCGATAATACTAAGGATAAAAATGATATTTTAATGCAAAAACAAAATTGGACCAAGAAGAAAGGAGATTACCCAAGTCTTTGGTGCATTTTGGCAACTCAAACGAGACTCGTGGCACTCAATCGAAGGGATGCTAATTGGATCTTTTACTCATCCTCCTTGATCTGTTGAATCTGACAACAAAACTTGATTTGTTTAATCCAATTGTTTAGTTTCTCTGCATTACGTTCTCCATTATATTTGGACAAATTAAAGTTTACATCTAGCTTAAAAAATGGTTTCTTAGATGTATTTTTATGGTGCCTGTTAAAATGATGAGAAGATGAAAAAGAATAACTTTCACTAGTGGATGGAGAGGGAGGAGGATATTCTCCTCCAACTCCATGGTGTACCAATGCATGATCATCGGGTTCTTTCTTCTCATATTCTATAAGAAACTTGTCAACTTTCTCTGCCATGGTGAAGAAGATCTTGAGATAATTTAGTTCTTCTTATGCTCATTCATCCTCATCTGCCATGTTCCGTCTTTGTGGTGCTGACCCCGCTTCGAGATAAAAGGATTTGAGTTTACCTTCATCTCTTTGGAGCTTATTCCTAGTTATCATTCACTCATGCAACTCGCATCAAGAATACCTTCTCTGATACCAGACTTGTTCTAGATATTTTAACTTCAAGGATGCATATAGAATTGCATATAAAATAACATATTAACCAAGTAAATTAACACATGAAAAAGAAGTGGAAATCATAAAGAAACCATGAGATAAAAGGCACACAAATTATTTGATTACAGAGTTCACCCAATGTGGGCTACATATCTGTTCCCTGCTCAAAGTGGGGAGGCCTTCTTTCATTAAGTGGCATCAAAGAAATGAATTACAATCAACTTTACAAAAATGACCCTTATAACTCCAATTTTGATGATGGTCTAAAAATGGAGACCTCGACTGGAGAAACAGACTTCACGGTTGGATTCCTGGCATGAAAACGTGTTAAAATGACTATAAACATGTCAAATTCTAACACTGCCACCTCTAGCCCTCTAAGGGAATATTTTTAGCATCTTGGTGGATCCCTCGCTCACTGTTCCTTTCCTTTGATCCGCTCATGGTTCCTCGGGTTTGCCCTTTGCCGCCCTGGTCGAATGACTTGAATGAAGGTTTAAATATTTGCGTTTGGGCAGGATTTCCAACGTAGTCATTTGGGCTGATTGGTTTGGCACATTGAATAGAGCCAGGGTGGTCAGGGGTTCCAACCCTGCTAACCCCATATATATATCATGCATTTTTAATTTTGGAGGTCCATTGTATGGGGCCGCTTGGATGGCAGGCCGACTAGTTGGTCGGGCGGGTTCAAACCCTGCCAACCCCGGTTCCTTGCCATTTGTGGCTTATTAAATGGTGCACATCATTTGCAACGTATGGTGGTTGGGCCTTCGAGCTATGCGGTGGCGGGGTTTGACCACTTGCCACCAGATATATATAATATATGTGTTGTTTGTTTGGAAGGTGGTCAAGTGGGTCCGCCTAGGGTCGCCCGCCCACCATGTTATTTTAATATATATATATATATATATATATATATATATATATATATATATATATATATATATATATATATATATATAACCACACTATTGGACCATTGGGGGGTGGTAGCCCGCCACCCCAAATTATTATTTTTTTTTATTTTTTAATAAGCCATTAGACAAAAAAATTCCACTAGTTTATAAGGGTTACTAGATGAATTAAGGAGGTGACAAATTATCATTTTCCGACTGCCATTTTCCATGTGCCGTCCCTTCACCAATTTTTTGCCTTGTTAGTGACTTCCGCTTGGCCAAGTTTGACCAGAAATTTGACTAGCTATAACTTGAGCATTCAAACTCGGATTTGAGTGTTGTTCACACCATTGGAATCAATACGAGGAGTACTACGATCTGGTCTTGGTTTCACTTCCATACGATGACTTTGATTTTTGAGCTATTTTCAAGGTCGCTTCTATTTTGGATCTAGCTGGATCACTAAGTAAGAAAAGTGCCCAACACCACACTGCTCATCTAATTCATAGGAAGAATATTTGTAGTCTACCATTTTTCTATTCATCTTGATTTCTTCTTGCAAGGCATACTATGCTAGCGAAACCAAATCATAAACAAACCAACATACCTTAGCATCATTCGGGGAGGATATCTCCTGCATGGTCAACCAATCAACGTAATACATGTATAAACATAATCATAACAACATGTAAATATGTAGCATATAGATAAAAAAACATTTAAACATCATTCCAACCAAAGTCGAGTCATCAATACATGACCATATCATTCACATACCATGACCTCATGCATGACAACAACAACCATACCAATATACACTTGACAACACGTAAGCACTTGACATGAATAAACAACATATAACCACTCATACACTCATGACGATAAATTTCACAACAACACCATCAACTTTCACATGGCGACATCACTACAACCATGACCAACACCATGCATATGCAACAAGCATATAGACCAAAAGGATGAGTAACAAATGTGAAACTGACATGAATGCATGACCAACATACACTTACCATCTAGTCTAAGGGGTGAACCATGCCATGATACCACTCTGTAACACCCTCCTCCCACATCTACCCAAGTAACCGGCCAACCGGGGTAAACATGCGACGAGAGGATACTATGATATGATTCAACCTCCTAAGTCACCTTAAGGAAGTGGATCCGACACCACACAACTACACATCCCTTCCGCACCTCCTATAGGACACCCAAGAGCCATCTAGACCTTTCAGGTGGCTGGCCCCTGAGAAAAATTGACCTTTTGGTGCATCAATCCCCCAGTATCTCCCTTTATAAGGGAAAGAGTGCAACTGGAAACCTTAAGTTTCTCGCACAACATGCGCATGCATGTCACTCGAGAATTTTCCAGGTAGTTATGAATCCATGACCTTGATTTCTATGCCACTTTCTTAGGCCCAGGGCTCAGGTCACTGCCCAGAACTCCATGAAAATTTCATAATCAAAATATAACAATGAAATAATTATGTAGAAGTAATCACTTGAACAAGAATTTGACTGGACAAATACTAGCCATGAAAGGAATTTCATTAATCATGTCAAAAATATGCATTCTACAGGTTTAAATAATAGATTTGAGCATAGGGGTTTCATACTTATCTGAGAATCTCTAATAAGCACTAATGCCTTATATCATTAGCTACATTATTATCCATTAGGTCATATATTCATTGCTCATTGATTTACAATTTCAAACATGATGAGGACCATACACTTTCACTGTCATAAAACACAATTATAACCAACATATAAAAAAATAAATATGGAGGATACAACAACCATAATGCTACATAATATCCAATACATTTACATATAAATTACCAAGGAAAGGAACTCTTATTAATGAATGGAAAAACCATCCTGGTATGGGACTACCATGTTTCACCTGACCATATATTGGCTAAGCCAAATATCTCTTCAACCAATCACCCCTGTGCAATATTCCAAGCATGAATGTGGGACTCAAACCAAAATAACCAACCAGGGCTTTCCGAGGCTAAACCACCTCACCCTGATCATTAAAAACTGGCTTTAACACAGCCCTCACCAGATCAATGGGCCATAAAAAAGCATGGATGCCATCAGATTTCTCCACCTACACCGTGAGGAATTTTCCTATCTCCTAGTCTCTATACTTCAACACAATACACAGTCCGATCCAGGGATCACTAGGCCATAACCAAGACGCAACCCTCTAGGCTTTACCAGATATCCCACAATTCACTGACAAGGATTTCTAGGCCTGATCAAGGGAAACCACCTTTAGGCTCTATCGTATATCTCATCATTCACCGATTGAGGATTCCTAGGCCCACCAAGGTACACAATACTTGTCTTTATCGCACACCATATGTTGGGAAAAATACTGAGAGGGGGGGGTGAATCAGTATTTACTGCATAATCAAATCCTTTTACTTTTTCATTCCTTAAAACCCATACGCTACTTTCCTGAAGCCAACTAGCGTATACACGCGGATATCCTTCATAAAACTCGTGTATACACAGAGATCTAATTATGCAATTAATTCTTCACTTATATCATTCCATCATTCATCCATTAGATGTTCAATAAACAGTAAACATGTACAGTAAGAACAGAGTGAGTCATCACACATAAGCAACACACATGAACACCGGGATTTTAGGTGGAAACCCAAGTCGGGAGAAAACCACCGCTGTCGTTGTCTCAGCCTTCAAAATTTTATTATTAAGAAAAATTCTTACAACATATGTGCGGCGCAGACTTGACCAGGGCACGCAGGCACCCACCTGCACTCGTTTACCAGCCTCTCCTAGAAGGGAGCTCCAACCCCCTGACTCGTTTACCAGCCTCTCCTGGAAGGGAGCTACGACCCCCTGATCTGGTTTACCAGCCTCTCCTGGAAGGGAGCTACAACCCCCTGACTGAAGGCTACAACCCTCAGCACCTCTATGGACCACGTTTCATCAATTTTCACACTGGATCCAAAGCTTCCTTTAGAACACAACTTGCAGGCCAAGTTTCATCATATTTCCGGTGTTGAACCCTTTCCAAACTTTTAAGCACAAACATTCATCACCTTCGGATACTTAACAACACGGATCGAGATAAGCGAGGAAACATGACGGAACAGATCGGATATTTCATACCCTTTGTGACGACTGATTTATCGTGCTTATAGTGGCGAAGTAGCGTGTAGATCTTCAATCATTACGGTGACATACTTCCGCAGATCAGATATTGGTTCGGATCTACCCTTTTTCTTCGGACGAGATGTTCGCCTAGATGTTCGCCTCATCACAGATCTAAGCACTCCATAAACAGATCTAGTAGATACAAATACATTTCGGATCTAGATCCCCTTCTTCATCATTTTCTTCATTAGTGCATCATAGATTCAGATCTATCATCAAGCCTTTACCCTTTCCATCTGATTAATAACTATGAGAAGTATTCATTCAACCTAGGACATATTGCTCTCACACTCATGATTTGCACAATGAATTTCTTCTCCTTATATAGGTTTATCTTTTTCAATACCATGGGCCAAAACAATACCATGAGCCTTCAATACCACGAGCCAAACCAATACCATGAGCCTTCAATACCACGAGTCAAACCAAAACCATGAGCCTTCAATACCATGAGTCTTCAATACCACGAGTCATCAATACCATGAGCCTTCAATACCACGAGTCTTCAATACCAAGAGTCATCAATACCACGAGTCATCAATACCATGAGCCTTCAATACCACGGGCCCCTGGATTTACACTTTTTGAGCGCTTTTTCCCATACGCGACTTATCACGTTCTTTTTAGACATATCCGCGTATTCATAGAGACATAATTTTTCCATGATACTTTGAGCACATTCTGAATTCCTTTCTTCATTGCTATTTAACCAGTGTCTATTTCTTCATCAGGAACATATTCTCTCAAGCACAACTTCATCGAGTAAGTTGCCATCATCTTTATCAAGTGGGTTGCCTTTCAGGGACAACACTCAATATCATAATGTCAACAAACATCATATCACATCAGATTTACATCATTTACTAAGTCCATCAAGTCAAGCATAACTTCATCAGGTGGATTGCCATCAAGGACAACACATGTCAACAGTCGCATGTCTTCATCTTCATTTAGTGGGTTGCCATCAAGGACAACACTCTGCGCTCATATTTTCAACAACCTCCCCCTTTGGACTTGATGGCAACCATGATGGTGTTTGGTTACCACAGCAGATGGGTACCATGTCACTCTCCCAAATATGTCACTCTCCCAAATAATTGACATAATTATCTTCTCTTCATTCAAACACCATGTCACTCTCCCCCTTTGACATCAAGGGCAAGGGGCGCATCATTATCTTCATTCAAACACTATGTCACTCTCCCCCTTTGACATCAAGGACAACGGGCGGATCAACAACAACATACTCTCCCCCTTTTCTCCTCATGTAGAAGAAGCGTTCTGCAGATCTGATGTATACTGAAGTGACCAAGCTCCCCCTGAGTTCATGCTGAAACTTGAAACATATTTTTCAATGAAGTACATGACTCTATGACATTCCTATCACCAATGACTCATACTTACATCAAAGATTCATCCAAGTGGATTTACATATGAGACTCAAGTACCCAACCAAGTGGGTTTACACATTTCAACTCATCTACCCAACCAAGTGGGTTTACAAAATTTGACTCAGCTACCCAACCAAGTGGGTTTACAAAAAGACAAGTCCTTACATGACTGAATGTTACAATTTTTACAACATGGGTCTCAACAAGACCTTTTCATCAAACTACAGATATAACTTTTAAGACCAACACCAGAAAGTCCTCAAGAAAGAGAACATATTTCAGAACCATCATAATGCCAACACTGCATTATACTCAGCAAAGCTAATGCTCCCCCTGAATCTGTGAAACCAAGAAATCTTTCCAAATGACTAAGGCTCCCCCTTAGTTTGTGCATCCTGAAACTTCCACCAACAAATCATCAAGGCATCTTCATCAAAACATTAGAAACAGAATTATGAGAACTGGAACACCACCAGAGATACCAAACAGTATCAGAGATACCAAACAGCACTGCAGCTGTGCTGAAGAGAGCTGAACCAACCAAAAATTGTCAGCAATTAGTCATACGCGGTTTTATGTGCAGGAACTCGCGTACATACGCGACTGTGTTTCAGGAAACGTATCCACTACCATCTTCTATATTTTGACCAGATCTGATCCTCTGTGAAGAAAAGACAGTGTTCAACTTCTTTCTGAGATATTTGACTGCTTTCCTGGACTACAGATATAACAGAATAGTGTAGTTGTGTCTTCAAGCGTCATTCAATGGTTGTAGCATAAGCCCATTAGTAACCAAGCCTTCAGATTCTTTGCAGCATCAATACATTCTTTCCAAAAGATATTATCATACCAGAACAACATCTTCAGATATGTGTCAAGCAATCATCCATGTGGTCCAAAATCACCATGATCTTCAAGATGTAACATGAAGTAACATATGTAGGAAAAAAAAAATCTCAACCATAGCAACCAAACTCTATATGATCAAGACCAAAGAATAAGCAGTCATATTTCCAACAATGCAACCATTAGAATTCAACCTGCTACTCCCCCTAAACTAGTGCTTCTTCCTTAACTTGTGCAATCTGAGACACCTTTAACAGCAAGTCATCAACAACAATCCCTGCATGATCTGTCCTCATCTCTGAACTATAAGACTTTCATCTCAACAATGAATGCTCTTCATCATAAAGCAACCAGGCTTCATTCATAATATTCAAGACAAGAACCCATGCATCATTTCATTATCATGAGTATAACTAGAATGATGCTAACAGTGCAATCATCAGCAGTCAGACTGATGCTCCCCCTGGACCTCTGCTTTAGATCTTCAGCTATCAGATAAATTTTCTTATCATCAATGTATACGCGACTGCGTCTTCTGGAACTCGCGTGTATACGCGAATTTAGTTAATGGAACCTGCGTATGGAAAGTGAAGCATAGAAAATTTCCATCTTCCTTCATTTCTTCCTGAGCTTGTACCTCATGTACCTGTCCTTTCTACATCAGATGCGCTGTCAGAAGTAAACATAACCAGAATAATCAAATCAACCATGAGAGTCATCATGCATTTCTCCCCTTGTGACGATACATTAATAGATCTCATAATGTATCTCACATCGTTCCTGCAGTCAATCAGAGAAGTAATCTTCCAGAAGCGGATGACTGCAGTAGGGTCTGAATTCCCTACGTTTCTGATCGGTCCTCCTTCTTTTTCCAAATTTGCTTGAGCTTTCCAACTGTGTGCTGAAAATTGTCCACTTTCCCAGATCTGTTCATCCCGCATTCTTTTTCTACATGTCCATACTTGTTACAAGCATAACATCTCATGTGGCCAGAGAAATAAACATAAGAATCATAATGAGTATTTCTATTCTTCCTCCTTTTACACTCAGCTGCTTTATGTCCATACTTGTTACATGAATAACAATATCCCTTGAAGAAACCAAAGTACCTTTCTATGTAGGAACTGTTTGTTTGAGGCTGAAATGATCTGCTCCTGCAATTTGCTGCAACATGTCCATAATTATGACATTTAAAACATTCAACGTTCTTGAATGAATTCCTTTGAGAATTCATGATTGTTGATTGAGATTTTGTCTCTTTCAACACTTCAGGTTTTGCATTGACATCCTCTGAATTTTTGGCACTTCCTTGTGAGCTAGATTCTCCTTTAACAGTTTCATGGAAACCAAGACCATGTTTGATAGCAGGAGACCTTTGATTACTCAGAATATTGTCCAAAATGTTAGTACTATCATGAAACCTCAAAAGTTTAACCTTTTCTTTTAATTTACTTTTGAGAATATTTACCTCAACCTCCAAGGCTTGACATTGCTTTGTCATGCTCTCTTCTTTTCTTCTTCCATATTCAACTTGATCCTTCAGATTTAGAATCTCTTCTTTCAACCAATCTTCATTTCCTTCACATGTTTGTTGCAGCTCTTCATTCTTCTTATTTGATTTTTCCAGATCTTCTTTAAGAGAGATGATTTCTGCTTCAAGGCCTTCCTTTTCAAATGATTGTAGAGGTTCTTTATTTTTCTTACTTGATGCTTCTAAATCTTCCTGAAGACAAATGATTGCAGCTTCAAGTCCTTCATTCTTCTTGCTTGATTTTTCAAAATCTGCTTCTAGATCTTTAATTCGATTGGATGCATAAGTGTGAAACCTTTGATACTTGTCCATCTGTTCATTCAGCATTTCTATTTGATCTTTCATTTGTGAGATCATCTCTTTATAGATATTTTCTTGCTTATTGTATGAACTTTGTAGTTCTTCTTCTTTAATCTTGAGAGCTTCTTCTAGATCCACAACTTTACTTTCACTATTGTTTGCACAAAGAAGAGTATTACAAGTGGCCTTCTCCTTTTTCTTCTTTGCCATGAGTGCTTGTAGATCTTCGTCAGAATCCGTTTCATCTTCTTCAATTTTTGCTATACATGATTTCTGAGGTATCTCCTTTCCTCGAGTAACCTTCTTCTTTTGCTTCTTAGCCATGAGCACTTTCAGATCTTGGTCAGAATCTTCTTCATCTTCACTGGACACTTCATCATCATCTTCTTTTGCATAATAACTCTTTCTCTTCTCAAATTGTTTCCCTTTACCATGATTTTCTCTATAAGGACATTTAGCAGCATAGTGACCAACTTTTCCACACTCAAAACATTTGAAGGGAAGCTTACCTTTGAATCTTCCAGTACCTAGTTGGAGCATTCTCACGAAATTCGCTTCTTCTTCATCGGATATATAGCTGGATTCTTTGACAACTTCCTTTTCCTTTCCTTTTGTAGATGCCTTAAAAGCAGCTTCTCTTACTTGAGAAGGGCCTCCTTGTCTCATTTCAAAAGCAGTCAGAGTACCATGTAATTCAACAATAGTAAGAGTTTGCAAATCTTGTCTTTCTTCAATAGCAGAAACTTTAGAGTCAAATTTTGAAGTCAATGATCTCAAGACCTTTTCCACCAGAGTAGTATCAGCCATGGTTTCACCCAAATTTCTCATCCGATTTACAATATCATCTAGACGAAGAAAGAAACTGGCAACACTTTCATCACTATGCATCTTCAAGTTTTCATATTCAATTCTAAGAGTTTGGAGTTTTGCACTTTTTACTTTTGTGTCTCCTTCATAGCTTAGAATGATTTTGTCCCATATTTCTTTTGCTGAATGTAGCTGCATCACTTTAGCAAATTCTGATTCAGACATGCTTCCCAATAAGACATTCACTGCTTTGGCATTGATTTCATACTTCTTTCTTTCAGCTGCATCAGTAGGAATATTTGCCGAGTATTGATAACCTTCTTGCACGATTGCCCATACATCTGCACCAAGACTTTGCAGATATGCTTTTGTACGTACCTTCCAGAATATCAGATTGCTTCCATTGAATATAGGTGGCTTTATAGACATTATTCCTTCTTGACTTCCCATTGCGACGGATCTCCTTCAAGCGATCAAGCTTCTGCAGAAGGACCTGCTCTGATACCAATTGTTGGGAAAAATACTGAGAGGGGGGGGTGAATCAGTATTTACTGCATAATCAAATCCTTTTACTTTTTCATTCCTTAAAACCCATACGCTACTTTCCTGAAGCCAACTAGCGTATACACGCGGATATCCTTCATAAAACTAGCGTATACACAGAGATCTAATTATGCCATTAGTTCTTCACTTATATCATTCCATCATTCATCCATTTGATGTTCTATAAACAGTAAACATGTGCAGTAAGAACAGAATAAACCATCACACAAAGCATCACACATGAACACCAGGATTTTTAGGTGGAAACCCAAGTCGGGAGAAAACCACCGCTGCAGTTGCTCAGCCTTCAATATTTTATTATAGAAAAAACATCTTACAACATATGTCTTTGGCCTTGGAACTTGACAGCTTTATGGGCACCTGCGCTCGTTTACCAGCCTCTCCTGTGGAAGGGGAGCTACGACCCTGGGAATCGTTTACCAGCCTTTCCTGGAGAGGAGCTGACCCACGATCTCGTTTGCCGACCTCTCTGGAAGAGAGCTACAACGTTTGAAGGCTACAACCCTCGACACCACCTTGGACCACGTTTCATCAATTTTCCCTGCATGGATCAACAACTTCAATAGAACAACACTTGTAGACACGTTTCATCATATTTCAGGTGAACCCTTTCCAAACTTTTCACTTTACAAGCTTGTTCATCACCATGAGATACTTAACAACACGAGATCGAGATAGCGAAACATAGCGGAAACGGATCGACGGTCTTTCGCCCACCACCGCCCGACAAACTAGTTTACATCTGTGCAGCACCACTCTCCCAAGTGGCGAAGTAGCGTGTAGATCTTCAAAAAATCATTACGAGACGACATACTTCCTTGAAGATCAGATATTCAATTCAGATCTACCCTTTTTCTTCAGACAGATGTTCGCCTAGATGCTCGCCTCATCACAGATCTAAGCCTTCCATAATCCGATCTAACAAATACAAGAGCAATTCAGATCTAGATCCCCTTCTTCATCATTGGTGCATCATACATTCAGATTTATCATTCAAGTGTAACCCTTTCCATTCAGATATACTTCAGAGAGAAGTATTCATTCAAGCTCAGACATCTTGCACCCACACTCATGATTTGCACAATGAATTTCTTCTCCTTATATAGGTTTATCTTTTTCAATACCATGGGCCAAAACAATACCATGAGCCTTCAATACCACGAGCCAAACCAATACCATGAGCCTTCAATACCATGAGTCAAACCAATACCATGAGCCTTCAATACCATGAGTCTTCAATACCATGAGTCTTCAATACCACGAGTCATCAATACCATGAGCCTTCAATACCACGAGTCTTCAATACCATGAGTCTTCAATACCACGAGTCATCAATACCATGAGCCTTCAATACCACGGGCCTGAGTTTGCACTTTTTAGCAATTTCCCATACGACTTATCCGTTCTTTTTAGACATATCCGGTATTCATAGAACCTCAATTTTTTCATCATACTTTGAAGCACGTGCCGGAATTCCTTTCTTCATTGCACCGCGTAGATACATCATATTTTCTTCATCAAGAACATATTCTAGCAAGCACAACTTCATCAAGTAAGTTGCCATCATCTTTATCAAATGAGTTGCCCAGCTCAAGGACAACACTCAACATCATAATATATCAAACATCATTTCATACTCAGTTACATTAGCTACCGATCCATCCAGTCCATTGCTTGTCCGAAGGTGTATTTCTATCAAGGACAACACATGCCAACAATCTCATGTATTCATCTTCATTCAGTGGGTTGCCATCAAGGACAACACTCTGCATCATATTTCCAA